>JAJTUV010000201.1:3917500-4225781 GCA_021653895.1 Mastomys natalensis | reverse complement strand
CCCCCTTCCCGGGCTTTTTGGAGGGACTGAATGCCTACGTACTAAAAATGTGGGGCCCAAGGGAGATTAGATGTTTTTTCGGGGACCCGGGGTTTTCGGGAACGTGCCGAACTCCTGCCGTTTCCCTTGGAGTCTGGGGGGTTCTGGGCCCAGCAAAGCCAAGAACCAATCCCCTTATGCAGTCCCACTATTTCTTTTTCTGATAAACCCTGCAATAAAAGAACTTCGGGCTATTCGATTTAGACATTAATAAAAACTTTTTTTTGGGTTTTTTTTTTAAAAATTTATTTTTTTTATGAGTACAGTGAGCTTTTTTTTTATCCCCACCAAAAAAGGGCATCAATCTCATTACGATAGTTCAAAATGTGAGCTACCAATGTTTGGGGGGAATTGAATTTGGACCCCGGGAACCAGTCTGCTCAACGCTGACTATTTGCACCCCAATGAAGACATTTTTTTTTTTCCTTTTTTTTTCCCCCCTTTTTTTCCTCCTTCCTTTCTTTCTTGTTTCTTTTTGGGAGACAGGATTTCCCCTGTCCCCTGGAACCCCTCTGTAGACCAGACTGCCCTCAAATCAGATCCACCTGCCTTTGCCTTTGGAGTGCTGGAACCAAGGCTTGCACCCCACGACACCCTCAGCTCTTACGAAAGGACAGACATACAAATATAATGTAGATTTTTCATACAAACTCTGAAGAGAAAGTAAAATATAACTCACGGCCTGTATTAAACTTAGAAGGAAGGGAAAATGTATATTCCAACCAGACTCAGTTTTCGAGTGTACAGTTCTAGCGTAGGTGAGAAAATTACTGACCACCATGCAAATTAGAGTCCTTCATTTTTATCTGGTGACCTCAGAAGGACCCTTAGTGCTGAAGCTCAGGGGAACAGCACTGTTAAAGGCAAAAGACCACGTGGAATAAAATTATATTCAATGATATATGAAGGTTAGGGTAACCTTGCTATATCTGTTTGGGCATAATATAGTTACTGCAGACACAACACAACAACTAATTCTGACCCTAACCAGTTAGTTATTTTAGTTGATGTTTAGTTTCTACAAACATGAACTATTTTGGTTAATACATCTGGACCATGGTCAGAATCACATCCCAAATGTGATTGAATGATAAATACAGCTGTTGGGGCTGGGACAGAGGGCTGAAAAGTTTCTAAATAGACACAGAGTAGAGTTGGAGTAAGATGGTGTCACCTTGGTCACTGCAGTACTTTCCTTGAATCGCTTATGATTTGAATTGTTATTGTTATTATTTAAATCACTTAATTGTTGGATTATCATGTTATTATATTTAATAATAATTACATAATTATATATATGGAGACGGGGTCTCACTATATAGTCCTGGCTAGTATGGAACTTACTGTGCAGAGCCCAGACTAGCCTTGAGCTCACAGAAATCCTCCTGCTTTAGTTCCTAAATACTGAGATCACAGTCCTGTGTCACCCACCTGATACTTCTCTCTCTTGTCAAATATTTGCAGCAGGACAGTCAGGGCTTGTGACATCACATACTGAGTAACTTTTCCATCATTTCCAGGTCAGTTACCTCATTCTGGGATTTTGTCTATATTGCCATTTTATTACTTTGAATTTCAAACTACTTTTTAAGTTTTTCATTTGTTTGATGTCTTTGAGACAGTGTTTCTCCATAGAGCACCTGGTTGTCCTCAAATGCTATGTGTAGACCAGACTATCCTTGAACCCTTGAGACCCACCTGCCTCTTCTTCCTGAGTGTTGAGACTAATAGCATGAGCCACTTGCAGGCCAAACTACTTTTATGTGTACCAATGTAAGCTCTTTGCTAGTGTTTTGAGTGTATGTATGTATTATCTATCTATCTATCCATCCATCCATCTATTTGTTTATTATTGATGTGTTTTTATAAAACCAAGGATATGTTTTATACTATGTTGTATGATGAGGTAGGAAGGGTTGCCTTGGTGGGCTCATGTTGACGAACCTCCCCCACCAGTGCCCCCAGGTACCAGCCATAGGACAGGAGTAGTATAGAATAGAGTTTATTAGGGGCATGGGAAGAGGGGACAGAGAAAGACAAGAGGGGGGGAGGAAGAGGAGAAGAAGAAGGGGAAGGGAGGAAGAGAGGCAGAGGGAAGAGAGGGAGAGGAGAGAGGGAAGGAGAGGAGGAGAGAGAGAGGAGAAGAATCTGGCCAGGAACACATGGAGAGAGGGTGGAGGGGAAGGGGAGAGAGGGAGAAAGAGGTCAGAGAGAGCAAAAGAAGGCCAAACTGTCCCTTTTACAGCAAGCCAAGTCTACTTGGCTGTTGCCAGGTAACTGTTGGGTGGAGTCTACAAGGAATGCCAACACTTATTTATTGGACTGTCTCTTTTCAGATATTCCCATGCTAGGTGACTTTTACATTTGATCTCTAGGTGTTAGACTTCCTTGGCCCTGTTTGGAGCCTTCTTCCATTTTAGCCACATCTTCTCCCCACACCAACTCACTGTTCCTGTAGTTTTATTTAATATGTTTTTGTGGTGCTGGAGATCAAACCCAGGGCCCCAGGCATGCTCTAACACCAAGCTACATACTCGGCCCTCATTCCTATGGCTTGATACACCTAGCTAGCCCAACCTTTACTCTCTAAACAAATCTCTCCACCAGCCTGCTTCATTATATCGCCGCTTGTGTGTCTCAGGTGAATCTCCAGATCAACAACTCCTGAACAGAATTCCTTCCCGCCCTTACCAGACAACTTCCAACCAGCTCTCATCAGTCTTTCCTTCCTGTATGTTGCCTAGCCTTCAAGCTAGTCGGCAAAGCCATGCCCAGAATGTTTTTCTTTCAGCTCCTTCATCTAATCAATTGGTTTAGAAAGCTTCTTGAGGTCTTCATTTCAAATATCTCAGTCCTAGGCCCTTCATTTGAATTCTCTGGCATTTAGTCTCCTCTGAGAACACTTAATTCATCCATTATGGGAAACAAATTCATCCATTTGGTTTGGAACTGAATTTGGTGCCAATGGGCTCATAATGTTTAGAGAATGTTAATATTTCTGACTATTATTTATTTATATTTATTTATTTATTTATTTTTGGTTTTTCGAGACAGGGTTCTCTGTATAGCCTTGGCTGTCCTGGAACTCACTCTGTAGACCAGGCTGGCCTCGAACTCAGAAATCCGCCTGTCTCTGCCTCCCAAAGGCGTGCGCCACCACCGCCTGGCAATTTTTTAATATTTTGTTTGTTTTGTTTTTTTTTTCTCTGAATATTATAACATTGGCTTTAATGTTATTTTAAATAGTTCCTGCTACTAAAATCGGGAGAGTGGCGATTTTGTTGTCTGAACACCTTTGGTAATCCTGAGTCTAAGGGGCCACAACAAATGTAGCATGGTCATAGCTGTCCGCCCCGCCTTCCTTCTGCAACCCGGGCTACATTCCGGACACAGACTACAACTCCCAGAGTGCCTCGCGGGCCTGTAGGGCGCTCAGGCCGGCGCCTTTAGGACCCAGATTGAAGCAAGATGGCGAGCGCGCGGTGAGTAGCTATGGAGTTACCGCTGCCCTCTCCTTCTCTGGAGCAGGCCTGAAAGGCTTGTCCGTAGGCATTGAGGGCTTTTCTGTCTGTCGTTGGCCGCAGGACGAGGCTGCCGGTGTCTCCAGGCTCCATCTAGCAGAAGGGCCGGCGTGTGGTTGCGCCCTCCCTGTAGCACACCGCCGTGAGCAGGCAGCCTCAGCCTGCACCTAGTTGACCTTGCGACTCCTGAGACTCCTCCTGATTCAAGTCTTTAAACCGGCTCATGGATGGTAGTCCCTGTGTTCCTGTTCCTCAAACTTCAGACCCACCGGGGTGTTTGATGTGGAACTGAATTCGGTGGCAAGGGGCTCATCCTGGAAAGTCTCTCTCTTTGGCATAATAGAGTTTGACCCTCTCCTGGGTATGCTGGCATCCAGCAGAGGATGTCCCCCACAAACGTTTAGATTTTGGACTTGTAATCAGAAGACGTGGGTTTTCTTCCCATGCGTGCCGACAGTTAAACAGTGAACTACTAAAAATAATAAAGCATTTGCCTTTTCTCAGCCTTCGTTCCTAATCAGTTGTCTGAAAGAGCACAGAGTATAAGCAAAGTGGGTTGCAAGGCATAAATAAATAGCCCGCTGAATGAACTCGAGGTTTGTAGTTTGCATCGCTCTTATGATGTCAGGCATCAGCGTGCAAATAAAGAGAGCACCTGTCCTAACCCCTTTCATGCCATTGGTCATTGAGACCAATAGAGAATAAAGGCACAGTAACTACATACGGTTTATTTACAACATCTCATGAAAACATTGTTGCTTCTTGAAGTTTACCACTGAAGAATTGGAAGGTCGTTTAGTTAATGACTTGCCTCAGATCTTTCATGTCTGTAAGTGAGCAACTCCAAAGTCTTTGGAAGCAAGTCCTTTTAAATTTTCATATTCGAAACAAATACGCTTGCTTTATCTTTAAATGTTATGCGACAGTAAGATGAGATGGTGATGAAAGTGCTTTGTTTAAAACTTCTATGATGGTGACATCGATGGATTCCTCTTAAGTTTTTCATGGACCAAAGATAGGTCATTTTGAATAGTTCATCAAAAACAATATTACTGTAATGGATACGGTTCTATCTGTGGGACTTGGAAGGTAGTATGTAGACTCAGTGTTTGAGGAAGAGTTTGCAATGTGTGATATGTGTGAATGACTTTCTAAGTAATTGAGTGTTTTCTGAGCACTCACTAAGTGAGTCAGACTGCACAGAGTCCTGAGAAAGTTGCACTTAAGAGAAATGATAGCCGACATAGTTGCTCTGGTTCTCATATTTTGATGTCAGTGACTTTGTCCTGTTGTTAAATTGGAACAGCAGAGTTTAAAAGCTTTGTTTTCAAGAGATTAGTACTAGCTAGTGGTTCATAGCTTGATGTAGTGTTTAACTTTACCTTTGTAGCTGATTTTCTTTCTCTCTTAAGCAGGAACGAAAAACTGTGTGCCTAGCCACAGGGTTTAGGGGCAGTTTCTCTTCACAATATCGTTTTTCAAATTGCTTGCTAAGGATCATGGCGGCAGCAGTAAAATGGGCGATATCAAACAGAACTATCTGGAAGCATTTATTTCCAATCCAAAGTAAGTGAAACTTTTTTTTTTCCTTTTTCTTTTTTTCGCCTTTCCCTTTTCCCTCCTCTCTCTTGGTCCTCTGCTCACTCTGGCCCCACTTGCTCCGGCCCAAAGTACACTGTGGCTGTCTTCATACTCCCATATGAAGGCATCCAATCCCATTATAGATGGTTGTGAGCTACTATGTGGTTGCTGGGATTTGAACTCATGACCTCCTGAAGAGTATCTTACTAGCCCGAGACTTTTTTTTTAATACTTAAAAATGTTTTGTGGTTTTTCAAATATAGATTACTTAAAGCATTTGGTTATTCTATATGCCTCCTATTTGCAATCATAAAATGTGGACAGAATTTAAATGCCAATCAAAAAGGGAATTAATCAGTTATACTGCATAGTAACTATGAATATCATGCAGCTGCTATCAACATGGAAAGGTCATCAAATAGAGAAAGAAGAAAACTCTGATTTATCAGAGAATGATCCTGTTGTGGGCTTAAAAGATGAAGTGTGTGTGTGTGTGTCTGTGTGTCTGTGTGTGTGCGCGCGCGTGCGCGCGCGCTCCAGTGTGCATATATACGGACATGCATAAATGCTGAGTGAAAGATCTCACTAGGCTAGTTATCAGCTATCATTAAAACACAAGAACAGCCGGCGTGGTGGCGCACGCCTTTAATCCCAGCACTTGGGAGGCAGAGGCAGGCAGATTTGTGAGTTCGAGGCCAGCCTGGTCTACAGAGGGAGTTCCAGGACAGCCTGGGCTACACAGAGAAACCCTGTCTCGAAAAACCAAAAAAAAAAAAAAGAAACACAAGAAGAATTTAGGTGAACTGGTAGAGAGTAGTTTCCCCTTCATGTAGAACATTTAGACTCACTACATTTTATACCTGTTAACTGTTTTTCTGTTTTTTGTTTTTTTTTTTTAGTAATTCTCAAAATTTGGAAATAAAAAAGGAAATCCACAGCCCCATCTTCCAGAGAAATCTTTGTTAATATTTAAGAAGGTTTTCCCTTGTGGATATGGCCATTAAGCAAACAAATGTGCTTCCTTTCTAAAGATCATTTTTCCTGAAAGTCTATAATATGTGCTTGATAGTCCATCTATTGCTCATAAATAAACAGAATGTGAAAATCCTGCTTGTCACAGCTAGCTGCTTTCACACCCTGCCTCCCCAAAGCAATAAATAGGGACCTTGGGGTCACTTGAGGCAAGGCAAGCCTGTTCTGCTCACTAAACCTTTTTAAAACAGCGTTGGAATTTACCAAAATCCCACTTTCATAGAACGCTTTCTGTCCCATGACCTTAGTCATACCTTCTCTGTCATGCTTTCTTGTCCTTAGTAAGTTATGAGATCAAATGTCTTCATAAGCTTTAGAAAAGTAAGCATCCACACCTGATGTCACTTGCATCTGTGAGTTTTGAATGTTCCCTCACATGGGAGGACTGTTTCTTGATGCTCTTTGTACTTTCTCTCTAAATTGTGGATTTTGTTTTGGCACTAATGTTAACAACATCCTTTTTCACATGAACCTTTAAAACTAATAGTCTCCCTTGAGTGATAGAAGCTGTGTAGACAAGGGACTCCCTGTCAGGTTAGTCACAGAACCTTAGGATGACTGAACTGGGAACAGTTCACTGAACATTCTGGCCATCCCTGTCACTCCTGTCAGTTAATCAAACATTTCTAAATCTCCTGTTATGTGCACCAGGGACTGAGGATGTCAAATTTGTACCAGGGCCACAGTATAAGCATAGTGGGAAATCTGATAGAAAAAGATCTTTTCAGTGAAGAGGGGCAGGTAGGTAGTTTTCACATTAACTGCTGTGGAGACAACTGGCTGTATCGGGTCTGACTTCTCAGCACCCTGGGGCTGGGCTCCCTTAGGGAAACAGGAGGCTAGGTAGCAGGGACCTTTCTCTCAGCTTGGCACCAAGCTTGACGATCTGCGTTCCATCTCTGGAGCCCACGTGATAGAATGAGGGAACCAATTCTACAGACAGACGTGTAGTTTTTAAAGTTCTGTCCCCTGATCCCTTGCTTACCTACTTATTTTTAAAGCTCTGAACATTATTTTGTTCATCACATTCTGTTTTTCTGTGTAGCCCTGGCTGTCCTAGAAGTTTCTCTGGAGACCAGGCTGGCCTGAACTCAAGGACTCACCTGCCCGTACCCTGAGTGCTGGGATTAAAGGCGTGTGCCACCAATGCCTGACCTAAAATTAATTCATGGGCATAGAATATTGCTAATGATTGTAGCCATAAACTAAAGTAAGAGCCATACACATTTAAATTTTGATTATCTATACTTTTAAAAGTTTCATAAGCTGGGCTGTAGTGGTGTACACCTTACTCCTAGGGCTTGAGGCAGAGGCAGAGGCAGAGGCAGACAGATTTCTTGAATTTGAAGCCAACCTGATCTACATAGCAAGTTCTAGGACAGCCAAAGTTACACAGAGAAACCCTGTTTTGCAAAACCAAAAAAAAGGACTGGAAAGATAACTCAGCGGTTAAGAGCACTGACTGCTCTTCCAGAGGTCCTGAGTTCAATTCCCAGCACCCACGTGGTGGCTCACAACTATCTTTAGTAAGATCCAATGCCTTCTTCTGGTGTGTCAGAAGAGAGGGACAGTGTACTCACATAGATAAAATAAATCTTTTTTGGGAGGGTGGAGGGGGGGTTTTGAGACAGGGTTTCTCTGTATAGCCTAGGCTGTCCTGGAACTCACTCTGTAGACCAGGTTGGCCTTGAACTCAGAAATCCGCCTGCCTCTGCCTCCAAGTGCTGGGATTAAAGGCGTGCGCCACCACTGCCCGGCTATAAATAAATCTTTTTTAAAAAGTTACTGCAATGAGCTGGGTGTGGTGGTGCATCTTTAATTCCAGTACTCCCGGAGGCAGAGGTAGGAAGATCTCTGTGTGTTTGAGGCCAGCCTTGACTATATAGTGAGATCCAGAAGAGCCAGGGCTATGTAGAGAGACCCTGTCTCAAAACAACATCCCAAAATCCCTGTAGTGGGACATGTTGGCTCAGGTCTGTAATCCCTACCACTTGGTGTTTTTTTTTTTTTTTTTTTTTTTTTTCCCCCGAGACAGGGTTTCTCTGTGTAGCTCGGGCTGTCCTGGAACTCACTCTGTAGACCAGGCTGGCCTCGAACTCAAATCCGCCTGCCTCTGCCTCCCAAGTGCTGGGATTAAAGGCGTGCGCCACCACTGCCCGGCAATCCCTACCACTTGGAATGCAGAGGCAGGTGGATTTCCATGAGATCAAGGCTAGTCTGATATAATAATGAGCTTCAGGACAACCAAGACAACGTAATGAGACTGTCACAGAAGATAAAAAATAATATGCTCTAGTGCTTTTTCCTTTGAGTTATTCTTCTAGGCAGCATTGAATATCATGATTCTCACTGAATGGTGTGGAGCACACTTTTAATCCCAGTACTCAGGAGGCAGAGGCAGGTGGGTCTCTTGAGATTAAGGCTATCCTGGTCTGCAGAGCTAGTTCCAGGACAGCCAAGGCTAAACAGAGAAACCCTGTATTAAAAAACCAGCCAACCAGCCGGGCAGTGGTGGTGCACGCCTTTAATCCCAGCACTTGGGAGGCAGAGGCAGGCGGATTTCTGAGTTCGAGGCCAGCCTGGTCTACAGAGTGAGTTCCAGGACAGCCTGGGCTACACAGAGAAACCCTGTCTCGAAAAACCAAAAAAAAAAAAAAAAAAAAAAAGAAAAAGAAAAACCAGCCAACCAACCAAACAAAACAAACAAAACAAACCTGAACCAACCAAACAAAAAACCCAAAAGATAACCACCCCTCACCCCCCAATTTCCACTGACATCTTTGTGCATCCATTATCTTTGTAACTCACTCACTTCATTGCTTTTCCTCCCCTTGGCTGGATTTTTCCTCGCTCTGACAGACCCCTTTGCTTTTGTGTCACATATTTGTACATGTATATGTGTCTAGGTTTCTGTATGAGAGAAGACATGGAATATCCCTCCCTTCATTTGCCTCCTGTGTCCATGCTGTCCCTTTGCCTTAGAGCTCTTCTCCTGTCTCTGTAAACCAATAGCAAACAACAGAGACGTACTGGTTAATGTCTAGATTTACCTTTATGCACAGGCCAACTAAACTATTTTACCCTATGGATTTTTGCAGATGGAGCTTTATCTAGTGCTTGTCACAAATCAACGTATTCTTCTCTTCCAGATGACTACAATTGGTACGTATAAAAATTCACATAGCCGTCTTAGCCGGATCTGCTTTTCTGATTATTCGGTCTTTAATTTTGTTTTTAAAATCATCTTACCTATGTGGTATCTGGATTGTACATTTTAGATGAAAAGGATTAGTACTGTGTTACAGTGGATGCTCACATCTGGTATAATAGACTTGGCTTTTCTTTCTGAAGCAGGCTTTAACTCTTGCCAAAAGTTAATTCGCTTTTATGGCTTGATGTTAGGGCTTATATCTGTTTGTCTGTCTTTTGTTTGACACTGAACCATTCCAGATTACACTGTTGAATTCACATGTTTTGTTTGGTAATTATTAAACCTAGTCACTATCCTAAGAACTAAGAAGAGCATACGGTGTGTTCATTTTTATTTTGCAGCAGAGTTGATGTACAGAAAATACAATATATTTTCTTAAATCATGTAGGTTTTATTGCAAATTTTAGTAAAAATAAAAGTAAATAGACCAAAATAACCCCCAAAAAACCAAAAAACCAGCCCAGCTAGACTGAAACTCTCTACATAGTAGAGTCGAGCCTTGCATTCCCATTTCTCCTCCCGGTGCTTACATATGTGCTACTGTGCCATTTGTATATTTTCTTTTAAATGTAGTATATGTGTGGGTATTCTGCCTGCATGTATGTATGTGTACTATGTGTGTTCCTGAGGTCTGGGGAGGTCAGAAGAGGGTGTCAGGTCTCCTGGAACGAGAGTTACTGACTTCCTTGTTAGCAGCCATGTGGGTGCTGGGAACTGAACCAGAGTCCTTTGCAAGGGCAACAGGCTCTCTCCTCAGCCCATACTTTGGTCTTTGACAGTAGTTTTAATTGTACATTTCATGAGTACTAAGTTAAGTAGCTAGTGATGAAGTTAGACTAGATTATATATTTTTCAACCTGAAGACATTGAATGATGTCAGTCAGTGTTTTATGTTATACAAAACTTCGTATAGCCAGCTGTGGTGATTAGCTCAGCATGTGGAGAGCTAAAGAGAGAGGATCATGGGTTCAAAGCCAGCCTGGATTATCCAGCTGAGCTACTAGTGAGACGTTGTCTCAAAAAAGAGTAGTGGTGGAGAGATGGCTCAGAGGTCTGAAGTGTGCACTGCTCTTGCCCCTGCCCTGCGCCCACATGATGACTGACAGCTCCTTCACAACTCCACTTCCAAGGACATCTCATCTCTGAGGACACTGGGAACACCCGTGAGGCACATACGTGCAGGCAAAACATTCTTACACATAAAATCCAGGAAATAAATCTTTTAAAAAATGTTTACATACTGATTTGGGCTGGACATGGAGGTGCACTTACTTAATTCCCAGCACTAGGGAGGCGGATGGAGGTGAGGCCCTGTGAGGTCCAGGTTAGCCAGGGGCACAAAGTGAGACCTTTGTGACAGAAACAAACTAATACATACACACACACACACACACACACACACACACACATACATAAATAAATAAATTCGATAGTGGAAATATTATTATAGTGATGTTCAGAATTCAGTGGTAAAATCAGAGCGAAACCATTTAAAGCATATGTAATACAATTTATGGTCTCATTACTGTTTTTTTTTGTGGTTAAGCTGACATATTCTGCTATGCCCTTAGTTGTCATTTATGCTATATGTACTAGGTTTTCCAATCAAGCAATACATATTTCCTTTAGCAATTTGTGGTTAATTAATTTTACCATTTAAATTTAAATAATTATATACTTGTAGCATACAAGTATATTCAATATAGTTTCTCAATCTTCCATAAATACAGGTTTTTTTTTTTATTACATTTCTTTATCTGTGTGTCAGCATGTGCAGACCATGACATGCATGTAGAGATTAGAGGACAATTCTCTTTTCACCGTGTGGGTCCTCAGGCTCAAACTCTGGTTGTTAGTCTTGGCAGCAAGCACCTTTACCCACTGAGCCATCTTGCCAGCCCCATCAGTTTGTAAACTTTCAGTTCTGTTAGTTCAGAGCCTCTTTCAGATTAGAGCCAGCTGTAAGAATTGCCAGTTAATGTTTCAATTAGGCCATAGAGTTCAAGTTTTTTAAACTCTTTTCAGTATTTTTCCTTTGTTTTTCTTCTTTGTCTAGAATTATCTGTGTTAAGTTCAAAGTAGCATCTTTCTCGTTATTTTATTCTTTTTTGTTGTTGTTGATTTTTGTTTTTCTGAGACAGGGTATTTCTATGTATCTCTGGCTGTCCTGGAACTCACTCTGTCCATCAGGCTGGTCTCAAACTCTGAGACCTGTCTGCTTCTGCCTCTTGGGTGCTGGGACTAAAGGAGTGTGCCAGTATGCCCAGCTTAAAATAGCATCTTGAAATCTGGGGTTTAGGGTTGGGGTTTATCTTAGAAAGTTACCTCAAAATACTCCAGCCTGTAGACTACCCTCTGTTGTAATGTTGAACTTCCAAGGTGGACTACTTATATGGCAGATGTGTAGCTATCCATGACTTTATAAAAGTCATCCCAGAAGCTCTTGGTTTGTCCCCTGATGGCATATGCAGCAGTATATCATTGGGGCTGCATTTGCCCCTGCAGCTTACTGTAACTTGAGCCACTTTAGTACACTAGTGCATGTGGGCGGAGCCTGTGCCACTGCCAGGGTTTCACAGCTTTCTGGTCTCCAGCAGCTACAGGCTTAGCTTGCAGTGTAGCCTGCAGGGTGATGTCTAATTAATGTTCTCATTAAGAGTACTCCTTCTAGCTGGGCATACCTTTACTCTTAATGGGAGACAAGAGTTGGGACAATTAACAGTTTAAGGTCATAGTAAGTTCGAAACCAGCCTGGGATGCATACAGAATAAAAGTTGTTCTGCTAGATATGATGATATGTGTCCATTATCCAGTCACTTTGGCCCAGAGGCAGGAGGGTCGCTGTGCTTTGGAGGACAGTGTGGGCTACATAGTTCTATGACTGAGACCTTACCACAAAAATCCCAAACCCAGACCTAAAATCATCGAGCTGCCTTGAGGAGGCTTTAACTGTGTTTCTTAAACACTCCCTTTCAGCAAGGTCGACCTGGCTTTGACATCCGACGGCAGGACAATAGTGTGCTACCACCCTTCCGTGGACATCCCCTACGAACACACCAAAGTACGTACAGGGGTCTTTTGGATAGCCTGCATTTGTTTTGGGTCTTTTAGCTTTTCTAGTGAACTGTTTTGATTTTTCCTCTTAGTTTTTATCTTCTTTCCTAAAAACTTTCTTAGTATACAAGGGAACTATTTAAGGGGAATTAGGACATCATTTTTCTGACCTAAGAAATTTGATGAAAGCTAGACTTTGTGACAGAGACCCGTAATCCCGACCACTTGGCTTGAAGCAGAAGGATTTCAAATTCATCTTAGCAAGACCTTGTTAAAAACTTAAATTTTTTAAAGTTTTGTGAATCTAGGAGATTGGTAGAGCACTCATCAAGTATTTGTAAGGCTTTGGGTTGAATCCCCAGAATCACACATGCACAAAATAAACCTGTAAAATATATATCTGATACTACTAAATATCATGCAAGACTCGTATTTTGGAGTACTGTCTTATAGCTCTCGTGCTGTTGATTCTGATAATCATTTGAACCTTGAAGAGTCCATTCATTAGTGTGTGTGCATGTACACGCCTTAAGTTAGAGGATAGCTTTTGGGAGTCGGTTATCTCCAGCCAGCAAGTGGGTCTCAGGAGTTGAATCAAGTTCTCAGACCAGGGCCAAATGTGCTTTCCTGCTGGACCATTGCAAAGACCCAAATAGTGGCCCCATGGGCTCATATATTTGAATACTCAGTCATTAGGGAGTGGCACTACTTGAGAGAGATTAGGGGTTGCCGTCTTGTTGGAGGAAGTCACTGGGGGTGGGTTTTGAGGTTTCTAAAGCCCAAGCCAGTCCCAGTGTCTTTCTCTTCTTGTTGCCTTTGAGTCTGGATGTAGAAATCTCAGCTCTTTCTCCAGCTACTGCCTCCACACTGCCATGATGATAATGGACTAAACCTCTGAAACTGTAAGCCAGCTCCAATTAAATGCTTTCCTTTGTAAGAGCTGCCATGCAATGGGGTCTCTTCACAGCAATAGAACAGTGATGGAGAGACATGGCATGAGTATGGAGGCCAGAGAGAACTTGTAGACACAGTTCTCTGTCTCTGTCCTCATGTCGGTCCCAGGGATCGAACCAGGCTCTCAGGCTTTCTCAGCGAGCTCTTTTATCTACTGGTGTCTTGCTGACCCCAAACATCTTCTTTTTAATATTTACAAATTTTTTTTTTTTTTTTTTTTATTTAAAGTAGGGAAGTCTAGCAAGATATGGTGGCATGCACCTTTAATCATGTTATTTAAGAGGCAGAGGCAACGGATATCTGTGAGCTTGAGACCAGCCTGGTCTACAGAGCTTGTTAGAGAATAGCCAGGGCTACACAGACAAACCCTGTCTTGAAAAACAAACAGTTGGTAAGCCTCTTGAGGCAAAGTCTCACTGTAGCCCAGGCTGGATCTCTTTATGTTAATCCAGGCTATCCTAGAACTCATTCTGTAACTGAGAGTGTCCTTAAATTAATGACAGTCGTCTGCCTCAGCCACCCCAGTGATAGGATTACAGGTGAGTGCAATCTTGCCTGCCTTAAAACATTTGACTATCAAAACCTAAAAGAGAAAACCCCTATTTAAGGTTCTGTCAGCCAAGTAGCAGCAGGGAGAGATACAGCAAGCGCCACACTGAGGAAGTGAACGCTGCTGCACTCAGTAGACTGGGGCAAGGGAACGTTTCTGAAGGCAAGCTGGAGAGGATTACAGGAGCTGTTTGCAGCACCAGTTCTTTCTCACTGGAGTCAGTAACAAGGGCGGCTGTAGATCAGGGCTAACCAGGCAGATACTGGGCAGCGTGTAATTTTGGTGTGTGATTGCAGTGGACTTCGTGCAGGGTTGTGGCTTCCAGTGAGCCTCTGTTAGTTCTGCTATAAGATGTATGTATATGAGAGCGTCTCAGAGCCCCCAGCTTTATTTACATGCACTTGTTGTGGCTACATTTTGATTCTGACAGCTTTAACAACTCTAATGCTATGTTTGCTAGACGCTTTCTTTTTTTTTTTTTTTTTTTTTTTTGGTTTTTTCGAGACAGGGTTTCTCTGTGTAGCCCAGGCTGTCCTGGAACTCACCCTGTAGACCAGGCTGGCCTCGAACTCAGAAATCCGCCTGCCTCTGCCTCCCAAGTGCTGGGATTAAAGGTGTGCGCCACCACTGCCCAGCCTGTGGTGGCCATTCTTACTCAAACTCCCACAGAGGTCTGTTATATATTTTTCATTGTTCTTTCCTTAATAATATGTAAGGCAGCCGGGCGGTGGTGGCGCACGCCTTTAATCCCAGCACTTGGGAGGCAGAGGCAGGCGGATTTCTGAGTTCGAGGCCAGCCTGGTCTACAGAGTGAGTTCCAGGACAGCCAGGACTACACAGAGAAACCCTGTCTCGAAAAACCAAAAAAAAAAAAAAAAAAAAAATATGTAAGGCAAACTGTCACATTGCAAGTTAAAAAAAAATTATATGGGTCCCAGTATAAATGTTGGGGAAATAGAAACAAAACAAGTACCTTATCAGTGAGGTAAAATAGTTAAGTAAGAACTTCTATTATTGGAAAATAAACCTAAAATTCTTTGTGGGTAGATGAGTCTTCCTGACTTTGAATAACTCAGCTACCTGAGGGTGCTCTGGTAACTTAACCACTGCACGGCAGTGGGGTGAATTGCTGAGGGTTGTCGCTGTTTCATCACAAAACCGGTCAGTTCCAGGCTTAGAGTTCTACACTTCTTCGTTTGTAATTTGCTTATCTTACAGCCCATCCCTCAACCAGATCTTCTCCGTAATAATGAGGAAACACACGAGCAGATACTGAAAACCAAGTTGGAAGGGAAGCGCAGGCAGCTGGAGCAAGGGCCCATGATAGAACAACTGAGCAAGGTGTTCTTCACCACGAAGCATCGCTGGTACCCGCCGGACAGTAAGTTCATGCCGGCCCGCAGTGCAGCTCCCACCGCGCATGCGCACCTCTGCCTTCACAGTGACGACGTCTGCCGCGGTGCTGTGTGGGAGCATTGATCCAAGTGTGCGATGGTGTATTTCCCAATCTGCATATCCTGGATATGCATAACAAACTAAACTAACACTTTATTTTTATTAACGCAAGAGTCTTTCAGAAGTTCTTGTAGTCTATACTAGTCCTCTGTTATGGTTTTACATTTTCCTTCCTGATGATAACGGATCTTACTCAGAGTACCTTATTCGTTTATTTATTTTAAAGATTTATTTCCTTATCTTACACGTACGAGTGATTTGTGTCTGTGTAAGTATACTACATTGTGATTGCCCCTGGAGGCCTGGGGAGTACACCAGATCCCCTGGAACTGGAGCCCCACTGTGGCCACTGGGACTAGGACCTGTGTTCTCTGTAAGAGCAGCAACTGCTCCTAACCTCCCAGCCGTCTCCTCAGACACCCTTCATCCAATTCTAACAGATATTTGAATTATTACCTCCTCCCTCCAATCCTGCAGGGTCTGATTGGTCAGTAAATATTGTCCTTAATTCCTTTAAAAACTACTTGCTGTTCTGTTTACAATGCTCACATAGTGGTATTCTGCCTTCTCCTTCCTTTCCTTCCTCTTCCTCCCTCCTTCCCTCCTCCCTCCTTCCCTCCTTCCCTCCCTCCCTCCCCTCCCTCCCTCCCTCCCTCCCTCCCTTCCTTCCTTCCTTCCTTCCTTCCTTTCTTTTTGTGTTTCCAGACAGGGTCTTACTATGTAGCCCTGACTGTCCTGGAACTCTCCGTGTAGACCTGGCTGGCCTTGAACTCAGAGAGATCTGCCTGCATCAGCCTCCGAGTGCTGAAGGCACACGCCATCACTGCCCAGCACTTTGTGTTATTCTTATCCTGTGCCTGACTATGGCTTTCGTTTTCCTGTTTTGTGTGATTAAGGTTGTCTTTCTCTCAGTGTGTGTGTGTGTGCGCGTGTGCTGGCGCATTTTTGTGCTAATGCCAGAGATGACTGCTGTGTGTCCCCAGTCACTCCTCACCTTATTCACTGTTTTCTCCCCTCCCCACACCCTATTTACTTATTTTTAAAGATTTATTTATTTTTATTTTAAGTGCACATTTTGCCTACTTACAAGTGTGTGTGCCACATGTGTGCAGTGCCCCAGGAGGTGAGAAGGGGGGCATTGGATCTCCTAGAACTGGAGTTAGAGATGGTTATAAGCCACCAAGAGGGTGTTGGGAGTTGAACCCAGGTCCTCTAGAAGAACCGCCAGTGCTCTTGAGCACTGAGCTATCTCTCCAGTTCTCACCATATTTTTTGAGACAGGGTCATTCTCTTGAACCAGGGTCTTACTGATTACGTAGATTGATTGGCCAGCATGGCTCTGGGATGCTCCTGCTTTTGCCTCCTCAGTTCTAGGATTACGAGTGCCCACTCCCATACTGGCTGACTTTTTACATAGGTTGCTGGGATTCGAACTCTGGTCTTCATACTTGCACGGAAGACACTTTAGTGATTGAGCCAGCTCCCAGGCCTTTCTATTTGCTTGTTTATTTATTTATCCTCTTTTAAAATATAATTTTATTACATATATTTGTTTATTTGGGGTAGGGGAAGCATGGGCCAATTGGAGGATAACTTGGTGATCACCTTTCACATGGGTTCCAAAGATCAAACTTTGGTCTGGATGGCAAGTGCCTTTCCCACTAAGCCGTTCAACTACCCCTCACCCCATTGAAATAAACACATGGTTACTTTATTTACTTAGTTTTTGTATTGTTGGGAATTGAACCCAGAGTCTTGTGAATTCGAGGTACTCTTTGAACTCTGAGCTATAGTCCCAATCTCCACCACCCTTACCCCTCAATAAACTCATTTCTTTTCTTGAAGTGCTGGGGAGCAGCCCTAGGGCCCACACATGCTAAGCACTGTTTCTCCCGTGGAGCTATGCTCCTAGCCCAGAATCTTCTCTCAGTCTTAATTCTTCCAAACCAAACTGCGAAGTGTTGTTTGCTGTTTCTGTTTGTTTGTGTGAGCAAACTCTGTTCTTACTCTCTTGTGCAATCCAGTATGCAGCACTGAGCTGACACTGCAGGCCACACCCACCGAGCTCCCGAGTACAGTCACAGACTGCCGCAGTGAGTGCTCGCATCGGCTCGTCGGTTGTTAGTTGAGGAGCCAGCAGAGTACAACACACGCGTGAAAGGTGGTTCAGGTATATTTACAAGGAATGGTGACAACTGCCCAGGCAGGAGGGATTAGCTTGTCGGATGAAATAATGGAGGAAACAGCCAGTACTCTGATTGCACGGAATGCTGGTAGGTCCTGAAATGACCTTCCATAAGCTCATGTATTTGAACCCTTGGTCCCCGGTTGATGACACTGTGCTGAGAGATCATAAAACCTTCAGAAGATTGGGTGGTAGATGTGTGTCGGTGGGTGTGGTCCTCTGGGACTGAAGCCTGACCCCGCCTGGACATCGTCCACCAATGGAGAAGTGCCAGTCCCACTCACAGGCGGGAGCCTCCTCAGATGTGGGAAGGCTCTATGGGGATTTTATGCTGAGGAATTAGAGTGCAGACCTGCATGTCCAACATTATGCCATAAAACATTTTTAAGGATCCTCTTGAGGAGACAAAGTGAGTAAGGAAAGAGCGGACAGAGAGACTTGTTAGGAAGCCATTACAATAGTCTAGTGAAAGACTGATGACTTTATAGGCTTCTGCCAAGACTGAGAAGGGGAAGTGAGGTGCACAGGTGCTTTATGAAGAAACACAGGCTATGCTTTAAGAACTGTATTAGTAGTAAGTGTGTGACAGGGAACCAGGACCTGGGCGGGCGGGGCATTTGTGAGGGATGTTTTAGTGGGTAGTGGTGCCGTTAGTATGAATAGGGAAGTGAGGAAGATGAAACCATTAATTATGCTGACTCTGAAGAGTGTAGGCCATCCCTAAGCGCCTGAAAGTCTGGATCCTGGGGCTCTGTACTGTTTCAGTTTCTCTTCAGGAGATCTTTTTCCCCTGTCCGTCAGTGTGGCAGGGTTCCTATGGTTACTACTTCATACTACCTTTCTTGGTGATGTTGAGCCTGCCATTGTTTTTAATAGAAGATATGTATGTGCCTTGCTGAGCATGTGGTGGTCAGAGGACAGCTTGCAGGCATTGATGCTCTCCTTCCGCCATTTTGCTTCAACATCCTTCCTGGCTTTTGTTACATGCGTCTTTGCTGTGCATTCAGATTGCTTTAATCTTTTGTAAACATTGTTCATAACCAAGTCACTGAAGTTGTGAAAATCCCGTCTGTATTTCACTTGAAGGAGAAAGATTAAAGGCAAGGAGACTATTCAGAGCGTGTTATCTAGGATCTTACCTATTTTAATCTTAATTTACTTTAATCTAATTGCTACTAATTAGCTTTTGAGTGCTAATTAATGTAATCTCCTAGTATATCTTTACCCTCAGGATTGCGAAGCACTTTGAATTATAAGCAGACTTTAATTAGGCGGAATTGATTGTCCCAATACCTCTCCCAATAAAGACCTCAGCAGAAAACCCCAGATGCTAGTTTGTATGCATAAAGAAAGCCTAGAATTATTGTCCTTTCAGATCATTCAGTACATATTTGCTTAGTATCTGTATGCATTCACACACATATAAATATATACAAAATTTTTTTTATTGTCAGCATTTGTGCATGATGTCTGTAGGTTCCAAGGATGGAATTCAGGTTGCCAGCCTTGTGTAGCAGGCACCTTTACTCACTGATCTGTCTTGTCTACATCTCTAGTTTTGATTATTTGTTTCTGAACATTAGTGAACCATTTTTCAAGACTCAAGCGACATACCGGCTGATTTGTCAATACCTCACAGTTTTTAAGGTATAGCAATCAACAAAATGGGACTCATTATGATTTAAAAATGAGATATATAATCTTCTTTTTCAGTGTTTTTAGAGGTATTACAATGTTGCTTTTAAAGGCACAAAGATACAAAATGGAGATCCCACTCCTCGCCCCAGTCCCTGCAGGTAAACAGGGTAGCCCCTGTGCTGTACCACTCAGGTCTGTGCGGTTTGAGCTCCAGCAGAGCTCTTTCCTGGGAGAACAGCTTTGTAACTGCAGCAGAAGCCCGGGGCTGACTCTCACCCTCCTGTTGCCACCTCTAGCTACTTGCTCAAGTCCTCTGTTGACATGTATGCTGGCCCTTAACTCTGTAGCACTGTGGAGATGTATGTCCGAGTGACCCGAATGGACTGGAGATGGCTCAAGTCCTCTAACTCTTTCGTTCTCTTCAGAGTTTTCTTAGCAATCTTGTCTTTTGTGTTTATGTCTAAATTCTGAAATCAGCACATCTCTAAAAGGCTTTTTTCTTAAAAAGCCTGCTAGAATTTCAAACAGAGTAACATTTTGGTCTCCAGGCCAATTTCAGGCTAGTTGATGCCTTACATAACTAGATATTTATAAATATCTATAAATATTTATAAATATCTCCGAAAATGATACAGTTTTCCATTTATTTAAGTCTTTAGAAAAAGGTTTGAGACAGGGTTTCTCTGTGCAGCCCTGGTCTTCCTAGAACTTTCTCTGTAGTCCAGGCTGGCCTCAAACTCAAGAGACTCACCTGCCTCTGCCTCCCAAGTGCTGGGATTAAAGGCATGGCCAGTACCACTTGGTTAGAAAGTTTTTGTAATGGTGTTTTTAAGGGTTGAGGCTTTGGCTTGTGTTTTTTTTTTTTTTTTTTAAATTGTTGTTTGCTTGATTTTGTTTTAATCATTTTGCTCTTTTTTGAGATTATACTAGAATTACACATTTTTACCTTCTGGTCTCCCTCCTTCACCTTCCTCCCCCAAACCTCTCTTGTTCATACCCTTGTTTTCATTCAAATTCATGACTTTTTCCTTTAATTGTTGTTACATCTATATGATTTATATAAAGTTACGTATATTCCTAAATATTAAAATAAAACCTGCTCAGTCCATATAATGTTACTTTTATGTGTGTGTTTTCAAGGCTGAGGTGTCAGGTGTTCTTGAGACAGGTCTTGCTATGTTTCCAAATTAGCCTCAGACTTGTCTTTCCTACCTCACCCTCCTGAGGACGTGGCCCCCAAGTGGGACCACTACACTCTCAGCTCAGAACTCTTTTACTGGTTGCAATGTATACATTTATCTCAAATAAATCCTTTCATTGTGATGTAAACAGTATTAGATTTTTAATTTAATTTCCAGAAGTCAGTTGTTTTTTAGAAATGCATTTGTCTGCTGGATGTGGTTAGCGCATGCTTTGTAGACACAGACTGGCTTCAAACATAGATATCCTCCTGCCTCTGCCTCCCGAGTGCTGGGATCAAAGTGGGCACCATTTCTGGCTCTGAAAGTATTTTGGGCACTGACCTGATTCCACAAGTGGAAAATTCTGTACTTAACTCAGTTTTAAGGGTTACAGCCAAATCTCAGCCACACTAAAAATATTATATAAAATTATCTTCAAACTTTGCAAACAAAATTTCTATAATACATATATGAAATACAAGTACATTTTGTGTTTGGACATAATAATCAGAAAACAGACAAGACATATTATTTTTGGGAGGTTTGCTATGCCCCTCTTTGCTTTCAAATAACTGCAGGGCATTTCTCCGCCCACTTCATCCCTTATAGCTCCCAAGTAAAAGACACAGAGACCTGGTATTTTATTAGCTGCTGGCACTGTGCTGGGCAGGCTCTGAGCTATTCTGACCTAAGTAAGCTGTTACTAATCCAGGTAAATGCCCGTCACTTGTCATCTTAGTCTTGCTCTGCTCCATGTGTGCCCTCGTGGTGATCCTGGTGTCTGCACATGCTCTCTCTGTGTCTTTCCTCTCTTCTTATTTCCCTCTACCTGAGATCTCACTGGGATCTGATGTCCTGCCTCTCCTGTCCTCTCCTGCCCAGTCATAGGCTGATCAGCTCTTTACTAACCAATCAGAAAGGATGGAAAACAATCTTATGTAACATTAAGACTGGAGATGCTTGACCTTGCCAACGTCCATACTGTAACAAGACGTCTGGGCACAAAATCAGCATCTGTATCGACAGCACACAAGACCAACCCCCAACAACAGGATACTTTGTGGTGCTGAGGTTTGAGGAGTGCGGGTCAGATCCTATTGATGCCTGCACTTGGATTAGTTATTATAATCTTCAGTGTACTTCTGATTGCCAAAGAAAGTAAAGTAGCTCTGCACAATCTCATTTTGATTGCTTACATTCGTGGTCACATTCTGTATTTTACTGCAAAAATATTATTAATTGAATTCTACCATAAATTATTGAAACATGGTTTTACAGTTGAAGAGGCCTCTCTGTTCAGAGGAAATAATTATTATCAATACAATTTTTTTTTTTTTTTTTTTTGAGACAGGGTTTCTCTGTGTAGCCCTGGCTGTCCTGGAACTCACTCTGTAGACCAGGCTGGCCTGGAACTCAGAAATCCACCTGCCTCTGCTCTCCCAAGTGCTGGGATTAAAGGCATGTGACACCACCGCCCGGCTTCAATACAATTTTTATAGAACATATTTATGATATAGTTTCTTTAAAGATAAGCATTTGTTTTTAATTTTTGCTTTTAATCCAGGTTGTAAAATTGTCCTCAAGATCTGAAAGGAGATTTTCCAAATTGTTTAGTTGATAGGAAATAATTTTCATAACGGGGGGAATGTGACTTATTACTAAGAAATAGCTGAGAAGTATTCAATAGTGTATAAAGTTTTATTGACTTTTGCAAATAATTCTAACAAAAATAGAAAATAATCACAGAAATTTAAGCTGTCTACTTGGAACAACTAATATTGGAATAATCTTTACCTCCAATACTTTCTTCTTCTCAAGGTATCACAGACGTCGTAAGAAACTGAATCCTCCCAAAGACAGGTGACTGCTCTCGATTCTCTAAGCATCGAGGAAGCTTTGCTCTATGTCTTATTTGCCAGCTGAGAAAATGTACATGGTGTGTTCATTAAGATGGTATATAGGAAAATAATAAAAATACCCTTTTAAGTATTCAAGTGTGTATTTCATTATAATGATTCTGAATTTGAGGTTTTACTTAAGAAACTACTTAAATTATTTTCCTTTTGAAACATTAAAGTACACCCCCCCCCCCCCCGTCTCTTTTATTTTTTTGTTTTTGAGACAGGGTCTCTCTTGCTGTCCTGGAACAAGACCAATACCAGAGTGGCCTTGAGATCCACCTGCTTCTACCTCTTTTTATTATTTAATTTTATTTTTTTAATTTTGTGTAAGTATCTGTACACATGACTGCAGTTGTGAGCCACCTCACATGGTGAGTGTAGTAGTGCACACCTTTAATCTTAGTGCTGGGCAGGCAGAGACAGGCAGACCTCCGAGTCTGAAGCCAGCCTACTTACTCTACAGACGGAGTTCCAGGACAGCCAGGGCTACACAGAGAAACCCTGTCTCTGGGATAAAAAAACAAACAAACTGAAGGTGGAGGGTGGGAGAAGGAGGTGGAGGGAGAGGAGAGGGAGGAGAAGGAGGGAGAGGAGGAAGACATAGAAGAAGAGGAAAAGGAATATTTTTTGATGCAGTCTTGTTATATAGGCTGTCTCTGCATTCACATGAGTCTCTACCTTAACATGAGTACAAGGATTGCAGGAAGGATCCACCATGCACAGCCCTGTCATTTATTGTCATAAATGCAATATGATTAACTATTTTTACATCTCCATCGAGACATTGTTAATAAGTTAGCATACATAAAATGTACATGTTTCTCTTAAGTTTTGTTACACACACACACACACACACCCCACACACACACCGTCATTTTCACCCTGTCTAAATCCTCATCTCCCTCCCTCCCTCTGAATTTCTTCTTTCTAAGTCCCCTTCAGGTCTTATTGTGTGGCCCACTGAGACTGACAGGGTTGCTTGCATGCACATGGGAGGGGTTATTTACTGGAGCATGGAAACTAGCCAGTGGCTACACCGCTGATGAATAGTGACTCCCGCTCCACCAGCCATCAGCTGCCAGTAGTTTTCAGTTAGGGGGTGACAGCTCATGAGCTCCTCCCCCATCCATGCTGGATGCGTTTGTGTGTGTGTGTGTGTGTGTGTGTGTGGTGTGTGTGTGTATGATGCCTCATGCGTGTCTATGTACCACATATATCCCTGGTATCCTTGGAGGCCAGAAGATGGTGTCAGGTTGCCATGTGGAGTTACATATGGTAAGCCACCATATGGGTGCTGGTGTAGGTGTCTACAAAAAAAAAAATAGTTTGGTTACTTTGTGGGTTCTTCTTTCTTCCACTCTTTCAACCTCCTAACACTAGATAGAGAAAAAAGGATAGAGCAGAAAGAAAAGAGATCCCTGGATAAAGTCAGGGGTCGGAAAGGGGACGATGTTACCGGTAGACTTAAGTCCTGATTAGAGGTGTCCAGTTCTTTAGGACAAGTTTGATTTTCTCTGTCAGGATATCTAATTTCTTCTTGTTTCTTCTTTGTGCATGACTACTAACAAAACTGTAACCAACAACCCACCCTGCCTCTCAGGGTCCTAGCATTTATATACCCTCTGAAAAGTCTCCAGAATTCCAAAGCCACACAATCACAGAAACTGTCTGCAGTTGGCAAAATCACAGCCCTGCTAGAGCACGAGGGAAACCGTAGTCAGCTGCTTCAGACGGTCTGCAGCAGCCCACATCCCACACCTAGGAGTAAAACGAAAACACTTTCTTCTAATATTTCTTCTTTTTAAACCAAAATCGTCAATACATGCTAGGAATTGAATCTGAATCCTTTGGAAGAGCAGCCAGTGCTCTTAACCACTGAGCCATCTCTCAACCCTCTGCCCCCAAGCTGGAAATTTTGACTGGCTTGGTCTTGTGCAGACAATCACACCTGCTCTGAATCATGAGTGAAACTGGTATGTAAAGTCTAAAAGACATTTTATAGCTCTTCTCTTTCGGCTTGTCACCCATTCTGTAATGTTTCCTGAGCTCTGTCTTCAAAACAACAACAAAAACAACCAAACAGCCGGGCGGTGGTGGCTCACGCCTTTAGTCCCAGCACTTGGGAGGCAGAGGCAGGTGGATTTCTGAGTTCAAGGCCAGCCTGGTCTACAGAGTGAGTTCCAGGACAGCCAGGGCTACACGGAGAAACCCTGTCTCGAAAAACCAAAAAAAAAAAAAAAAAAAAAAAAACCAAAACCACACAAAATTGCTTTAGAGTCTGTGCGAACAGCTGCAAACCTGTTATGAGAAATCTTCAGCAAATTGGCATTATGGGACCGTTCTCAGATTAATTACTATGCTCTTTGATAGCATAGCTGCCTTGGGATTTCTGTTTAGTTGGTAAGGAATCTCTAGAAGAAATATTTATTTATTTATTTATTTATATTTTATTTATGTTTGTGGGTTTTTTATGTGATGCCATAGAATTCATTATATGTTTTATTGTTTATTTTGTGTGTGTGAGTCTTGTCTACACGTCTGTCTGTGTATGATGTGCGTTCCTGATTCCTGTCAGGCCAGAAGGCGGTGTGGAACCTTTGAGACTGGAGTTACTGACATTTGTGCACTTACATTGTGGGTGCTAAGAATCGAACCTGGGTCCTCTAGAAGAGCAGCCAGTGCTCTTCTGCTGAGCCAGTTCTCCAGACCCCCCCAAGAGTAGGTCAGAGGACAACTCGGAAATTGTTGGTAGTCATCAGACTTGGCGGCAGGCCCTTCCAGGGAGTTGGTAAAGGGTTCTAGTCACACTAATGTTAAAACGTTTGTGTGAATGTTACAACATTGAGTGAAAATAATTTCTTTTTCAAATCTATTCCTAATCCAGTTTGTATAGTGAAGGCAATGTAACTGGACAGCCAGTGTAATGTAAACAGTAGCAAATAGGTCGGTTCTTCTCCAGCCAAGTGGGGCAGCGCGGTCTGCACCCTCAGTGTCTTCCTCTAGAATTACAGAAAGTTCAGAAGCCATGTCTTGAAGATACATGACCACATCCAGGACCACAGTATTTTCTCCAGAAGGTCGCTTACTAATACCAAGTAGAATATGCTTTTGGACATGCAGGCACCTGTTTGGGAATTTTAGCCAACAATGGAGTTTTGCTTGGAGTAGAGAGGTGCAACATTCACAGGCTTCTTGATGAAGTCTTTTTTCCTGCAAAAATGTATAAACTTAATGAGGACATGGCTTGCAGCGGGCATAACATCTGATGCTAACATTCTGACTAATGAACTAAGGCTTATTGCTCAGAGATATTTATTACAGTATCAGGAGCCAGTTCCATGTGAGCAGTCGTTTGCAGCACTGTGATATCAGACAGGCCTATGCACAGTTTGGAGGAAATGTCCCGTTGCTGTTTCTTGCTGTGTATTGGCTGGGGTAAGCACCATGGCTTTCAGCTCTATTAGACTGACCCAAGTGGAAGGCTACAGGGGATGGGAAGCGACGTGCTTTAGAGACAACAGAGCTGTGTCAGTGTTGAAACCAGACTACAGAGCAGGAGAAGGACTCTGAAGTCAGCACTCGCTCTAGCTATCAAGGTGGTAAATAAGACAATGGGTGTTAGTAAACTCAGCTGGAAAAGTAGAAATGGCCACCCTAACGAGAGATCGGAATGGCAGTGATTGAGGTCCTCAAGCAAAAGGAAGCAAAATGATGATCAAAAAAATGAAGAGGAAGAAGCTAAACCTCAGAGGGAGAAGAAGAAAAAGGAACGGAAAAGATAAATACACAAAATCGTGGATTTTATAACTCCATAGAGGCACCAATTCTGACAGAAGCTGTCCTCACCTTCCACTCCGGAAAAGTTTTCTTGGTTTTGTTCTTTTTAAGTTGCCCATCAGGGAACTAGGACATTGCATACTGAATTGGGTCCTTGTCTGTCCGGCTGGATGCTTTATTGTAATGATAGGCATCTTTATTAGCATCTTAATCTTAACACATAACATTTTGGAATAAAACTTAGAAAGATTGAAAAAACAGCATAGTGAACAGAAGAGAATGAAAGTTAGTAAATAATTGATAATAATGTGAACCTCTTATCCAAAGGGAACATTTAGGTTCTTTCTCTCCCTTTTTTTTATTATATCAAAGAAAGTAACAAGCTTGCTAGAAATAACAAATTTGTTGCTAACTTTAAAGCATGATTAGTTTTGTTCAAATTTATACTGAACAAAACTATTTCTATTGAAAAAAATTTATATTGATTTATATTAAAAGTTTTACAAAGATCAAGATATGTTATAAACATGAAAGAATAAGGCTTGTAAGTAAAATTAAATGATTAAAAATGTTTCTGTAGATCTTAGAAGATGGAAAGATCTCCCATGCTCATAGATGGGCCGGATTAATATAGTAAAGATGGCTATCTTGCTGAAAGCAATCTACAGATTTGTAGGCGGCCGAAGAGCCGGCGCAGCGTCCTGCATAAGCCTACTGCACATGCGTCAGCCTTGAGCCCCTCCCGAGAGGGCTTATGCTAATGAGATTCGACCCCTAACCAATCACGGGGCTTATGCTAATGAGACACGAGCCCCAACCAATCAGAGGGCTTATGCTAATGAGGCATGGACCCTAACCAATCCTGAGAGAACAGGCCACCTGGCCGCCCCCTTGGAAGGGTATATAAGCAGTGCATTTCTGCTGCTTGAGGTTCCCCTTCATTGGATGAAGATTGTGCCTGGAATAAAAGAACGCGACACAGATTTAATGCAATTCCCATCAAAATTCCAACTCAATTCTTCATAGAGTTAGAAAAAGCAATTTGCAAATTCATTTGGAATAACAAAATACCCAGGATAGCAAAAACTATTCTCAACAATAAAAGAACTTCTGGGGCAATCACTATCCCTGACCTCAAGCTGTACTACAGAGCAATAGCTATTAAAAACTATATAGTGTTGGTACAGAGACAGGCAGGAACATGAATGCAATAAAACTGAAGATCCAGAAATGAACCCACACACCTATGGTCACTTTATCTTTGACAAAGGAGCTAAAACCATCCAGTGGAAAAAAGACAGCGTTTTCAACAAATGGTGCTGACTCAATGAGGTCAGCATGTAGAAGAATGCAAATCGATCCATTCTTATCTCCCTATACAAAGATCAAGTCCAAGTGGATAAAGGACCTCCACATAAAACCAGATACACTGAAACTAATAGAAGAGAAAGTGGGGAAGAGCCTCGAACACATGAACACAGGGGAAAATTTCCTGAACAGAGTATCAATGGCTTATGCTCTAAGATCAAGAATAGACAAATGGGACCTCGAAAAATTACAAAGCTTCTGTGAGGCAAAAGACATTGTCAATAGGACAAAACGGCAACCAACAGATTGGAAAAAATACTTTACCAATCCTACATCTGATAGAGGACTAATATCCAATATATACAAAGAACTCAAGAAGTTAGACTCCAGAGAATCAAATAACCCTAATAAAAATGAGGTACAGAGCTAAACAAAGAATTCTCAACTGAGGAATAACAAATGGCTGAGAAGCACCTAAAGAGATGTTCAACATCCTTAGTCATCAGGGAAATGCAAATCTAAACAACCCTGAGATTCCACCTTACACCAGTCAGAATGGCCAAGATCAAAAACTCAGGTGACAGCAGATGCTGGCGAGGATGTGGAGAAAGAAGAACACTCCTCCATTGTTGGTGGGATTGCAAGCTACTACAACCACTCTGAAAATCAGTCTGGTGGTTCCTCAGAAAATTGGTCATAGTATTACCCTGAGGACCCAGCTATACCACTCTTGGGCATATTCCCAAAAGATCCTCCAACAAATAACAAGGACATATACTCCACCATGTTCATAGCAGCCTTATTTATAATAGCCAGAAGCTGGAAAGAACCCAGAAAAATGTAGCACATTTACACAATGGAATACTACTCAGCTATTAAAAACAGTGAATTCACAAAATTCTTAGGCAAATGGATGAAACTAGAAAATATCCTGAGTGAGGCAACCCAATCATGAAAGAACACACATGGTATGCACTCACTGGTAAGTGGATATTAGCCCAAAAGCTCGGAATACCCAAGATACAATTCACAGACCACATGAAGCTCAAAAAGAAAGACCAAAGTGTGAATGCTTCGGTCCTTCTTTGAAGGGGGAACAAAATACTCATGGGAGCAAATATGGAGACAAAGTTTGGAGCAGAGACTGAAGGAAAGGCCATCCAGAGACTGCTCCACCTGGGGATTCATCCCATGTGTAGTCACCAAACCCAGACACTATTGCAGATACCAAGAAGTGCTTGCAGACAGGAGCCTGATATAGCTGTCTCCTGAGCGGCTCTGCCAGAGCCTTAAAAATGCATAGGTGGATGCTCACAGCCAACCACTAAACTGAGCATGGGGTCCCCAAATGGAGGAGTTAGAGACAGAACTGAAGGAGCTGAAGGGGTTTGCAACCCCATAAGAAGAACAGCAATATCAACCAACCAGACCCCCCCCAGAGCTCCCAGGGACTAAACCACCAACCAAAGAGTACACATGGAGAGACTCATGGCTCCAACAGCATATGTAGCAGAGGATGGCCTTCTTGGGCATCAATATGAGGAGAGGCCCTTGGTCCTGTGAAGGCTCGATTCCCCAGTGTAGCGGAATGCCAGGATGAGGAGGCAGGAGTGGGTGGGTGGGTGGGGGAACACCCTCATAGAAGCAGGAGGAGTGGGGATGGGATAAGGGGTTTCGGGGCGGGGACTGGGAAAGGGGATAACATTTGAAATGTAAACAAAGAAAATATCCAATTTAAAAAAAAAAAAAAACGTTTCTGTGAGTTAAAGTGGACCAGTGTGGAACTCTGGAATGCCAGACTGACAGTCACATGTGAATGCTTTAACGAATTAGACTTTAATGTTCTGAAAATATAGATGAATGTGGTTACTGATTTTTGACTTTTATGTGCTGCTGATTTTGAGTTTTCTAAATATATAGTAACCCATCGCAGCCTCACTTCCTCTGTATCTCCCTGTCCTTCCCACGGCTGGGACAAAACCATTATCTTCCTCACTACCCTTCTATGGAATACCATTTATGGGTTTTATGGACATTTACAATTACACGTGTGGGATGCGCCTTTAAATGTAGTTCTATGAAGTGCTGGTCAGTTTTTTAGTGGCGAGGCTGTGATGCCTCAACCTGCGGAACACATTCCTGATGAAACCACCAGAGGGCACTGCGACACAGCGTTCAGCCTGAGCTGCTTACCCTGTGGTTGTGACTTTGAAGTGCCAGATCGGCAGAAAATTTGAATATTGCTACTTGAGAAAGGGTGGTTTGATAATGTCATTGCCGGAAGTCCTTCTACCAGTCCTTCATTAAGTATTTATAAAACTGCTAGTTGTGAGAATATTTGCTTTCTAGTTGGCCAATGCAAAGGTCCTTAAGATCAGCGGTACTGGCTGAATATCAACTGTGCAATTTATCTTTTCCTAATGACATTTTCAACCATGGATGAGATTCACTATCATTTTTAAAAAAACTGAGCTTAGGTAGAAAATATCGACTTAACTCAAAGATAACACTGTTAACTTTTTGTATATGTATATGTATATGTATATGTATATGTATATGTATATATATTAAAGATTTTTTTTAATGTGTATGGATGTTTTCTTTACATGTGTGTCTGTGTACCACGTGGGTGTCGGGTGCCCTTCTATCTCCTGGGACTGTAGTTACAGACAGCTGTGAACTGACATTTGGGTGCTGGGAATTGAACTCAGGTTCCCTGGGAGAGCAGCCAGTGCTCTTGACTATTGAGCCATCTCTCCAGCGCTTGTACTTTCTTTTTGTGTTTTTAATTTTAAATGGTGTGTGTGTGTCTGTCTGTCTGTCTCTCTGTATGTGTCTATCTCTCTCTCTGCCTCTCTCTCTCTCTGTGTGTGTGTCTGTCTGTGTGTCTGTGTGTCTGTCTGTCTGTATTTTGCTGGGGATTGACCTTAGGGCTTTATACACACTAGGCAAGCACTGTGTCACTGAGTTGCCTAAGGTTAGGGGCTTTGTGACTCCTTCCTTTGGTCACACAAACCCCTAGCTTCCTAAGAAGCTAACAATTTGGCTGAGACTGCTCTAGTCCCAGTCAGCAAAGGTGAGAGGACCCATCAGTTAAGACTCAAGAAGCCCATCCATCCACAGTGGAGTCCAGCAACGGGAGTCTGTTGGAGGTGGATCTCAGGACCGTGGGAAAGTGAAGCTGGACCCTCAGGGCAAGTCAGCTCAGGACTTAGTACCTGCCAGTAGGCTTGCTTTTCATCTTCTGTGGTTGTTGTTGGAAGCATTCATTCAATGTATGAAGGGTGGGTGTTCGATTCTCTCTTTCTATCATATAGGGTCTGGATATTGAACTCAGCGGGCTTGATGGCAATCTCCTCTACCAGTCCTCCTACTCCTGGTGTGTGTGTGGTGTGTGTGTGTGTGTGTGTGCAGGTTCATGCATACCCTGGTGTGGGGTGAGGGTCAGAGGACAAACTTGGGGAGTCAGTTCCAGGGATTGAACTCAGGTCTTCATGAGACGAGGTCTCATAGGTCTAGCAGGCCTGGAACTTGCTGTGTAGACCAGGCTGGTCTTGACCTGAAGTGATCTACCTGCCTCTGTTCCCTGAGTGCTGAGTTTGAAGGCATGTGCCACCATGCTAGGCAGTTAGGCATCTTTTAGTGTGGTCATTTGATGAATGTCTGTTTCTCCTACTAAACTGTAACCTTCACAACTGGGATGGATGGCCTTGTGTAGTTATGTGTCTTGCAGGGTTCCTGGTGCCTGACACTGCCTCGTATCTTTCTCATCCAATATAGTTTTGTAAAAGCAAACTGCCTTGGCACAGAGGATTTTAATGTAAGGAGTCCCTGTGGGATTCAGAATGGAAATGTAGCTACAGAACTCCTGAGACTGGAGGATCTTGAGACTGTTTGTGTTTTCTTGAGCATAGAATGTGCAGTCTTTAAGCTGCGTATTAAAGTAGTTTATATCTTTCCTCAATTTTACCTGCCTGCAGCTAATCGCCTAGTAACATTAAAGATGAAATAATAGTCATATGCAAGATGGCCTCCATATGTTCTAGGAGACATCTTTATCTTTAATGACAAGTATGTATTTTATGGGTGTGTGTACATAGTTCCCATGTTAGCCAGAAGTAAGCACCAGATTCCCTGGAGCTGCAGTTACAGAAAGCAAGCCGTGCCGGGGTTGAATTCGGATTCTATGGAAGAGCAGCAAGTTCTCTTCATTAGTGAATGATCTCTCCAACCCTAATTATAAATACTTTTAAGAAAAGGGCTGGTCAGGGTTGACACATGCCTTTAGTTCCAGCATTTAGGAGGGAGAGGCAGGTGTGATCTCTTGAGTTCGAGGCCAACCTGGTCTACAGAGCAAGCTCCAGGAAAGTCAGGGTTATACAGAGAAACCTTGTCTCAAAAACAACCAACCAACCAAGAATAGCCAGCTTGCTAGCAATTCTTGCTTATGTTTATCATGAAAGTCATTCTGACTTGGATCGCATGGGATTGCAATGTAGGAATGTTTGTTTGTTTGTTTGTTTGTTTGTTTGTTTTTTGAAACAGGATCTCTCATAGTGTAGGTCTCCACCCTCCAAGTGCTGGGATGACAGGTGGGGGAATTTGGCCAGCTTCAATATAGTTTTGATTTGCATTTTCTTGATGCAGATTTTTAAGAATGCTGAACATTTTTTCATGTGTTTATTGGCCCCCTTTTAAAATTTTGATCAGTATCTCTTCTGTTCATTTGCCCATAGTTGGTTGGATTATTTTTTCTTTTACTGTTCTTTATATATTCTAGATATTAGCTCCTTATCAGATGAATACGATTCCCTTTTTCTTATTTTGTAGGCTGTGACTTTTTCTATTGATTGTTTCTTTTGCTGTGTGGAGGCATTTTAATTTAGTCCTTTATCAATTCTTCATCTTATTTCCTCTGCTAGTGGGGTCTTATTGAGAAAGTCGGCACAGTGAAATGGCTCAGTGGGTTAAGGCACTTACTTCTCAAGCCTGGCAAACCAACTATGCTTCCCAGAACCCACACAGAGGTGGAAGGAGAGAAAGTTATTGTCTGTGCTGCTGTCTACATGACCCTGTTTTCCCTCTAGTGATAGAAACTCTTCCAATACAAGTCTGTGTTCTTCACTCCATTATTAGACAGTCTTGTTATAAAGCGTTTCCTTGGGTCGAAAGCAGTGTGTCTATGGCTTGTAATTCTCAAACTTGATCCTTCCCCTAAAACTACAAAAATAAATGGACTCCATTTTACAAATGACAGCTCTTTAGATATTTAAAAACATTTGTCAGATCTCTCTACATTTCTTACTCATATTGTTTCCCCTGATTACCCGTATGGCATGTTCTCCGAATCTCCTCTCCCTTGGTTGCCCCCCTTTGAGCCGATACATTCATTCATCCTTTTAATAGCATCTCTCTGAAAATGCGATACCCAGAACTGAGCACCATTTTCTTCCTCAGGATGCTTTCGTTGTGCTAATGGTGCCAATAACACAGTAAGGTTTTTTTTTTTTTTTTTTTTTTAAGCAGTCATGTCATCCAGCAGGTCCTCACTGAGTCATAATATCTGAGGAGGGAATCAGAATACCAAAAGAGGCTCTAAATTTGGATGATTCTTTATGCAAATATACTTTCTGCCCTTCTTGATTCCTTGCTGGGAAGAAAGGAGAACATTTATTTGCATTGCTAACCACACTGATTTTTATTTTTGCCATGTAATGTTAGCACACAGCTGTCGATACCACCAAGGAAGAATTTTAGCAGGGCTGACGCATTTAGAAACCTCATTCTCGCTAAAGGGTGGACTGAGGAGGGCAGATTGGAATAGGAGCAAGATGGAATGCCAACGACACCGTTTCACGGTGTAGTGATGAGGATGGCTGACAACGGCCCGGATTTGGAAAACAGTGAAAGGATGAAGAGAAGGAGCTGGATTTCAGAGAGACATAGTAACGTGAGCAGGACTTGACCACAATTCATACAGGAGTGAACATGAGTGATGATCGATGAGAAGGGGTGAGACATACACACACACACTCACACACACACTCACATACTCATATACACTTACACACTCACATATTCACAATCACATACACTCATACTCAGTTACACATTCACACTCATATACACTTACATACAATCACATATACTCATACAGTAACACACCTACACACACTCATATACACTCACACACTCACACACATAATACAATAACATACACTCACACAAGTTACACACTCACACACAATCACACACATACAATCACATACACTCACACTCATACACAGACACATATTCACACAAGTTAAACACTCACACAATCACATATAGGTACTCACAATTACATACACTCACACGTACACTCACCCACAGTTACACAGTCACACACTCACAGACTCATACACTCACACACTCATATTCACAATCTCATAACTCACACTCACATCCATACTCACACACTCACACACCCATATACTCTTTCACACACACACACACACACACACACACACACACACACACACATACACACATCCCACACAGCTCTTGACATCCAGATGACCCAGCATTGATAGTGAGGCCCGAGTCTTTTCTGTTGGGCATAAGATCTTACAGAATCCCAACATCTGGGCAACGTCTCTGGGGACCTGCATGAAATGAGACAACCTAAGTTCGCTTCACGATTTACCTAGCATAGTTAAGAATAGAATTACTGTGCCAACCACAAGGTGACTAATATCCTTCTCTCAGGAAAAATGAGCACTGACTACAGCTTTACCTTGCTTTGGTTTGCCCTTCTTGGAGATAAAGTTTATTAGGATTCTCAGTTCTAAAATACTGTTGCTCTCTGACTGTATTCAATCTGGAGCTAAGTCTGCTTCCTTAAATGCTGTACACTGTACCCAGCCTAATCCCAAACACTGTAACAGATTTCTTGCACATTCTTCTGAGATACCTCAAGGTTGCCCATGCTGATTGTTCTTTTTTTTGCTGTGTTGAGTGATAAACTCAACTTATTTAGCTCCACATGGGTTCCTGATAGTCTGTGGTTGAAGAATATGGACATAAGAATAATTTCCTGCTAGGAGATAAGGCTATATAGAATTATCATCTAGGAATAATAGAATAGAGGGGCAGCTCTTCAATGTAGAGCTATTGCTATTCTCAAATAAGGTTATTTTGTTTACATTGATATGGATTATTGTATATTGACACAGGTTTAAGGTTTTCATTGGTCTAAATCTTTGTATGTTGATACAAGCCCCCAATTAAATGTTTCCTTTTATAGGTTGCCTACGTCACGATGTTTCTTCACAGCAGTAGACCAGTAACTAAGACATTATGTAAGTAACCACCTAGGGCAAATGTTCAATTCTGGGGTTCTTGGTGAAAATGATTTTAATCAGCGTTTAGCTCTGTTGAGAAGATAGCTAGTGAGCACCGCTGCCCATCTTGAATTTTTGGGTTAAACAGGAGAAGCAGCACAGGGGGCAGTCTTCATCAGATTGTACTCCAGTTGACGATTGCCTCAGCTCTGCTTCTGCAAAGGTGGCCTGAGTGGGTCCTTATCGATCGGGAGGATGATGTCATCAAGTGTGATCTTTCTGTGAGACTGCTATTCTGGGAATGGAAGGTGTAGGGAAACTTTCAATTAACTTGTGTGTGTGTGTGGGGGGGTGGGGGGAGACAGGGAAGCAAAGGCTGTTAGTGAGACACCCAGTCACTCTTACCTACATGTCTTCAGTTCCTTTGTTTGTTTCTTTTCTTTCTTTCTTTTTAAATCCGGAGATTAGGTGTAGCTGTCTTTTGCTACTTTGTGGGTTCCTCTCTCTCCCACTCTCTTCTACCCTTTCCCACACTTCCAACCCCCTAACGCTAGACAGGAGAGAAAGAACAGAAGGAAAAGGATCAATGATGTCATTAGTGATTAGGGATGCCCAGTTCCTTGGGGCAAGTTTGATCTTCGCCGCCGTCAGGATATCTAATTTCTTCTTTGTGCATGAGTACTTAACAAACCACAACCAACAACCAACAACCTACCGTGACTCTGCACATTCTAGCATTTATGTATCCTCTGAAAAGTCCCCAGGATCCCAACCATCACACAGTCGCAGACACTATCTGACTCTGATAAAATCATGCCTCTGCTAGACCATGAGGCAACTCAGAGTCAGCTGTGGGCAATCCTGGTGCATCTCCATATCCCACACCTGCCATTCTTTTGTTTATTAAAGAAACCAAAATTCCAAAATTCGTCACTACAACAGGGTTGTTCTGTGTAGTACTGGCTGTCCTAGAGCTAGCTCTGTAGACCAGGCTGGCCTTAAACTAACAGAGAATCACCTGCCTCTGCCTCCAGAGTGCTGGGATTAAAGGCGTGCCTCACCCCACTGCCAGGCTTTGTGTGCATTAGTGTGTGTGTGTGTGTGTGTGTGTGTGTGTGTGTGAGACTCACAGTTTTAAGATGAAGAGTAATTAAAAATGAAGGCCCAGGCCCAGATGCCAGGCTAGCCCTCTGTAGTTACTTTGTAATTGACTCCCACACTGGGCACAGTACATGTGCGCATGTGCACACACTCACACGCATGCGCACGCACTCATGCACGCTCACACTCAACAGGCACACAGGGAAGCAGGGTGGGATGAGAGAAGATTCCAAATGGTGTAGATAACTGCTTTTTTTTGTCTGTAAGTCACACAAGTCTCCCCACAGACGTTCCCTTTTGCCCACGCTGGTTTGACTCGGGTTTCTGTTACATTTTTCCAAGAGAGAAATCTCACTCCTGCAGTGGCTTCTTTTAAGTCTGGCTTTAATTTCCATGGTCAAAAGCTAATTTTGTTTTTATTGTTAAAAGCTAACTTAATTTTAATAAGTGTCCCCAACATCTCATTCAAAATAGCATAAAACAAAGTGACCACAAATGACTTGCCTCTCGCCTAGTAAAAGCAGCAGATGTTCAAAATGACTCGTGCTTTCTATGTAATTAATATTGGGCCACATCTGTCCAGGCAGGTCCCAAGTGTCCTTTTCTTTTTTCTTTTTTCTTTTTTTTTTTTTAGTATAGACAGCCTTAGTCTAAAGCAGTGGTTCTCAACCTTCCTAACGCCATGATCCTTTAACGCAGTTCCTCATGTCGTGGTGACCCCCAACCATAACATAATTTTTGTTGCTACTTCATAATTATAATTTTGCTACTGTTATGAATCATAATGTAAATATCTGATATGCAGGAGATCTGATGTGTGACCCCCTGTGAAAGGCTCATTTAACCCCAAAGAGATCGCGACCCACAGGCTGAGAAACATTTGCTTAAATCATGGTCCGATTCCTCCTCTCCTACCCCACCATTCACAGGCATTCAAACACTTTCTTCTGTAAACTAGAACGGCATCTCTGGTACGAGAAGGGATGTGTTTTGCCCTTTTCTTTTCTTTTTTTTTTTCTCTGTTTGTTCCATATAACATTCCAAGTGCCTCCTCAAGCTCACGCTTTGTCTAACCAAGACTTATTTCCACAGGTCTGTCTGTCCCTGTTTGTTTTCCTCTTGCCAAGCTCCTCAGGCTGAAAGGAAACCTGATCCTCATGTTTACCCAGATACACTCTGTTTTCAAGGACAGCTGTCCCAGATGACTAATGGTCTGGGTTCTTAGAAGAGAATCCCCGGTCTGCTGCAGTGTTTACGACAACAGTGTCGTTTTTTCTTACTTAGCTTACTCCTTCTTAGAGAATGAACTTCCTGTTTCCTCCTGGGGAAGTCTCCCTCCTCAACTAGAAGTTTCCTAGGTCCCTCTGCAATACTCTAAACTCTTACATCAGGAGCAGGAGTCATGGTCCAGCCTCAAGGCCCTCCACACGTGTGTTTCTGAAGAGACCACATGACTTAAACTAGTGCAACAGAGGAAAGTTCAAGACCTTTATGAATGCCACCAACAGGCAAGTTTACTATTTCTGTTGGCTGTGAACTTGAGGACTTGTTAGAACTGGCATTTCAGCAGCCATTTATGGCTACGAGGAGACAAATGACCTGTACAAGAACAGAGAAACCAAGTCCTGAATATTTGACTAGAATATTATTATTATTATTTTGAAAATACGTTTAAATGTATCTTTGTGCTTCAACCGAAAGACTCTTAGCTGATGTCAAAAAAACCATGGGCAAGTCACTTGGATAAGAGGAAAATTTGATACATTAGTGTTTCCTTTTTGAAAGAACAAGATCTCAGAGGCAAATAAAAACTTGGAATCTTTTGGACTAGCCAACCAGGAGTGATGTGCTTGCCACAGTGTCCATCTATAAAAGAGAGTAATGTGTAAGAAACAAGGCTGGAGCTTCCCTCTCCTCCCGCCTAAAAATCCAATAAGTTGTCAGGATGGCAACAATCTGAGAGATTTAACCCAGTCAGCTACGATCTCTATGGCAACAATCCATTACAATGAGACAGCTGTCTTGATTAGTGACTCTGAGACACCAGGAAAATCCACTGAAAGGTTGTAATAGGCCTCTCCAGAGGAGCAGAACCAATAGCATGTACATACAACTGTAACAGGATTCATTAATGTGCTGACATGACCAGAGGCTCAACAGTCCCACAGCGACCATCTGTTGTCAGGAGAGTGGGAAACCCCACAGGTGCTTACAAGTTTGAAGCCTCCCCCCCCCCCCGCACCCCATCAGGAGCCCTAGAAGCTTCCAGATTAGTGGTTCTCAACCTGTGGGTCTCTGCCTGCTAGATATCCTGCATATCAGATACATTTACATTCCGATTCATAACAGTAGCAAGATTACAGTTATGAAGTAGGAATAAGAGTAATTTTATAGCTGGGGGGTGTCACTACTGCATGAGGAACTGTATTAAAGGGGCTCAGGGGTTCCTCCTTCAGTTCAGAGCCACCTTCCAGGCTACTCTGAAAACACCTAGGGATGCATCCAAAGCTGGGCTTTACCACTTCATTGCATCTCAAAATCTCACCAAATGAACCATTGCGTGAATCATCTGAAAATTCTATGCCGGCTCATATTATGTCTTCTGGAGCCAATGCCACTAATTAGCTATACAGGGAAATGCACTTGTGATATGGTCAAAGTAAAGATTCCAGGATATGTTTTGGTTAAATTTTTAAATAGGTATATGAAAACAGTGGTTTTTCAGTTTGTACCAGTCCTTACGGTCCTGCTATGTAAGGAAGTTTTACTACTGCTTAGGTTTTGGGGATGTAGTGAAATTAGGGAGAACAAATAAATTCCAACTCCTCTTTTCTAACTGTAACTCCTTTTGGCAGAACTAGAAGAAAAAAAATGTGTCTTTGATTTTCCAAAGCAATCATCAAGGAATGACAGACATTTTTTATTCAGAGTATTTGTCAGGTTGCGTTTGCAGAAGAAAACGAGAAATCTCAAGATAGCTCACTGTCATGTGGGCCCCGTCCCAACCATACTATGTAAATGAGTGGATGCCCAGGAGGGCAAAATTCATTGATGTGTGCCCAATGCCAAGCATAATGTCTAGCATATGTAACAGGTGCTCTGTCCCTTTTGCACACATCTCTTATCCTTTATGTGCTAGTTAGGGTAACTGCTGAGATAAACATCCAAACTAGAACCACTTAACAGGGTCATTCAAATTTCTTAGTTATGTTACAATGTAACTCTGGTCAGTGAGTGGGAAAACATCTGTGATCCACACAGTCATTCAGGGACACAGGCTCCATCCAGAAGGTGGCGTCCTCTTTCCTTGGAACTGTGGACCCCTCTGTTGGGGCCTGTGCATCTGGCTGGGAAGCAAGGAAGAAAGAATACAGAGAACAAAGTGTTGTGTGCTTGGTGTTCAGGCCAGCCCTCTGTAGGCATAATGTTTTGTGCACTGTGCAAAGATTATCCTTGTGTTATTCAAATGATGATTTCCCGACCTTCATAATCTTTTCTCAATCCAGATGTGGCTTTGTTATGTCTATTCTTAGAAGCTCCTGTCTCAAGTTTGTATAAACACTGCTCCTCATTCGTTCTCTGCCCTGTCAGTAAAAGCCAATGAGCCAATACAGAGCTTTAGAGAGAATAAGGTGGGACTTCCGATTCTTGGAGAGTGGAGAAAGAGACAGGAAGAGAGGTTCAGGAAGCATCAGGAGAAGTGACCTGGAACAAGAAATGACTAAAAAATATCCCAAGTGAGATGAGAATATTGTCTGGGGGGAAATTCTGAATAGCTTGGAGGTATAGAATAGAGTAATAATTGCTCAGTGTTTGGTTGAAGGCAGTTTTAATAAATCTTATTTTCTCTGTGTGGTTATTGGGGGGGATTAAGCTGGCTAAGGCATAATTGCCACTGTACTAATTTTATGAATTTATATTAATATAATGATAATTTAGCAGCCCTCCAGGAAGTTCCTATCCCTACCTCTCACAACCCCGAGTTCAGAGCAAAGTTTTATGTCAAGTTAGCCCTCAAGCTTCAAGAGAGCTGCAAGCTGCCATCTAGCCACTTGCAGGGAAGAGGAGAGTTGTAACCACAGGGGAGCATTGGCTGTGGTCTGTGCGTGTATGCTTGTGTGTCTAAGAGCAGCAATGCAGATGCCACTGGGAGCCAGAAGAGGGCGCTGATCTCTTGGAGCTGGAGACGCAGGCAGTTGTAAACCGCCCAGTGTGGGTGATGAGAATGGAAACCAGTTCCTAGTAAGAGCAGTAAGCACTTTTATAACCTCTCTCCAGTCTCCCACCCCTTTGAGACATGGTCTATCTTATCTGATTTTAATTCTGTTAGTCACAAAAACATGTAAAAAACAATTTTTGCTTTCTTTTTTAAAAAATATTTTATTGGACATTTTATTTATTTACATTTCAGATGTCATCCTTTTTCCCCATTCCTACCCCCCAAGAAACCCCTTATCCATCTCCTCTCTTCTCTTTTGCTTTTATACCATTTCAATTACATGTAAGTATTAAGGTCTGTTCTAGGTTGAGGAACTTGCAATACAATAGATGCAAATAGTCAAGGAACAAGCAAGACAATAAACATAAATAGTCAAAGAACAAGCAAGGCAATAAACAAAGTTCTGTGATCACTCCCAAGTTCACTATTTCTAAGGGCTTATCAGGATGACCAAAATATCTGAGCCTACTTCTCTATCCTAGCCCTAATTTTTGCTTTCTTATTGCACAAACCAGTTCTACACACACACGCACACACAGACACACACACACAGACACACACCCCTTCCCCTTTTGTCCTTTCTTATTTAATGCTAGCTTTCTTCTCTCTCTCCTTTCTTCCCTCCTTCCCTCCCTTCTTTCTTCCCCTCTCTTTCTCTCTCTCTTTCTTTCTTTCAATTTTTTTGCTTGTTTCTCGAGATGAGGGTTTCTCTGCGTAGCCCTCCCTGCCCTGGAAGTGGTCTCTGACTCAGAGATCTGACTGCCTCTGCTTCCCAAGTGCTGGGATTACATGTGTGCCCCCACCCCAACCTGGCCTCTATTCTCTTTTCCAAGTGGGTCTTACAAATCTCGGACTCGCCACAAATTTGTCATGTAGCTGGGAGTGACGTGGAGCTTCTGACCTCTCTGCCTCCACTCCTGAGTGCTGATATTGGGGATGTGTGTGAGACTATGCCTGATACACGTGGCGCTGGAGACTGACGCTGGGGCTTGTGCACGCTAGGGAAGTACTCTACCGACTGAAAGACATCTCCAGCCACAGATTGGCAAATTTCTCAATTTGAGAAGAAGCTCATAGCTATGAGTGAGAGAGCCTGACAAAGCATTTGGCAAAATTGAAAAACATTTCAAACAAACGTGATTATTTTAGTTCTGGCTTGAGAGGTTCTATATACATTTAGTTCAATCTGTTTCCTTTGTCTGTGGTTTTCCTTCTTACTTCAACTTCCCAGCCTCCTCCTTCTCCTTCTTTTTTTTTCCCCAGCAAAATTTCCTTTGTGATCTATTGACCACTATTTTTGCACAGCTCTTAGGAGTGGTCAGCAAAGAGCAGTCTTGGTTTTTGTATGTTAAATGCAGGTGAGGAGTAGACATCTATTAATGTTAACGGTTTCCTAGCTCCCAGGTAATCCACACACACAACTAAGACTTCTTTCTGGCCCTCCTGAGCCTTCTCTAGACCACAGCCAGGGGCTCTGCTTGCATTACAAATCATAGGAATTCCTGTGCTTACAAAACATAAATAGGCATATTTAAGGGCTGGGGAGAAGGTTTAGTGGGTGAGAGTGATTGTCTGTCGCTCAGGTGTGAGGATGGGTCCCCGGCACCAAGGGAAAAGTCACCTGTGGTCCTGTGCCGGGCCTGTGAGCCCTGTGCTGAGAAGGGTCAGGGCAGAGACAGGACAGGAGGGTCACTGGGGCTTGCTGTCAGCATAGCCTCAAAATCGGAAGCCCCAGTTTCACTGAAGGATCTTGTCTCAGAATAATGACATGAAGGCTATCACTAGGTGGAAGGGGGACATCCCATGTACTCCTCTTATAAGCACACACGTATACACACATGCATATTTTGCATTTTGTTGTTGTTTTGAGACAGAGTCTTGTTCTTCTGGCTAGGATGGCCTCAAACATGGGATTTTCTTACCTCAGCCTTCTAGTGCTGAGCCTACGTGGGTGTGCCAGCTAACCCACTCAGCTTGTGTTTATTTATTTATTTTTATTTTATGTGTATTTTATTTTATGATGTGGGTCCTGGGAGCTAGGTAATCTCTGCTCTTCTAGAATAGCAGCAAATTCTTGTCATTGCTGAGGTCTCTCTCCAGCCACAAAAGGGAACATTATTGAGGAGGGCAACAGAACTTTCTCTCTTCTCTTCTTCCTTTTCACTTCCCTGCTACAGGGAAGTGGTTTTGCTCTGCTAAGAACCCCTTCCACAAGCCCACGAGGGTGTGGTGCATTCCCACAGGATGAAGCAGTGAGGCAAACCCACCACAGATCAAGACTTTCAAAACCGGGAGCCAAAATAAACTGCTCCCTTGGGCTGAGCAGATGGCTCAATGGGTAAAGTGCTTGCTGTGCAGGCACGACGAGCTGAGTTCCATTCCTAGAGCCATCAAAAGCTGGGCATCAGGAGGCCTCAATGCCTCCAGTTCTAAGGCCGATCCCAACGGCGTGCTGGCCTGCCAGTGTGGTTGAAACAGTGAGCTCCAGGTTCAGGGAGAGAACCTGTTTCAAAAAACAAAGTAGAAAGAAGATACCAGATGTTGACCTCTGGCCTCTACATGTGTACACATGGGCATGTGCATGCATGGGGGAGCAAACCTACATACACATTGTATACCACACACACACACACACACACACATACAGAGAGAGAGAGAGAGGGTGGGGGGAGGAGAGAGAGACAGAGACAGAGAGATGGCTTGTTCAGGTATTTGTTAGAGAGATGACTAATATACGTATGAAGTATACATCTTGCTGTAGATTCTACTCTTTGGTCAATCTCTTCTAGTTATCCAGAAAGGAATCTTCATGCCCTCTCATTATGGATTTATTTCTCCAGAGGCTGGATGTGGTCACGGGGAAAAGATCAATCAGTTAAATTTAGCTTTGTGGAAAGAGAAAAACTCAAGTTTCGATCTTAATACTTCTTGTGTGAATCAGACCATTGTGTAAAGAGAATTCCTGCTGAACCGGCTCCTGACCCAAAAGGGACAGCCATCCGATGCAGCCACCAAACACTTCACCTTGAATTAGACCAAGGAACTGTTTGTTTCCTTCAAGAACCCTGTACTGATAACGATGTCAAGATTGACAATGCTGGGTTTCTTGGAAAGTGGAAATTTTTCTGAGAATTGTTCCAGGAAAAAAAAAAGAAAGAAAGAAAGAAAGAAAAAAGAAAGCAGGAGACAAAATGCTATGCACCAGGGGCGGGTAGATGGTTCTGTGGGTAAGCAGTTGCTAAGCAAGCTGAAGATCTGAGTTCAAACCCCCACCACTCACATAAAAAACTGGGCGTGGCCTTGCAAGTGCCAAGAAATCCTAGTGCTATTGTGAGCAGAGCTTGGGGAGGGGCTGCTGGGACTTGCTGGTTTCCAGCATAGCTCTGGGTAAGAGGGCCTGTTTCAGAGGAACAAGGCAGATCGTGATAAAGCAGGACATCTGAGGTCCTCTGGCCTTCACTGCCCCTCCCTCACAACGTACAGACACCATGTACTTATACGCACGCATGCACACATACAAAGGGGAAAAATCGGGGGCAACACTGCAATAAAATTCGGTTCCAGGTTGAAAAGCATCACTCCGAGGCCTTTCACCATTTGATTGACTAGAGTGGGTGCTAAGGAGTCTGTTTTAATAAGCAAGGCTGTTCAGGGATGTTTCAGCTACGCACTCCCTCCCCAAGTCCAGGCGCACACAGTATTGATGATGATTGATCCAGGGGCTGGAAGGACGGCACTGAGATTCCAGAGGTCATGGTGAGGGTCCCAGAACACACATGGTGGCTCACACACATCTGTACCTCCAGTCTGAGGGGATCCAATGCCGTCTTCTGGGCTCTGGGGGCAGCAGGCACACACTCACGAAAGCAGGTAAAATACCCATATGCATAAAATGAAATAAGACATTTAAAAGATGATTAGTGTAACCTAACATAGTTTCTCATAGCCCTCTTTTTTTTCCATAGACAGTTCGCTTCTTAGCTTGATGTTATGACAAGCAAAGTAAACATATAGATGTCCCTTCTTTAGCTGTGAATGTGATTCTGATAAAAACGAGAATTAGAAGAGCCACCATTAATCTTTATCACTCTTCAGTTACTTTGACTTACATCAGAAAATGGGGTTGTTTTTAAAATCCAGGAACTGTTTATAAGAAGAAAAGGATGCTTGCCTAGCTCTTATTCAGGACACATGGATGATCCATGGAGAGGGGTTAAAACTGATGGTATGCAGTAGAAAATCTGCCAAAGTATGTTTTAAGGTCTTGAGACCTTAGATACAGACAGTGTGGAGGGATGAGAGTGGGGCCCATAGGCTCCTATGTTTGAATACTTCATTCCCAGTTATCGGAACTTTCGGGAAAGACTAGGAGAGGCTTTGTTAGAGGAGATCTGTCATAAGGGAGAGAGATGGGCTTTGAGGTTGCTTGTAAATGAATTATTCTAATATAAAGGTAATTGGTGAATTAATCTGGCAGCTGTATTTCTTTACCTCATGCTAGTTCCCAATAGCTGCACAGAGAAACCAAGATTTATTTAAAACTATACCTCAATAGCTGAGCAGTTAAGTGTTCTATCCTTACTTTCTAGGCTGATCTGGCTATCTTCCAGCTCCATCCCATGATACTTGCATATCATTATTGATCTGGCTGTTTGGATCCCTTCTTCATGGCTCCAATTCCTCCATCCTCCTGCCTCCTCTGAATCTCCCTCCCTCCCCTTCTCCTTCCTCTAATTGGCAGATGTCCCACTCTATTTTCTATTCTGCCAAGCCATTAGGTAGTCGGCATTTATTGACAAGGCAGAGAATAAATGGTAAGAACTGTTTACACAAACTTGAGACAGGAGATTCTTGGTATAAGCATCACAATGATATGTCCTGATTGAAACAGGATACAAGAGCAGAGAAATCAGCATTTGAGTAACTCAAGGGTAAACTTTACACAGTGCACAAAAACAGTGTGACCACTCCTGCCATCCTCGGTGGGCTCTGAGTCACCGAAGTGCAGAAATGTGAGTTCCCAGCCCTCCCACCCCTTTACTCAGCCATCACCGACTCTAACCTTCTGGATCTGCAAACAAAGTAGCTCTTTCTTTTATAACTTGTCTCAGCCGTAGTGTTTTATCCCAGCAGCAGAAAGGTAACTAATACAGATAATAACTCTATTCTTACATATTTATTTTAAAAAGTTAGTAATAAATACAGACAAGCATCTATAGTAGTCAGTTCTTATCACAGTTCCAAGACCTCCAGTGTCATCTGAAGCTGCAGATAGTACCAAGCCAGATATGTAATAATCTTGTTCTTATCTATCCATACCTATGATAGTTTAATTTACAAATTACACAAATAAGATATTAGCTAAAATAACTAGTAATACATAGAATATTGTAATATACAGTAATAAAAGTTGTTTCAAATGTATGAATTGGTTACTTCTAGAATTTTCCATTTAATATTTTTGAACTGCGGCTGGCTCCAGGGAACCAAACACACAGAAACTAAAACCACAGATAAAGGGGCAACTGCAGTATATTCAAGGAAGGTCATTGCTATATTATTTACATGAGGGAGAAATTGGAAATGGACTTGATGCTTTTTTTAAAAACAGGAGACAGTCTACCATAAAATATTGTATTAAATCCAATGTTAGTGAAGATGATGTAATAATATAGAAAAGTGACAAACATACCTAGAAGAGGGCCCGAGATTAAAATAAGCATTTGCTCAATGAATACGTGAATGTATATCACTTTATAATCAGACATGATTATTTAAAATTATCTGGAGAGATTACATGTGCCCACTCCCAACCCTGCTGTGGCTGCTCTAGGCTTGGTTCTTTCCAAACACATTAAAGGGCCAGCTGTGTTCTTTCCTTAATGACTTTGGTGGTTAGAACCCTCCAGCCCGTGGTCCCCATTGAGAAAGCCACTTTGCAGGAAGAGGGAGTACGATGTGAGCACAGAACTCTGATCTGGGGATCATCGGTGTTGACAGGAAGACCATGAAACACTACTGGACAGAGAGAAAAACCTCCTGACTAATGTGCTTTCTCTGTTATTCAAGAAAATCTAAAAATGGAGGCGTTTCCCCAGCCAGTCGCCAGATGATTATAATTTGGCGATTATACATTTTCCTAGGACTACAGCATGTCTTCTGGCAATGCAGAGAAAGTGACAGTTATTACACCCTGACCAGGTTAACTCATTTCTTTCCCCTCTACAGTCTGCCCAGATGTAGCCCAGTATCCCAGCACACGCCAAGCTTCTCCTTCCTGCGAGGATGGGCAGACTTGTGCGTGCAGGCTGTAAAGGGATGGGTTCTCACCTGAACCCAGCAGCTCTGTGACCTGTGCCGTGCTCACTCTACCTCTAAGTGCTGTCTTTCCTGAGACATTGGCTCTGGCCACCACAAGCAAGCCACCAGTGTCTAGAAATCTCTGCATCTGATTAAAAATTAAAAATCTCTGCATCTGATTTAAAGATGAACATTTTAAAAAAGGTATTCTAGGTAGAGTTGACACTTCTGGAATCATACAGAGGGGAAGAAGATAAAGACAACCACATGAAATCCTGAACATGACCTTGAGTGTAGCTTACAAGGGACACTCTCAGTGGTAGCGGGATCCATTCTAGTATCAAGAGAGGGTTTTATACAAAGAAGCTTTTGTTAATAATAGTTATTGACCATTTCGAGAGTGTTTACTTTTTTTTTTCCTGAGAGGGTGGCTTAAGGGTCTTTAAAAATTTATAAGCATTTCCTTCTTTCTCTGTTTTGATGCGTGTAAAGTTAGAAACATTTCTACCTCATTAGCCTCAATTCAAAGACTCATTTGGGGCACCTGCTACTTAAGCCTGGTTTTCTATTTTTAAGACCGCAATCTTGGGCATTCTTGAAACGCATCTGCCTTTACATTTTAGTTCATTATCAAGAAAGTAGCTCCTGGCCAATCTGTACTGCAGTGTCTGATTTAAATAAGAGATGCAACAGAACTAGATATAGAAGCTTGACCTCTGTGTGTGTGTGTGTGTGTGTGTGTGTGTGTGGTGTGTGGTGTGTATGGTTTGTGTGTGTGTGTGTGGTATGTGTGGTGTGTCTCTGTGTGTGTGTGTGGTGTATATGGTGTGTGTGTGGTGTATATGGTGTGTGTGTGTTGTGTATGGTGTGTGTGTGCTGTGTATGGTGAGTGTGTGTTGTATATGGTGTGTGTGTGTGTGTTGTGTATGGTGTGTGTGTGTATGTGTGTGTGTTGTATATGGTGTGTGTGTGTGTGTGTGTAAAAGGACATTGGGTTGAAAGCCATACTCTGAATCAAGGGTTACACTTGTTAAGTGGAAACTCGGGGCTTATCTATAAATAGAGTGTTAAACAGGTAGATCAGAACAGAGCTATCGAAATCCAGAGTCATCCCTACCCCCTAAGCAAGGACACTTGTGCCACACTACCTGGGTCCCCTCATACTGTGAATGTTGGAGAAAGTGTTACCATTTTTGGAAACTTCAAGAAACTTCAATCACTGGGACTCCTGTGTGCTCACAGAGATTGGGGAGCCTGTATGGGAGTGACCTGGGTCCCCTGCATATACTTTATGGTTGTGTAGCCTGCTGTTCTTGTGGGACTCCTAACAGTGGGGGCAGGAGTGTCTCTGAGTCTTTTGCCTACTTGTGGGACCCTTCTCCTTCTACTGGATTGTCTTGTCTGCCCTTGATGTGAGAACATGTGTCCGGTCTTATCGTAGCTGGTTATGCCATATTTGGTTGACATCCCTGCAAGGGCTGCTCTTTTCTGAGGGAAAAGGGGAAGTTGTGGGGAGAGACTGAGAGGAGGGGAGGGAGGGGAAACTGCAGTTGGGATGAAACATATTAGAGAAGAATAAATAAAAAGGAAAAAAAGAGAAAATGATTCTGTTTTTGGATGTAAAATAAAAGCAAGAAGACATGGAATGATTAATAAACAGAATACACTAAGCCCAACTGCATACTCTCAAGCAAACTTCCCCTCAGCTGGATCCCTAGATATGTGGGACCACTCCAAAGTCCTCAACTAATCAATACATACTTTACAAGAACACACAGAAACAGTCAATGCACTTAAATACACAATGAGGGGTACCTACAGGAGAGTTAGGGCCAAGAAAGTATCAAAGAAACACATCTTTCACTGTGTCTGTGCTCCCTCACAGATACCTGAGGCGACCAACTCATAGAGAAGCGATTTTACTTTGGTTCGTAGTTTTGACCTTAAAAAATCGTTTTTGCATTTATTTACTTAGATGTGTATGTACACGAAAGTGCATGTATGTCATATGTACATATACCATAGTACACATATGGATACCAGAGGACAACTTTCAGGAGTTGGTTCTCTCCCTCTACCACATGGGCCCTGGAATTCTAACATCAGCCGGGCCAGCAAACGAGGCTATACTGGCAGAGCCATCTCTCCAGCCCCAGCTCACAGTTTTGAAGTCTCAGTAACTGCAATCATGGCCCCATGTTCTTGGGCCCATCGTGAGTCACTGCATCATGCAGAAACACATGGCAGAACAACATTGTGTAGGCCTTGGCCAGGCAGCACGAGGGAAGAGAGGGAGCTTGGACCCCACAGACACCTTCAAGGGCACACACCTAAGATTTGTAATATTGTCAACTAGACAGGATCTAGAATCACTTTTGAGACAAATCTCTATGCATGTTTGTGAGGGATCATGTAGATAAGGTTAGCTGAATGTGTCACACATACACACACCCGTGTATATGTATATATGATCAGTTACATACATATATACAACAAAATTTAATTTCTATTGAACACCTGTGCCACCATAAAATAACTTAGGTTTTTTTTTTTTTTTTTTACTCAAGCCACTGTAAGTTAGGGACTCTGTGTATAAGAATGAAATGGTAGAACCTAAATGTGGGCAACACCATTCCCTAGGCTGCTCTCTTGCATTAAATGAAGGAAGCTGGCTGACCACCAGGCTCTCTGATTGCTGGCTGAGGACCAAATGTAACTAGCTGGCTCAAACTTCTGCTTCCATGACTTTGTCACCAGGGTGGGTGGTATCTTTAAACTCTGAAGCCAAAACAAATCCTCCTTCTCTTAAGTTGTTTCTTGTCTCTTTTGTGACAGTGATCCCTGGTGACCTTTAAGACCTCTCACCAGGTCCCAATAGTACCTCAGGCTGGGATAACCATGGTTTACCATGGAGACTTGGGTAGACAGCAAGGTCTAATGACAATACTCTCTCACTCTGTAATGACATTCTACAATAACAGCCTAAAGAAAGCACCCCAACAACAATGAATGGACAGCATATATATGTGTGTGTGTGTGTGTGTTGTGTGTGTGTCTAATGTGAAGAGTTAGAAATAAGTTGGGTAGGAACAATTTTAAGCAGTGCATTGAAGCTGCTTCCAATTTTCCATTATTATACAGAGTCTCTAACTTACAATAAATAACTTGACTGAAAAGAAAATTTAACTTTATGGTAGTTCAAGTGATACTGTCCAATAGACACTGCACTTTGAATTTGGTCTTCAGATGTATGTAACTCATCCTGTATATTACTGGCTTGCCACTCCCAACTGTTGAAACAGTTCTTTAAAATCTCTTTCTCTCTCTCTCTCCATCCATCCATCCATATATATATATATATATATATATATATATATATATATATATATACATACATATATGTACATATACATATGTGTATGTGTGGTGGGATATATATATATATTCATTCTATTGGTTTGATGTCTCTGGAAATTTCATTGTTCACTGAGTTGAAATGTTTATTGGCTATCGGTATCTCCCTATCTGTGCGCGCGCTCTCTCTCTCTACACACACACAACCCTTTTGCCCCTCTGTCCCTCTCACCTTTTGCCCCTCTGTCCCTCTGCCATAAGCACACGACCTCCTGAGAAGCTCTGGCATGTATTCCTTACTTTTAGGGAGTCTTTCTGATTGAGGACTCGAGCAGATTACAGATGTTAACTCACACAGTCAAGTCTTGAGAATTTGCTTAATGGACCTACTTCTCCTCTGTTATCAGTTAACAGCTGCAGGCAGAGTTTCCTCTTTCTTCTTTTTTTTCCTCTTACTATTTCTATCTCCAAGAAATGGCAGTGATGCAATGGGGTTCCGGGCTGACACTGGGGTCACAACAGCAGGCGAGGAAATTTGCTATCAGTGTTCCTTACCGGATGTTGCTGTGCACACAGAGTTTAAGCTTTCTTGGAAAGTGGCTCTTCATATATTACCCAATGCAATCCCATTCTCTAGCTGTTGTAATAAGGGTGACATCAAGGTCCTCACAACCTGGGGAATGTCAATCACAGTTCTACTTTGTGGACACATTGTAGATCATCTGCTCAAATAATGACTACCTTCATGCTAGATTGTCTGGTGACTTGAGCACTTTTTAAGTCACCATGACCTGTCCAGAGGCAGCTTTGAAGGTGTCCACTTTCTATAACTCTCAGATAGCCCCCTCATCCCTTTACAATGGAAACTGGAAGTATTAGCTTTCTTTATCTGTCATAAGCAAGCATCGCAAACTGGGTAACTTAGAAACATAAAAACGTATTTTCTCACAGTTCTTCCACAGACCAAGAGACTAGAAGGCACCAGCAAGCCTGGATTCTTTCTCAGGTTCTGAGGGAGAATCAGTTCCCTGCCTCCCTCAGAGCTTCTGGTGATGGCTGTAAGAGTTGTGATCTAGGACTTATGCGGAGCTATCTCCTGGAAATTGTAGAAGTAAAAACCAAGACTAAAATATGGGCTCTTAGGCAACATTTTATCTGAAAGGAAAGCAGAGATGAGGAAAAGGCCACAGTGATTGTGGGAGGGGTAAGCTGTCTGTGGAGAGAAACAATCTGCTTGGTTGCTGGAGTAGTCTGAGGGTTTGTTAGTCATGAAGATATTTCCTCGAGGCTTTAGAGGATTTTCAAGTGTAAGATACAGATACGTGTTCAGTTCGCCTGAGAAGACATTCTGGCATTATCTTGAATCTTTTGTGATAAGATAAAGCATGGGGGGCTAGCGTGTTTCATACATTGTTGACACTGATGAGGGAAACTCTTGGTGGGCAACAGGTTTTCTGGTTTAAGGGCATGAGAATCTATGTCTGTCCTCCGACAGAAGTCTCAATTTCTGTCTCACTTGGGTTCATCATTCTGCCCCCATCTTCTCTGTGTCTTCTTTGCATGACTTCATCCCTCTCCTCTCCTCTCCCTCTGTCCCTTTGTCTTGACACTGTCTTTGGACTTAGGGCCCGACCTAAGCCAGCATGCTCTCATCTTGAGATAACCCTTAACCAATAAATGATGTCTGCAAAGATTATTTCCCCGAATTAAGTCACATCCAGGTTCCCGGGACTAAAGTGGGCAAGTCAACCCACTACATAAGGCTTCGTGATCGTCCGGCTCTGTATTCCCCAGAGTGGGAAGTGAGGTGGATTCTCCAGTGGGTAGCACATTGACTCTTTCCAAGTTACTCCTCTGACTGCTGTTGTAGGGAGAATTGCAACCCTCCTCCGTCTCCCCACACATCCACCCCCCCCCCCCCGCTCAAACTTAAGATATTACATCTTTAGAGATGTGACTAGATTACATGAAGTCACTGGGAGTAGTTCCCCAATGCAATTGGACCGGTGTCTTAATCAGCAGAGGAAATGACGTCACAGGAAAAGATGGCTATCCGCAATCCGATTTCTCAGGCGAAATCATCCTTGTTGACCTCAGGTTTCCATCCTCCAAGGCCATGATGATGCAAATTGCTGTTGTGTTCGTCAGTCTGTGGTGCTTCGTTATGCCACCCCTTCAAATGAACACAAGTGCTTTAAACCCGCTGTCTGCCACACTTTCACAAGGCAGAGGCCCGTCCTGCCAGGCATTCTGGAGCTAGCTAGCACACTAGAAGACCCCCAAGTAAGACATCCTGTCTCTTACTAATGAGTCAAGGATAGGACTTGTTATTCTATTTTTGGGTGGTGGTGGGGTGTTGGGTTTCAGACCCAGGACAAACGGCTGAGGTGCATAGTTTACATACAAAAGTGTACCTACCCTCCAGTTTCTCCCAGCATCCCTCAGTCCCTACCTGTTACAGGGCCTGCCTAGCATACGCTGCCCTCTGCCCTGAACTTTCCAACCCAGGGGCTGGACTTCCCCTCTCCCAGAAACTCTTACCTATATAATCCAGACATTTTGGTTCTCTCTCTCTCTCTCTCTCTCTCTCTCTCTCTCTCTCTCTCCTCCCTCCCTCCCTCCCTCCCTCCCTCCCTCCCTCCCTCCCTCCCTCTCTCTCTCTCTCTCTCTCTCTCTCTCTCTCTCTCTTTCTGCATCTTCTCTCTTCCTTGCATGTGCAAGTTCTTTCTCTCTTTCTCTTTCCCCTCTGTCTCCTCCTCATGACAACTTTCCTGACCTCGTTCCTTGGGACTAGTGAACTGGCCTAAGAGCAGCTTACCAGTAAACCTGCCTTTATATACTTTAATTTGGCTTGAATTGGTTCATTTGCTCGTCGGAGAATACTTACAGGGGGGTTGGTATTTTGAGACAGGGTCTCAGCTGGGCTGGCCTGGAAGTCACTGTGTAGACCAGGCTGGCTTGGAACTCAAAGATCCATGTGCTTCAGCCTCTCCTGGTTCTGGGATTCAAGCTGTGGCCACCATGTCTGGCTTCATCTATGGTTGTTTTGTTTTGATTTTTTTGACCAGCAGTATTGCTTTCTGGTGATCATTACATCGTAGCGATTTCTTCATCAGTGGAGTCTTAGGTGTAGTGAAATGGCTTATGAAGCCTTAGAAAAAGCTTGATTGTTTTTATGTAGGTGTTAGTCCCTCAGTTAATCATGGGTGTGTGTGTGTGGGACTGGTTTTGTGTCAACTTGATACAGGCTAGAATCATCTGAAATTGAGAAAATGTCTCCATAAGATCCAGCTGTAGGCAAGCAGGACGTTTTTTTAGTTAGTGATTGGTGGAGGAGGGTGGGCGGGGCCACCCCTGGACTTGTAGTCCTGGGTTCTATAAGAAAGCAGGCTGAGAAAGCCCTGGGGAACAAACCAGTAAGAAACGCCCCTCCATCAACTCCTGCTTCCAGGTTCCGGCTCTATTTGAGTTCCTTTCCTGGCTTCCTTCAGTTATGGATAGGATGTGGAAGTGTAAGCCAAATAAAAGCTTGCGTCCCCAACTAGCTTTTGGTCATAGTGTTTCATCGCAGTAATAGAAACTCTGACTAAGGCAGAAGGCCTACTGAATCAGAAACTAGAGTAGGGCTCTGCAGTGGGCAGTGTGTATATGTGTGCACATGTACATGTTCGTGTGTGTGTGTGTGTGTGTGTGTGTGTGTGTGTGTGTGAGGCTAGAAGTTGACATTAGCAGTTTTGTTGTTTTCTTTTTGTTCTTTTTTGGTTTGTTTATTTATTTATTTATTTTATGTATATGAGTGCTCACTCTATCTGCATGTATGTCTACATGCAGTATAGATGGTTGTGAGCCACCATGTGGTTGCTGGGAATTGAACTCAGGACCTCTGAAAGAGCAAATAGTGTTCTTAACCGCTGAGCCATCTCTCCAGCCCTTGTTTTTGTTTGAGAAAGGGTTTCTCTGTATAGCTCTGGCTGTCTTAGTACTCTCTATGTAGGTAGACCAGGCTGGCTCAAACCAAACAGAAACCTGCCTGCCTTTGCCTCCTGAATACTGGAATTAAAGGTGTTCGTCACCATCACCTGGCTGACAGCAGTGTCTTTCTTAATTACTACCTCATATTTTGCGACAGGGTCTCCCACCAAACCCGAAGTTTATCAGTTCTGCTAGACTTGGTGGCCAGCAATCCCCAGGGATCCTTCTGTCTCTACCTCCCCAGTTCTGATATTGCACGGATACGTGCCACTACACCTGGCTTTTTTAGTGGGGTGTTGGGGATTAAACCCAGATCCTCATGGTTGTGTGACAACACCACTGACTAAGGCCACCTCCCCAGTTCCTGCCATCTGTTTTTTTAGAAGCCCTTTAGATTCAGATTCGGGTTGACATTTGACAACCACTAGAGAGAGGAGCAAGCTGTCCAGAGCTGGACTGTGATGCCATGTGCCCCAGCGAAGTGTGCGTGCGTGTTGTTAACGTGTTCCCTCCAGCTGAACCTGCAGGAAGCAAGCACTGAGTCCGGGGTAGCCATGGAGAGGCCCAAGGCAGACAGTTCTGCAAAGTAAGCCAAGGAAAAGAAGAAGTTTGCTTCAGGGCTGCCTCTCTTGCCTGAGTGTCAGCTGTTTGACATCTTTCCACTCCTCTGAGCAACACAGAAGAACATATATCTCAGAAGGCGAACCGGGCATACTCCCAAAACTGTCACAAAAATGGCACTTCCTGCAGTATTTGCCGAGCCCCTGGGAAATGTTAGCCAGAAATTGGGTTTGCTTCTTGACGTGTATCTTCACAGTTGAAAACCTTCTAAAATGGACCTGCCACTTTGCCACTCACAGACTAGGATAATCCTAAGGGGAAGAGCTTGGGAAGACGTATGATCTTTACGAAGCACTCTGACTCAGGTTCCGATTTGATTTCTTGAGAGACAAAGACTGAGATGTATGGAGTTCTTACTGATTTCTGAGTCTTGTGTGTGAGCTCAGGGGGACATTGTGGCACATCCCAGTGTTTATGTATATCTGTGGCTCATTTCCCATTTATAGCTGACATGTAAAAGTCAGATACGGGGTGGACAGTTGCCAGAAGTGTGGTATGTTTTAAAAAGCACAGAGTCACAGCTGCTAAAGTCACTGTTGTGTCCCCCAAATCTGGAATGCTTAGAGCATGTGATAAATGCATTGGAAGGAAGAAAATACCATCCTAACAGCCGTGGCCTCTCCAGGAGCCCACAGCTCTCTGTTTCTTGTTTTGAACATTAATTCTCTCCATTAGCCAGTGTAGGCAGCCCTGACTCTATGATTGGGAGAAGCAACACAAAATGAATATATGTATATGTATGTATATATATATTTATGTGTGTGATTTTTGTATCTGTAGAAAAAAATATAGGACCCACAAACATGAGCACGTTTTGTTTTGTTGATTTAAAGAAAAGCTTTACAATTTTTACAGGATGTATACACTTCTGGCCAGATTCTAGTTCGTTTGCTTTGCATAAGCCTGCCAAGAGAATTTTTGGGTACCACTAAAGAAATCTTGGTTTATTTTCACTGTAATTTTTTTTTTATTCTTCAGAATTCACACATATATACAATGAAATATGATTGCAGTCAACCCCAGGATACCTTATTTAGTTATAAATATAATATGTCATGTACCATATATTATAGTTTCTTTTTAAAAGTGATTTCCAGGACTTTCTTTGGAGAGACAGCAGGGGAACCTGTATTTTAGTAGAGCATATCTGATGTTTGGGTGATGGCATGCATGGTACCTACTGGCAGAAAGGACAGTCCCAAGCATTTACAACTGGAACGGAGGTATTCTGAGCTGATGAGGAAGATGCCTGTCCCTGCCCCATCAACTTGGTTCATGGGAATGGAAGTATTTTTTCCCCATGGACTCTGGTTACATGTCCATCCTCCGAGTCAAGATTACTGAATTGTCTCCCCCGACTGACCCCCCCCAAAGACAGAAAAGAAAGAAGGACAGAATCTCAGATAAATCAGGCTAGTCTTCAACAAGATATATAGCCAAGGATAATGTTGAACTGATAATCCCTCCTGCCTCTACCTTCTAAATTCTGAGATTACAGATATGTATGACTGTACCCTCTGAGTTGATGTTCTGACCTAGAATATATGGTGTAAGGGTAGGAAAGGGAAGCTGAGTAATGTGCCCCAGAATCCACGCAGAGATCTTTTCCCAGTCCCTGGAACCTGAGGGTCACATGGTAAAGGGGCATAAAGCTGCCAATCAACTGACCTTAAAGCAAGGAGAATGTAGGCTAGGTGGTGGTGGCACATGCCTTTAATCTCAGCACTCAAGAGGCAGGTAGATCTCTGAGTTTGAGGCTAGCCTGGTCTACAGAGTAAATTCCAGGACAGCCAGGGCTACACAGAGAAACCTTGTCTCAAAAAAAAAAAAAAGTGCTACTTTAAGCTTAAGACAGCTTTGAAGGGAGGCTCTATAGCCAAGGACTTCAGGAAGCTTCTAGAAGCTAAAGAGGTCAAGGGAAGACTTTCCACACTAGCACAGCCCTGATGACACCTTCATTTTAGCCTAGCGAGACCAAGTTTGGACTTCTGAGTTCTAGAACTGTAAGATTCTAAATCTGTGTTGTTTTGAGTCACTGGTTGGATGGAAATTTATGATAGTAACAACTAAAAAACTCCAACACTCCCTGAAAGAAAATGAGGGTGTTCATTCCAGAAGGAAGGAGGTGCTGGATGGAAAAATGTCAGAGTCTGTAAACTAGACTCTGGGCATCTTGTTAGGTATTTGCTGTGGGGAGAAGTCTGCGTTCAGTCACTGCCCAGCCCGGGTGCCTGCTTCCTGCCCTCACTGCTGCTCACCACCAGCAAGTTACTCAGTCTTTGTAGGCTTCAGGAAGATGATGACGCTTATCAGATGGGTTTTATGAAGATTAAAGACAAGTACAAAACAAAACAAAACAAAACAAACACCCTTGGACTCACTGCTGTCATATTTAAGCTACTAAGTAATTCTTGGAACATTAGGTAATACAGTATAACTCTGCCTTGGAGCCAGACTGCTTGGGTGTGAAAGTTACCTTTGCCGCTTGGCATGTGTTAGGGCAAGTGATTAATGATCTCTTAGCTTAGTTTCATTCTTATGCGAAATGCAAGTGCCATGGGTATTACCTCCTGTGAGGAGGAGCAGGGTGGCATCTTTAACTCAACAGCTACTGTTTGATGTATATGATACGTGTCGTCCCCACCAGCATCCGTCCACCTTAGTACAGGGTCACCCTCCCTCTGGATGCTTGATAAGTAAGTAAGCGTCCCGGGAAGGTGGCATCTCACAGGATCACCAAGACCTTTTCAGGTGGGAGGAACCACGGTTGCCACACTTTGGAGGAGCAATGTCACCTTTCTTCCAATCAGGAGGCAAGACATGGGCGTACTCTAGCAGGCTGCATACATAGTACATGAAAAATGAGGGCAGTGGAAAGTTCATTGTCCAAACATACCTCACTCTGGGGGACAGGGATCCAGACAGAGAGCAATGTCTTGTTTTCCTCTACCCGGTAGTCTGTAGGAGTCTACCTGTTGTTTTCATGCTTGATAACAAGGTGAAAACATTAGGTTAACGAGCCTTGGGATTTTCCTGTCCGAGAGGAATCCTTTCAGTAATACCAAGAGCTCTCACTGAGAGCTAACAACAGGAAATATGACAGCCCATTTGTAAACAAGCATTTGATGGCAACAGCTGATTGAATCAAAAACATTCTGGCTCCCCCCCCCATGTGAACCCACACAAAGAAATGAACCAATCCAGCTGCGAAAAAAATATTTGTTTAACTTTGTCACATTTATTTACTCGTAGGGACTGTTTAACTTGATTGGGCAGAACAGTTGGAAAGAGCGAAAATACCCCAGGTCTTCTTTGTCTCTGACAACTAGCAGGAACGCCAGCGGCCTGGCAACATTTCCCTCTCAGCCTCTTCGTGATGGTTTCTCAAGTCATCAAGCCCTCATCCTCCGAGTCAGAGATTTGGCCTGTTTCTTCACCAGGCTTTGGGGACAGGAGGGTAGAATGTAAACTCGAGAAAAGAAATAATTTGTTCCCGCCTAGCCTTGCAAATGATTTCAAAATATGATGCTTATTTTACAAAGTCTACTCAGAAATGTGTCTGTGCAAGGCATTGTCTGTGAAGCGCTAATATCCTAGGAAAGCAATGGTGAGTCAGACACAGGTTAAATCTTAGGAAATTCCCAGTGTCACTAAGACCCACACTAGACATACAAATCCTCATAGGGCACAGAAACTCCAGCAGGTCTGTAGCCCGGCCTCAGGAAGTTTTTGGACAGGTCCTATATGGAGGACAGGCTGGGGGGTGAGGTGGTTAAAGTCTATGAGTGAGGCAGAAGATAAAATGAGCGTTGGTAACATGGCTCAGTAGGTAGAAGTGCTTCTGCCAAGACTTGAGATCCCGGACCCCATGTGGTGGACGGAGAGCACTAACTTCCTCAAGTTGTCCTCTGACTTCCACACGGGCACTGGGGCACGTGCGTGTACCGCCCACGTCCCCTACAGAAATAAAACCAATGTAAATTTTTTTTACTATTTAGGGCGAGAGCAGAGGAGAAGCTCAATGAAGAGGTGGCTGTAGCTGCAGCTGGTCTTCTCTGAATTGGGAGAATTAAAAATATATACAGCCCTTGGGCTCACATCTGTGGATTCAACCAACTGGAGCTTAAAAGTACTCAAAACCAAAACTGCACCTGCACAGAACACATCACACACTTTTAAAAATAATTGTTTTTAAAGGTTTTTTTTTTTTCTTTTAAACAAGTGTGTGCTAGGACCTAGGTAAAATATTAAGGCCTACATGAAATATTAAGGCCTACATGAAATATTAAGGCTTACATGAAATATTAAGGCCTACATGAAATATTAAGGCCTAGGTGACCAATACCTGGATAACCTGCATTATAAGGAAACTTTCTCATATGTTTCTGTTGTTACTAGGAAACTTTCTAATACCAAGATTGACTAAATATTCTGTTACGTTCTGTGCTCTTGAAAAGCAATCATAGATAGATGCAATCACAAGAGAAGTCAGTAGAACTATTTTGTATAGTTACCCACAATAAGCTTGGACCCGAACCAACCACCCAGCAGCACTTCCTGCACCTAGCTTTTATGGTATCTGCCTTTATAAGCTGCCCCTGGGATGGACGCCAACATAAGAGAGATACTTGCATTAATATGAGAAATTATTTGGAGTAAGACTTCCATTTTGAGTAGGGGTAGAGTAAAGTTTAAGTTTCCAAGAGCTCCCTGGGAACTGACATCCTACTTGGCAGAAAAGAGATGTGTATGTAGGTAATTGACATCCTGGTTGGCAAGTTAAGACATGAATGTTAGACAAGTCCCATCTTGGCAGACAAGTGAGAACATGAATGCTAGACAAGGCAAGTCTCCTGCCACAGTTGAATACCCCAACCAATGGGAGCAGAATAAGTGTACAACAAAGACATGTTCCTAAGGAAATCCCCTGTCCCTGAATGCTGATTGGTGGAATAACTTGGCACAGACATTTGTGGAATTTGGGCTTAAAAACCCTGTAGGATCTGGACCATGGCTCCTCGGTTGACCAGTTCTGGGGCGTATGCTTAATTAACTATCCCTGTCTGTCTGAGATCATGTTCATGTAGAGGGTTCCTGGAGTCTAACATATGTATTAATCATATACAGCAACGGTGCCATTATGATCTTTTCATACATAAAGACTGAGTGTCTTTTAATCATGTTTATCCTTCTGTCTCCCTCCCCTCCCCTCTTTCCCACTAGCCTTCTCTTGCTTTCAATGTCTTTTTATATGACCCAGTGAGTTCCTTTAGGGTTGTTTGTAGGAGTGTATGTGTGGGGTCATTTACAGGGCTGTGTGCACTTCACTGGTGACTATACCACTGAAGAAAATGCTTCTCCCTCCCTTGTTGACTCTCACCTTCGACCTATGATGCACTGCCGGCAGGTCCAATCTTGTAGAGATCTTGTGCTGAAAAACCATACCTGCTATGAGTTCAGCAGTGTAACAGCCAAGTCGTACTCAGAGGTCAGGGGCTTCCCATTTCCTCAGGTTCTGACATTCTTCCTACCCCTCCTTCTGTGATATTCCCCGAGCCTTGGAAGAGGTGGTATAGACGTCCTACTCATGGCTGAACAGCCAATGGTCGTTTACTCTCATTACTTTGACCCGCTGAGTCTCGAGGGCACGGCTGATGACTGCAAAGAGAAGTGTCTATGGAGCTGATGAAATACTGTCTGAGTCTCAGGAACTGAGCTCCATCCCTGGAAGATGGGAGGAGGTGGACAGAAAAAACCGATGACTCGAGATGTTTTGTGACATCCACACATTTATTGTAGTTCCTAGACACACACCCACACATACACACCCACACATACACAGAGAGATAGACAGAGAGAGAGAGAGAGGAGAGAGAGAGAGAGAGAGAGAGAGAGGAGAGAGGGGAAAGTTCTATTTCCTGGTCCCTGGGAGGAAGGGGGCTGCAGGCTACATTCAGTGACTGTAATAGTTTGGGATCTTAAGCAACCCCACAAGGTCATATATTGACTTGGTTCCAAAACTGAAGCATAATCAGGTCATAGAACCTTTAAGAGGTAGGGCCTACTGGAAGGAAGTTAATTCATTAGTGGATGTACCCTCAAACGTGATCTCAGCATCCCAACACCTCCCCTTCATTCTTGACTCTCTCGTTGTTCCAGGTGGGCAGTTTGCCTCCATCATGCAGTCACCATGGCTTACATGTAGAACAAGTGACCATAGACTGAGGGCTCTGAAAGTGTGATTACCAAGGTTAGTATCTCTACTATTTTATTACAACAACAGAAAGCTAACACAATGACTGTGATCAATCATGTCTTAATAAAACTGACACCAGAACCTCAGCCACAGGGTTGGCAGAACCTCTGGAGTGAAGAGTAAATTCACTCTTCAGAAGAATAACATATCACAAACCCATAGAGCAGTGGGTGTTGTAGTTAATATTTAATCTCATCAGGGGTTTTCTACCCTGCCTTTGATCATTCAGTTCCCAGATAAAAGACACAAAACTTTTATATTTATGATAAGCCTTTAAAGCACTAGAGATGGGCAGATATCTAACCTCTAAGCTATTCAAATTTATTTCCCTGTCAAAACCCCCAAGATGTAAGTTTCTATTTTTCAACTGGGCTGCTCTTAACTCCAGTTGGCTAGCCCTCAGGGCCATGTTTTCGTGATTCACCTACTCCATGGTGTCTTTTCCTTTCTCTTCTCTCTCTCTCTCTCTCTCTCTCTCTCTCTCTTCTCTCTCTTCTCTCTTCTCTCTCTCTTTCTCTCTTCTCCTCATGGTTCTTCTCAGACCCCAAGCCTGGAAGCTGAAACTGCCCAGCTATAGGCTGTAGGCATCTTCATTTACCAATCAGGGATAACTTTAGGGGCAAGGTTACAATATTATCACTTGGGTTTATGTGAGACTCTTCTCATTCCTGGGGCAACCAGGGCCAGTATTTAGCATTACAACAGACCAAACCTCAACAAATGGTTCTCAACCTTCCTAACACTACAACCCTTTACTACAGTTCCCCTGACCATAATATTATTTTAATTGCTACTTCATAATTGTAATTCTGTTACTGTTAGGAATTGCAAACATCCTTTTCTGATGGTCTTGGAGACCCTTGTGGAAGGTCTTTCAAACCTCCAAAGGGGTCTTGACCCACAGGTTGAGAATTGCTGACATAGGGGCTCCTGTAAGGGGATCCCTTCCTTGGATTCCCTCAACTGACTGTTCATTTGTATCCTGTATAATGAACCATACCAGTGTTAAGTCAAAATTGCAGGTCATTGTTGGCCAGACTCCTGAGATTGCACTAAAGTTAAGTTCATTAGCCCAAACCAAACTGGTATCTGCTTTCCAAGAAATCAAGAGAAAGATAACAGCTGGATTTCCCAGAGGCAGCTTCAGTTGGCAGGATAAGGGTGCTCTTTCTGCCTTAATCCTATCCAAAAAAGGTAACCTGGAGTGACCCAACATTAATTACATATTTTTCTTTCTTGCATCTCCCAACTTGATGCCTTACCAGGAGAACAGCCTGACACAACAAATTCACCTTCTGTCCTTTATTTGTGCTTATTTCAGATTCCTTAACCTATAGAACGTGGTTCTCAACCTGGGAGTTGTGTCCTCTTGGGGGGGTCAATGACCCTTTCACAGGGTTCTCCTAAAACCATCAGAAAACAAAGCTATGTATAGTCACTTTCATGACAGTAGGAAAATTAAAGTTATAAGGCAGCAATGAAAATACTTTTATGGTGGCGTGTGTGTGTGTGGTTGGGGTCACCACAACATGAGGAACTGTATTAAAGGATCACAGCATTAGGAAGGTTGAGAACCACTGCTACAGGACCAAGCCCCTCTACTGAACCTACTAAAATATTATGGAGTGAAGTGCTGCCTGCCTCTAGAATTGAAAAAAAAGAAAAATTAACCTCCTGAGGTTTCACTCAGTCAGTGATTGTCCAGAATGCACAGAGCACTAGAGTTGATTCTTTTTTTTTCCCCAAGGTGAGTCAAGATACACAGCTTTATACATATTAGAAATATCCAACATGCCACCAACATGATTCCCCTAAAACACAAGAAGTGCCAGTGCTTGGGGCCACACTCGTCTTTCTTTGTATCCTCAACATCTGAATGACTAACTGTCCATTTTTCCCACTCCTGCCATTCATTATGACGTTTCAGCCAGAATTTTTGGCAATATGCCTTTTTCTTTCTTTCAAATACAACAAGCCACACAGAAATACTACTATTAATGTCCAACAACAACAGGTAGTAAGGGGCCAAGCCTTTCTGAAATACATGTGATCTCTAAAAGATTCTCCGTCCTCCCTTTATTTTTTTTCATCAGTGCTCCGCTTCACATAAATCGCTGCTGGTCACAATCTTATTTCACAAGCTCATATGTTCTCTTCATCCCAACATTTTGTTATGCCATCGCAAAGTTTCTGTAAGTGAGGTTTAAATTTTCCAAAGGGATTATATAGGGCAGCCAAGAAATCACAATCTGAAAAATGATCAAAGACATTATTAACGCGTCCATGAGACTTGGCGGTAAGGTGGCACTGAATGGTGTCATGCAGGAGCTCTCGGCACTCGTTCAGCAGCCTGGACAGCACGTTGCGGTCGAAGGTGTATTTACCTGGTTGGAAGCTGACAACCGACATGGCGAGCTGGTGCACCTTCTTCTTGAACTTCTCCATCAAGGCCAGCTCGTCTTGATTGAACTGATTGTTCCTGTGGAGAACGGCCAGCTTGATGACGGGTCTTGATAAGGTTCTTGATGACCCTCTCTGCCTCCTTCTTGTTCTGGGTGTACTCCTTGGTCACCCGTTACAGCTCAATCGAGCACCTCGCTGCTGGTGTCATCGATCAGGGTGGTGGCAATGGATTTGGATACCATTTTACCCAGGATCTTCTTTTGTGCCTGAACGGCCAGATTTTTGGAATTGAAGACATCGGTAGCCATCGGAGGAAGGGCGCGGGGCGGTCCCGCAAAGCTGTTCCTCGGAGCTGAACCACTCGCGGCTCATCGGACCCCTAAAAATCCAGGCGGGCCCCAGCGCGGGAGAAGTGGAACTCGCGCCCGGGGCGGGGCCAGGAGACTAGAGTTGATTCTTAGCACTTCATAAAATTGGCATGGCTGTGTGCACCTGTGATCCCAGGAAGTAGAGGTAGAAGGATTGGAAGGTCAAGGTTATTTTGGCAAGGTTACAGGCCCATCTACTTTTGTCGTTTTGCCGAATGGTGATGTTGTCAACTGCCTTCTAAATATTTCTGTTTCTAACTCATAGATTTTACATTTCTTTCGGCTTTAGTCAGGAAGGTTCCTTGTTCCCAGTGGTCAAGAGTGGCTTGTAACTGGTCAAAGTACTGAGAGTAATATCTGTGAGTATTCATTCTCAGAGAAGGGATCTTTGTCAATACCTCTCCCCAAAGTTAAGAGAGCATCGAAGAGGAGACAGGGGTGGGGGGGATGTGAAGTCCAGAGGACCGGAAGGTGTGCTGTCTTCTGGACATGGTGTGGCCATTGGCCACTGAGCTCATGAACTCAGACAGTGGTGACCTGCCAGTCAAAATCCCTGCCTGGACAGGGAAAGGGACTTCGTGCTATTAGCTGCTGGAGTAGGGTCAGTCATTTTGTTCTGGAATGTGCTGACTAGTGTGCCCATGTTCCAGTGGAGGGCCCACACCCATGTACGTATGGGCAGCAGTAGTTGGACTCTATGGGTATCCTAGCCTTGCTGTCCTAGGACTCACTGTGTAGACCAGGCTGGCCTCCAACTCATAGAGCTCCATCTGCCTCTGCCTCCCGAGTACTGGGATTAAAAGTATATGCCCTCACTACCCAACTGAGAAAGGAGTCTCAATTAAGGAATTGTCCAGGTCCGACAATTGTGGATTGTGGAGGATTGTCTTCTTTGTTAATTGATGGAGGTGGTCCAGCCAACTGTGAGCAGTACTGTTCCCTGAGAGGGTGGAGGTGGGTTGTAAGGTTACGGGGAAGCTAGCTAAGCGTGAATCTGTGAGGGGGCCCTCAGGTTGCGCGCCATTGTGGTTTCTGCTGTACTCCTTGGCTGTGAATGAGGTGATGATGCTTGGAACAATAAGGAGGGCCTGCCTCCAGGATCCTGCCCTGACTTCTGTCAGTGGTGGACAGTGAGCTGGAAGTGTAAGCTTCATAAATTCTTTCATCCCCTAAGTCGCTTATGTTCAGCGTTTTATCAAAGTGATAGACAGGAAACAAGAAACAGTGCATCATTGAAGGAAAAGGAGGTGGAGAAGGTAGAGAAAAAGGGAGGGGACATTATAATGAACATTATATTGGGGAAATTACCATGTTCTGTTTGAGTCACTGAGAAGCAGGCTCAACAGTGGCCTGTGCTTCCTGGTTGATTTCTGCTGGATGCTGTTTTGTGTCCAGGTTAGATGAATTTTGCTAATCTATCTATCTATCTATCTATCTATCTATCTATCTATCTATCATCTATCTATCAATCATCTATCTACCTATCATTTACCTATTACTTGCTATTCATTCTCTTACTTAAACTTAATAAATTCGTCATTCAAAACCAAATATAATGTTTCATAAGTCATTCTCTGGACATTTGGAGACTTTTTTGTTTTGTTTTTTTGTCTTTTGAGTTCTAAGGGTAGTTGGAGGAGGGGAATGGGGGGTAGATGTAATAAAAATGTATTGTATACATGTATGAAATTCTCAAGAAAAATTTTATTTAAAATTTTTTCCCTTTTTTAATTGGATACTTTATTTACATTTCAGATATTAATTCCCCTTACCCCTTCCCTACCCCCCCCCGCCCAGGAACCCCCATCCCATCCCCCCTCCTCCTGATTCTATGAGGATGTGCCCCCACCTACCACCCCACTCCCACCTCACCACCCTCGAATTCCCCATCACTCAGTGTCCAGCCTTCTTTGGGACCAAGGATCTCCTCTCCCACCTATGCCCAACAAGGCCATCCTCCCCTACATATACAGTTGGAGCCATGGGTCCCTCCTATATGCTCCCAGGCTGGTGGTTTAGACTCTGGAGCTCTGGTTGGTTGGGATTGTTGCTCTCCTCACGGGGCCTAAAACCTTTCAGCTCCAAGTGCCTCATTCTGCTGGGTGTAGTGGCACAACCTTTAATCTCAGTACTTGGGAAGAAGAGGTAAGTGGATCTCTGTGAGTTCAAGGCCAGCCTGGTCTACATAGTGAGTTCCATGATAGTCAGAGAGAATAGTGATACCCTATCTGGGAAAAAACAACAACAACCATCAACCAACTAAAACCAATCAACCAATCAAACTGAGAGAGAGGAGAGAGAGAGAGAAGAGAGAGAGAGAGAGAGAGAGAGCGCCCCTCAGTCTGTCACAGTCTTTGCTTGAGGCAAAGAAATGCCCCTCCCCTCTTTTCAGAGGTCACTTTTGTAGGGATAATTATTTTTAAAAAGAGGGATGGGAAATTGGAAGAGATACATATTTGATTACAGGGGTTGGAGGAGCTGGAGGGAGGTAGTAGTGGGTAGACATAATCAAAATACATTGTATATACAAATAAAACTTTCAAAAACAAATGCAGTATTAAAAAGAGAGACAGATTTTGAGTGCAGACTCTGCTAACATCTTGAGGTGGCCGGACATTTTTGCTCTATGTTGTAAAAAGCGAGGGACCTGATTCAAGGCAAAAGGGAAACACGGGCCTCATCCTTCTTTGGGGGAGGTTAATCTTTCCCCCCACAGATCCAAAGGCCGGCCTGTGGCAGATGACAGCCCCACTCATCGGACCTTAAGTTCATGGCAGGACAGGATTGGTAAATGGCTGAGGGGATGGCGACGGGTTTCCAGAGAGTGCTCCACAGGAGGAGGCTGGGCTGCCAGCCTGGGGTGTGGACTGCACAGAATGCACTGTGTGATGTGCATCAACCACTAACCCTCTCTGTGCTCGTGTCCCAGCTCCAGAACAAGGGCTTCTTCTCACCCCAAGCCAGGCAGGCTGCTGAGGACCACTCCAGGATGAAATGGAGGCGGGACCTAGTATGAACTGAAGCTCCAATCGCATTTCAATAGACCACCAGATTTCCCCAAGAAATCTAGCTTAAAATACAATACAATTTCAGACATGTGAGCACACAGCCTGCACACTCAGGGATGAGAACCTACCAGACGATATCTGTATTTCTAACAAGTTCCCAGGTGACTCACAGCGCCATCTATAACTCTCATTTTAAAAGGAAAAAAAGAATTGCTCAGCTATAGACTGACTTTAGAGAGCAAGAGAAGGCAATACCTTCCGTTACCCATAAAAGAGGCAAGGGCAACACCCTCATAGCAAAAGACAAGAGGCTAAGAAAAGGCTGATATGTTCATCTATGTTTCTATCTGACATGAATCCTTCAGAATCTAGGAACTCTGAAGCCCATGAAATCTATAGGTTTCAGGCACACTGGACATTTGTGTGAATTGTGATTGTACTATGGCAGATGATGTAATGGGATGATGTAATAATGGAATGACATAATGGATGACGTAATGGAAATAGTGAGGGAGGAGTGCAAAATCCAGCGAGGCCTGTCTGTTCAGAATCTTCTTGGCATCTCTTTATGACCTTCTTTCTTCTTGTGTATGGAACGGGATCTTTTAGAAGAGACTTATGATCTACCACCACACAAAGTAGGCCAGAAAATTTCCTCTATGGACAGGTCACAGAAGGTGAAGGACTCTGAATGATATAGCATTCAGGATGCCTTGGGAGGAAGGATTCGTAGTTTCTGGGACTCATCTTGAGGAACAAAGATGGTTTCTTTAGCTAGAGAAAAGGCATGGAATGGGGGCAAGAAAGATGGAGCTCAAGATGGCGGAGATGGATTCAATCTCTGAGATTGTTCAGTGGCATTTAATTCAAGGTACTCAGAATTCCAAAGTGTCATATTGCTTTCTGAGATGTAATAACACTATTTTTCTCTTTGACTCTAAGATGGAGGCAATATTTGTCTGTGTCTGTGTGTGTGTGTATGTTGTGTGTTGAGGGGGTGGACAAAGCACATAAATAAATGCTAGGAAAGAGTCAGTATTAATAATGATGATTTTTTTTAATACCTACCTTGGTTCAGGCTATTGTGTCCCTTACTTCTCCTAAGCTCTCTACCACTCCAGTGGGGAGAAGGAACTAGAGAAGTATAAGGTGGGAGGGACAAGCAGTTACAGACAAAAGGCAAAGCAGAAGGATACAGAAGGATGCCCACACAGGCCTTAAAATATCTAAAAGTCAGACCTTCCAAGATGGGCACTGGAGAGAGGGTTGTTAGTGAATGGAGTGAATACGAGGACCACTGAATCCCGTACTTGCTGCAAGCTGAGACTCTAGATTATAAAGACACGATTGTCTTATGGCAATGGTTTTCAATCTAGGGGTCGAGACCCATTTGGAGCTCGACTAAGACCACCGGAAAACACAGATATTTAAATTACGATTCATAACAGTCACAAAATTACAGTTAGGAAGTAGCAATAAAAAAATAATGTTTGGTTGGGGGGTCACGACAACATGAGGAACCTGCGTTAAAGGGTCACAGCATGAGGAAGGCTGAGAACGACTGCCCTAAGATAATAGGAAGTTCCAGATATTAGCAGAGAAGAGTTGAAGATTCAGTTTTTTAATGTCACCCTGTCCTGTCCTTTCAGGAGTGACTAGTAAGGACATCACTTACCCTTCAACATCTAGATCAGGGTGTGATGTCCAGGAGCACAGGAGACAAGGACAGCTGGCCACAAAGGGATGCTTGGTTTTCATGCTGTTTATATAACAACTATATACAAGGGAGGGTTACATGCTCTCTGCTCCTTGGGAGCCATCTCTCCTGTCCAATATAGAAAGTGTCCACTGCTCTCTGTCTCTGTGTCAGGAAGGCCAGGTCCTGAGGGAGAACAGGCCTGAGTTCTTCTGCATGGGTCACCACTGTGGAATCTCCCTGCCATTTAAAGATGCAAATACCAGCTGGGCAGGGTTGGCACAACCCTTAATCTTAGTGCTCAGGAGGCAGAGGCAGGCAGATCTTTGAGTTCAAGGCCAGCCTGGCCTACAGAGTCAGTTCCATGACAGCCAGGGCTACACACAGAACCCTGTCTCAAAAAAAAACAAATAAAAACAAAACGAAACAAAAACAACAGAAAGATGCTGATACCTGGGTCCCACCCTAGGGACTCTGGGTGAATTAATTCAGGATAGTCTAGGCATTCCTCTGTGGCACCCAAGGTTAGAACCAGTGTTGTCTTACTCACCTCTGTTTTCTGAGGACCCTTTGCTAGATGGCAGATGTATAGGGATGGTTAACTATTAGGGGCATTTCCATCACTTGGTGGCTGATCCTTAGACTTAGCCAAGTCTTCAGAATGCTGGGATGGTGATGAGGGCCAATCACTATAGAGCAAGGTGAGGTGGCTTGTAGAATCATGCCCTTCCGTCGGGAGCATCTCCAGCCTGAGAGAAACAAGACTTATGAGAGGATCCTAGGGTAGTGTGAGGTGCTGTTCCAAGGATGAAAAAATAGCTCTGTACCAGGCTGATACCCTCTTGTTCACAGAGTTCAAACAGGAACGCTGAGATTTTTTTTTTCAGCACTGTAACCCCAATCCTAAGGCCATGTGGGCCCAAGTTCATGAACATTTGCCTTCCCCGCCCTCTGTTCTCTGCCAGGGCCGAGCTGCTATTCCAGGTACAACCTCAGATCAATTCTGCAAATATTATCAGAAATCTATTCTCTGACAAGCACCTGTACTGGGAACCTGGAGGCATGTGATAATTGTCTTGTTTATCAACGTTGTTCTTGGAATGTTTTAAGACAAAACAAATTATTGCTGCTTTAAAATTCAGGGTTTCATAAAATGGATCAGCGGGAAAGACTTCAAAGCAGTGAGTCAAATCCCTTTGAAATAGTGGTTCTTAGCCCTTGGGGGACCCCAACCCCCTGGGGGTTGAACAACCCTTTCAAAGGGGCCCATATCAGATATCCTGCTTTCCCGATGCTTACTTATGATTCATAACAGCAGCAAAATTACAGTTATGAAGTAGCGATGGAAATTTCATTTTATGTTGGGGGGCACCACTCATGGGAGCTGTATAAAGGGTCCAGTGCGGGGAAGGTTGAGAACCAATGGCGTAGAAGAATGTGGCTTCATTAAGAAACCAATAAATAATAGCCAATGTTTTTTTAAGATTATGTCGGCTACCGTGAAAAACATTTGTGTTCTCTTCCCTTCACTATTCCCCCGGGGAGGGAATTGGTGGGAGGAAAAAACGCCTGAAAATGAATTAAGGTCCTGGAAAAGACCGGGGAGTGTGTTTGCCCTGTTGGTTTTGTTTTCACAACTAGAAAGGTGCTACCTTTGAATTTGAAAAGCAAGTCTCAGCGCCAAAGAGTCTTGGAGACACTTTCTCATTTCCCCGTGCCAGAACTGGGAGCATTCATTTCCATAGTTCTAAAATTTCTCAGTGTAAGAATTTTATTCTCCAGCCTGAATGGGCTAGGTAATTAAGACTCCTCCCAAACCATAGTAAACAAAACACTTGCAGCTTACGCTGATGGAGTGTAAAGGGAACTGGGAAAATAAACAGTCTGAAATGCACCGGTGGTAGTAAACTCCCCAGTCCGTTTTGCAAAAGGTGGCACCGTGGATACTTTTGGGCATGGGGCGGACAGGGGGGCGGTGGGGATTTGAATGAAAAAGGTCTCCATAGGCCATGTTTGGTTCCCCGTTGGTGGACGTGTTGGAGGATCAGGAAGTGTGGCCTTGTGGAGGAGGGTGTCACTGGGGGGGCTTTGAGGTTTCAGAAGTTAAACACCGGCCCCCTTCTTGGTGTTTTGCTGCCTTTTGGAGCTTCACCATGTCTACCCTGCCCGCCACCAAGCTCCCCACCACAAGATAATGGACAATCCTCCGAAACTATAAGCAAAGCCCCCATTAAAGTTCTTTTTCAAGTTCCTTTGGGGCATGGTTGATGCTTTTCAAAGCCACAGACCAGTAACGAAGTGAAAACACTGGCTTACATGAATCAAAAATAATGGCAATTATCAATAGGGAGGGTTTAGAGGAGAGGAGAAAGATAATTCTGTCAGAGGGACAAACATGTTTTGTTTGAAAGTGACAAAGAAGGGCCCTGGAGAAGTAAAAGGGGACAGGAGACAAGAGTTGAGGAAAGCAGGCCTGAAACCAATGTGGATAGGCCTTGACCCAGTGAACCACTTTTTGGTTCTTTTGGGAAATCATCCCCCAAAAAGACTTATTTTGAATACTTAAAAAATTTTTTTTTAATGGCAAAGCACTAAACCAAATAGATGTTAACCGGGGGGGGGGGGGGGGGGGGGGGGGGGGGGGGGTAAACACATAAAAAAAAAACCCCCCCATGAAACCCAAAAAAGGTTTTTATTTTTAAAAATTTAGGATTTTTAAAAAAACCCATTTTCTAAAAAAAAGGGGTTAAAAAAAAAAGGCTTTTTTTATATTTAACCCCTTGAAAACTTTTGGTAAAAATTTTTGGAAAAAGGGGTTTGGGGGTTTAAATCCTTCAAGAAAAAGGTATTTTTTAAAAAATTTTGGGTTTTTGGGGGGTTGTTTTTGGGTTTGGTGTGGTTTTGGTGTTTGGCAAAAAATTTCCCATTTTTTTGTAAAACGGGGGTAAAAAAGCCTTTTTTTTAGAACTTGGGAAAACCCCTTTTTTTTTTTTGTGGGGGTTTTTAAAAATTTATTGTTTAAAACCCATCTTCCAAATTTTTTCCCTTTGTTTTTTTAAAAATGAAATTTTTACTTTTTTGGTTTGTTTTTGAGTGTGTTTTTTTTGGTTCACAGCAAGAAATTGGGGGTTCAATTCTTGCCTGGTTGCTCTCCAAAAATTTTTTGTGGCAAAACCCTTGGGGGTAACGGGCCCCTGTGGCTACTTTTTGTGGTGGGGGGGGTGAAAGCCTTTTGGGGAAAAAAAATTATTGGGGCTTTTTGATTAAACCCACCCCTTTATTTTGTTTCTCTTTGGCATTAAAATGTATTTTTATTTCCCCCGTTGGGGGTTTTCCGGAAAAATTTGCCCCTTTTTAAAATTTTTAAAAAATTTTGGGAAAAGGGGAAAATCCTGAAAATGAAATTTAGGGAAAAAAAATTTTCGGGCTTTAAAAACCAAAAAAAAGGCCCGGAAAATTTTGAAAAATTTCTGAAGCTATTTCTTTTTTTTTTAATTTTTGGTGCCGCACCAAGTGTGTTTTTAAGTGGGGGTTCAAAAAAACAAGCCCCAATTTTTGGGGAAGCCCAAAAAGGAGGGGGGGAATTCCCCTTTTAAAAACTTGGGCCAACCAAGGTAATTTTGGTAAACCTTAAGGTTTCCCCCCCAACCCCAAGAAGGATTTTGTTATTAACCCCATAAGAAAAAATTTTCATGTTTGTTTTAAATTTTTTGGCCAAAGATTTTTTTTGGCATCTTTTTTGGGGGGTTTTAAAACCCCCAAAAAAATTTGGACCCTTTTCCCCTTTCCCCCAAAAAAAATTTTAATAAATTTTTGAGGAGACCAGGGTTTTCTTTAAATTAAGGTTTTTGTTTTCCCAAAATTTTAAAAGGGGGGGACAAAAAAAGGTTTTGACTGGTTGGGTAGTTCCCAAAATTCCCCCCAACCCCAAATAATGGGTTTTCTTAATGGAAATTTTTTTTTGTGAGAAATAACTTTTAACACCGCCCAACCAAAGAATTAATCAGAAAACAGCAAACCCCAAAAAACCCTTTAAAAACACAAACTTTTTTTTTTGGGGGACCGAAGAGATGGGGTTTTTTGGGTTAAAGCACTTGTTGTTTTTCACCCGATTGGGTCCGGCCGGTTGCTTTTAAACCCAAATGCCGGAATGCAGTTTTAGAGGATTTTCTTTCCTTCCCCTTAAACCCCCCCATCCAGGGAACCTTTGGTTTTTTGGGAACAACAAAAGAAAAACACCCCTAAAATGTAAAATTTAAAAAGGGGGTTTTTAAAAAATTTGGAAATTGGTCAAAAGAAAAAATGGTTTTTTTAAAAAAAAGTTTCTTTCCAATTTTCCCCCTAAAAAATTTTTTCCCTTTTAAAACCAACATTTAAAAGGGTTTCTAAGAAAAAAATCTGCCCTTCAACTCCAAGAACCCCCTTTAATTAAAATTTAATTTTTTGTTTGCTTTTGTTGGGAAAAAAGTTTGCTTTCAAAACAAAAATTTTATAAAGGGTGGGGGACAAAAACAGGTATAAGGATACATTGAAAGTGGGAGAGGGTTTGCAAAAAAACATAATAATGGGGTTTTTTGTAAACCCAAAAAACATATAATTTCCCCTTTAACTTTAAGGATTTCGGGGAAAAGACTTGGGGGCAAAAAAACCCCGGGGAAAGGGGCCTGTTGGGAGAAAAACACCGGGGGTTTCCCTTAAAAAGGTTGTGGTGTGGGAACGAGCTTGGGGCCCGTTTTTTAGGCTTGTGGGGTTTTTTCGCTAAATTTTTTTCCCCCAAAACCCCCGAAAAAATTTTTTCCGGGGGTTTTGGTTCCTCTAAAGTTTACTTTCCAAAAAAAACCTTTGGGGTTTGTTTATTAATACTCATTTCTTTTTCCTGGGGTTTTTATTAACACCATCGCGGAAATTTGGTTTTTGGAAACAAAGGGGGCTAAAGAAATTATAAAAAGGGCCTTTGGGCTTTCCCCATTTTCTTTGGGGGTTTGGGCAAAAGGGGGTTAAAGAAAAAAACATTGTGGTTTGTGTTCCAAAACCCCTTTTTTTTCCCCCCAGGTTTCATGTTGGGGGGGAAACCTTTTGGTGGTTCTTTTCAACACCCGGGGGCAAATACCTTTTATTTTAGAAGGGCTTTCATTCCCCAGAAAACTTAACAGCCATTCAACCCCGCCCCCCCTTGTGGAAAATGGAAAAAAATTTTAAAGGGTTTTTTAAAAGGGCCAAATTTTGTTTGGAAAAGGAAAATTTTTCCCGGGGAAACACAAAAGGAAGGGGAATGTTTCGAATTTTGGGGGAGGGGGGGGAATGTTGGGGGGGGAAACCCAAAAAATAACACTTAATTCGGCAAAACCCCCGGTAATTTTGGAATTTTCCCCGGGTTGAAAGCTTCCTTTTTGGGGGAAAAAGGGTTGGGTTGGGGGGGTTTTTGGGGGAAACAAACGAGGTTTAAGGGGGGGGGGGAAAAAAGGAAAAACTGAAAAAAAATAGTTTGCGTTTGAGGAACCCCTATTTTCCCCATGTTTTTTTATGATAAATTTTTAGGGGGGAATACAAAAATTGGGAAAAAATTTTTAAGCCCCGGGCCCCCGGCAAGACCGGGGGTGGAACACGGGAGATGCAAAAGGAGTAAAATTTTTGGGTTTGGGGCAAAGGTTTTAGGAAGACAAAAAGGCCTTTCGTTTTGTGGTCCCATCCTTTTTGGGGTTTTTTTCTCTTTTTGATTTATTCCCTTTTGGGGCCACAAAAATTTCTGGGGTTTTGGCCCCCGGGGATAATTTAGGGAAGGCCAAGTCTTTTCTACTCACCCTTTTCAAACCAATCAACCAGAATGGTTCCGTTTTTCCATGAAAGGGTTTTTTAAAAGGTGGAAAAGTTTGCCGACCAAAAAGGGAATTTTCCAGGAATAAAGGGAAAGGAAAGTTTTTCAAAAGGCCCATTCCCTTAATTTTTCCCTTTTAAAATTTGGGGGGGTGGGCCCCAAAACAAGGGAGGTTAAAAAAAAACCCTATTTAAAATTAGGAAAAAAAAAAATTTCCCCCTTTTTCTTTCCCCTTTCCCCGAAATTTTTGGGGACATGCCCTTTTTTCCCCCAGGGGCAAACCAAACCCCTTTTACTTCCCTTATGGAAACCCCGTTTCCCCCAAACAGAAAAAAGCTTTAACCCGCCTTCAAACCCCGGGCCCCCCCCCTTTTCCCCGTGAAAACCCGGAAAAAGAAAACAAAATTTTAAAGGAAATCTACGGTGGCTCCAGTACAAAACCCCCTTTTACAACTCAATTTTGGGGAAAAACTCTTGGCCCTTCTTAAAAATGGGGGACGAATGATTGTCTTTACCCGTTCCAACCCCGAAGTCAATAAATTTTTAAAAGAAAAAGGGGAAAAAAAAAATTTCTTAAGGGAAAAGGCTCTTTTAAAAAAAGTTTCCCCCTTCTTTGAAAAAAAGCTTCCCTTCCCCAGAATTTTCCCCAAAAATTCTTTGTTTTTTTTTCTTAGGGGGTTTTGCCCCCTTTTAATTTCCTTTAAACCTTTCCCCACTTTTTAACCTTCCCAAGGGGGGGCCCAAAAAAAAATTTTAAAGGTTAGGGGGTTTTTGGGGGATCAGTGTTTTTGCCCATGCCCCCCTAAACTTGGGTCCCCAAATGGGGAAAAGGGGGGCCACCCAAAGGGGGTTTTAGGGAAAAACCTTCCCCGGAAAACCCGGGGGCCCCTTAAACCGACCCAAGGGGCAACACCCCAAAAATTTCCAAGGGGGGGGCACCAAAGGGATTTGGGGGAAGGGGGGGCCGGGTTTTTTCATCCCAAAGAAAAATAGAAAATTTCCCATTTCCCCCAAAAATTTAAAGAAGGGGGAAAAAAACCCCATCCTTTTGGAGGGTTCCCCTTTTTTTTCATGGGTTATTTTGTGGGGCCTTGTCGGGGCCTTTTGGCATGGGTTTCAGGGAACACCCCGAAATAAGGGGTTTTCTCCTTTTTCCCTGGGGAAACCAAAGCCCAAAATTAAAATGAAAAAAGTTGTTGGGTTTTTCAGGAAAGGCAAAAGGGAAACCTTTTGAAGAAAACCCTTCCTTTCCCCTTGGAAAAAATTTTTTCCAAATCCTTTTCCTTTTCCTTTTTATTTGGTTTTAAAAAAAAATGGCCCAAGGGGGCCCCGAATGTAAAGAGGCAAAGGGGGAGAAGGAAACCCCCATAGGGGGGACAAAGGAAGGAAGAAACCCTTTTTACTGTCAAAATTCCCCCAAGAGAACTATGTAATTTGGGAGGGGTCCAATTAAAAAGTTTTCTAAAAAAAAAAAAAAAAAAAAAAAAAAAAAAAAAAAAAAAAAAAAAAAAAAAAAAAAAAAAAAAAAAAAAAAAAAAAAAAAAAAAAAAAAAAAAAAAAAAAAAAAAAAAAAAAAAAAAAAAAAAAAAAAAAAAAAAAAAAAAAAAAAAAATTTTGGGTTTTGGCCCCTTTGGGCAAAACCGGGGGTCCCAAACCCCCCCCCCCCCCCCCTTTTATTTTTTTCCCTTTTAACCCCCTTTTTGGGTTTGGGAAAAAGGCTTGGGAGGCCCAAAAAGGAAAGGCCTTTTCCCTTTTGAAGGTTTTTGTTTGGTCCCTTACCTTTTTCTCCTCCTCGGGAAAACTGTACCCACAAAATAACTCTTCCTTCTTTAAGTTATGGTGTTTTGGTCACAGCAACAGAAAGCAACCAATATACTCACTGCTCCTGAAGCTTACCAGCTTGGCTTGCCTGCATGGTCAGCCCGTTCCAGCAACCCTTCTTTTGCTGTGCTTCATCCCTTCCCCCAGTGCAGGGTTATACACGTACCCTGTGGTGTGCCTAGCTTTTCTGTGGGTGTTGGGATCGAACTCAGGTTCTCATGCTGACAGGGCAAGAACTATCTAACTGAATCACTTCCTCGATCCAAGCCATCATTATTCTTGTGAAGTCTGCAGCTGGACATCAACAGAGCATAATACAATTAATCCTGTTGACAATAAGGATGTGGCCAGGCAAAGCTTGGAGCTGTGGCGGGGTAGAAAGGCATTGTAGGCTGTGGGCTTAAAGTATTACGTTGAGGCTGACAAGTAATTGCCCGATGATTTTGCCAGACAAATTTGCCTCTTTTAAGCATGTGCTTTTAAATGGAAGAGGGAGAGAGAGAGAAACGCTTGTGAAAGGAAATAGGAATAAAAAATCTTCCCAGCAAGTATTGGAAAAGCCAAAGGAAAAGGCAGAATTTGTGACCATGATTTCTAGAGAGCTATTTGTAAAGATTTATTTTTAATTGTGTGTGTGTGCGCGCACACATGTGTGCAAGTGTGCTTGCATGTGCAGAGCCCCATTGAAGCCAAAAAGAGAGTGTTGAATTCCCTGGAGCTGGAGCACCAGGTAATTTTGAGTCATCCTATATAGGTCCTGGGAGCCAAACTCCAAAGAGATTTGTGTGTTGAGTGTACGTTTCATAAGGAACATATTTTCATGTTTGTTTTAGAATTTTTGGCACACAGATATTTGCATACTTCTTGTCTGGGAGTATATTAAAACAAAACAGAAAAGATTTGACTTTTCCCCCAAAAATATTCTTAATAATTTCTGAGGAAGCCAGGTGCTGTAACTTAGGCCTGTAGTGTCAACATTTTGGAGGCTGACAAAGGTTGATCTGGTTCGGTTGCTTCTCAAAATTCCACGACTAAGCCAGGAATAATGTTTGTTGTTTACTGATATGCATATTTCTTTTGCCTGTCTCGATTACTACACTATCGCAGCAGCCAGACCTACCATGTGAGACTCTATCTCAGAAAACAGACAAACAAAGAAACAAGCAAACAAACACAACATCTTTTGGAGGGACCGAAGAGATGGTTTTTGGGTTAAGAGCACTTGCTGCTCTTGCACAAGACTTGGGTCCAAGGCCTGGTGGCTCACACCTGTCGGTTACTGCAGTTCCAGAGGATCTGCTCCCTCCTCTAACCCCTACAGTCACTAGGCACTCATATTGTTCATACACACACATACAGACAAAACACTCATACATGTAAAATAAATGTCTTTAAAGCCCTTTGAACTTGCGCTCATAATGATTTAAATGACATCTTTTTAAAAAGCAACGTTCTCTCCCAACTTCTCCCCCATGTAAAATGCTACCTTTGTACACACTACATCACTGTTCTAAGACAAATCTGCTTACAACTCCAGAACCATCTGATTGGACTTTAGCTTAGTTTTGCTTACCTGTGAAGTAGGTTGTCTTTTCAACAGTCATCAAAGGGTGGTCACAAAAACAGGTATATAGATGACAGTGTAGTGGTGGAGAGAGATTGCAACCATCATATATAGATGGGTGTTCTTAGATGACCTTTCTTTATGGTGAGAAAGGAACGTTATAACTTTACCGCTAACTAAGATATCAGAAAAGACTATGTTCATATGCCATCATCAGGCTTTCCTTTGGAGAAGACACATGCTGCTTTCCCTGTGATGTGTGTGTGTGTGGAGCTAGCTGCAGCTCATGGGGCCTGCTTTTTTGGCTCTGACACATGTTTACAGCTAAAGTTAGTCTCACCCACGATTGGTTGATCCGGTTCGGTTGCTTCTCAGAATCCCATGACTAAGCCAGGAATAGCATTTGTTGTTTATTGATACGCATTTCTTTTGCCTGTCTCGATTACCACACCATCGCAGCAGACTTTGGTCTTTGTGAACAAGTCTGGAAAGTCAAATATATCTAGAGGCCTAGGGCTAATGACACCATTAACTGGAGGTTATGGAGCAAAAGTTGGAGGTAATTCAAATGAGAAGAAAACATGTGTGGTGTGTGTACAAACCTATGTGTGTGCTAGTGTACATGTGTGGTGGCCAGAGGCCAACCTTTGGTGTTACTCCTTGCACACTGTCAATCTTGTTATTTTGAGACAGGGCTTCTCATTGGCACAGAACACATCAATTAGGCTAGTCCAGGTTGCTAGTGAGCTCCAAGACCCCCCTGTGAAGTGGAAACTTAAGGGTTCTTTGGAAAGCCAGTTGTGTTGGAAGGTGTTTTGCTGGGGCAAACACATGAAGGAATGTTTTCCTAAAGTGGACATAGGGGAAACACTAAGGCAGACTCATGAAGGAATATTTCATTGAAACAGACATGGGAGAGAGGATGTTCTGCTAAAACAAACAGGTGAAAGGACACGTGATGAAGGATTCTTTGCTAACAACACACATATATTGGTCCCCCTTACATTTCGTAGTTGAGCTCCATTTGTCGGGACTCAGAATACTTGGGCAGCTGATTAAAAGCACGGGCTAAGGCAAGACCTGTGCTGAGGAGAGGCACGTGGATGATGTTCAGAGAGTATAAATAGGACTTGACAGAGTGATGGAGACAGAGCTTGGCTTGCTGGTACGATGCTTGTGGGTCTTTCATCTTTGCTGATCTTCACTTCCCTGAGACACAGCAGAAAACTTCTCCTGGTGTTCCCCTTGGTCCCTCCTGCTGACTCAAGTTGAGGCTGAGGCCTAACTGTCTCTTCTAGGTCGTGTCACCGCTGTTGCTAACCTGACTCTACTGAACTGGGCTGCTGGTGTATCCGTGAAGTGTTTAAGAGTGGACTGAGCTGCTGCTACTGACCTGTGAACTCAACTGTTGATTTCCAGGCAATACAGATGGCAGTTGCTCCAAAGAACCTTTCTAAACAGGCCCACTTCCCCTGTATCTTCTCTTTTCCACTATCTCTGGGGCGTGGTGGGCTACAAGGGAGGTTAAAGCATTTAAAAACCATCATTAGAAATAGGATTTAAAAAAATAAAGTTCCACCTCTGTCTTTCCCTCCCAGCACTACCACTGCTGTGGGTGTACCATGCCTGGCTTCTTTTCACACGACCTCTGGGGGTCAAACTCAGGTCCTTGTACTTACGCTTTACTGAATGAACTGTTCCTCCAGACTGAGAAGAAAGCTTAACAGCACATTCAACCCCGCCCCCCTTTCTTCGTGACACTAATGAGAAAATGGAAGTTTAGAGGAAGTCTACAGAGATGGCTCAGTACATAAAACCCTTGCTGGACAAGCTGACAAGCTGGTTGGATCTCTGGAACTTACATAAAAGTGGAAGGACTGAACTGACTCCTCTGATCTCTACCTGTGCACCATGGCACGTGCACTGTTGTTCTAAACGACAACGACAACAACAAATTACTATCTATGAAGGCTCTTGATCAAAGCCCCCTCTTCTGTGAAGTTAGCTGAGATCTTCCCAGGTGTCTGCAAAGCATCTCTTTGTGTTCTCTCACGAGGTCTCAGCCCCTGTTGGAATTATCCTTAGGTGAAGTCCCTTGCACTACTGAGACCTTCCTAAGGGGGTGAGCCCAAAAGCCCAGAACACTGAAAGAACTCACGTGCGTTTGAGGATCAGGTGATCTTGCCCATGCTCTCTACTCGATACTACATGTAGGGGGGTCACACTCACAAGGGATTGAGGAAAAACTTCACGAGAGCCAGGCGCCTCTGAATCACAGACCCAAGAGTGGAGCGAATCACGAGAGTATGCCAAGAGGCACGTCAAAGTATAAGATGAAGAGTCAAAGGTTTGCATGCCAGAAAGAAGGCGATAGAAAGGTTTCCATTTCCTGATTTAATGATGCACTCCATCCATTTTGGAGGTTCTTTTTTCTCATCTGATGAGTTCTTGTGGGAGCCTACAATGTCAGGGGCTGTTTAGAGCACTAGGGGTATAGCAGTGGAGACACAGATCAAGTTTCTACTCACATTCCCATGGGGAAACAAGACAAACCTGAGAAATGAATAACCGTTGTCATGCCAGGTATCAGCAAAGGCATAGGTAACAAGTTTAGCCAGAAAGGAAGGCGCAATCTCCAGCAGGACTAAAGCAAGAAAGCTTTTCTGACCAAAGGCCTGAGTTCAGTGAATACCTTATGGATATTGGTGAAGAAGAAAAATGGCCTCAAGGCAGGCTGACTGTATTGAGAAAAAAGGGGACATGAGGTTAGAACACCTTAGGGGAGGACAAAGGAGATAAAAACTGTCTTGTACTGGTGAAAATCATCACCTTCCCAGAATTGATTGTGACTGATGCACCTTTGATGGCACAGGGCACAGTCCAAGCGTGTCACTCCCCCGATGATGGCAACCTCTGTTTCTCAGAAGTACCTATAGAGTCATTCCACTCAGCCCTTGCAATCAGCACCCGAGGCTAACAGGCCCAGGGAGTCACAGTGAACCTGGAGGAGTCTTTTTTTTTTTTTTTTTTTTTTTTTTTTAAAACAGTCTCTTAAGGTAGCTCTAGCTGGTCTGGAACTCTCTATGTAGAGCAGGCAGGCTTTACACTCATGGAGATACTCTTGCCTCTGTCTCCTGAGGGCTGGGATCGAAGGTGTTTAGTTGTATGTAGCCTGTACCACACCCAGAAGTCTATAAATCTAGGCAGATACAGAGGAGAAAATAAGTCAGCTGTGAGAATCCAGTCTCTTTAACACAGAGAGTCCTTCACTTCTATTGACAAATATGCTTCCTACCACTTGTCATGATACAATCAGTCTTTAAAAATACCTTTGAAATTACATGTATTAATTCATTAGTGGGTGTATGCGTGTGTAATGGCATAAACCTGCCACCACTTTTTGATCCTCTCTAAGTTTCTAATTTGTTTAAAAATTGTATTTTTTTTTTTTTTTTAATGTGTGAGGTGTTTTGCCTGGATGTATGTCCCCGTGCACTGTGTTCGTGCCTACTGCCCTCAGAAGCCAGAAGAAGGCATTGGATCCCCCTGGAAGTGGAGTTACAAATGGTTGGGAGCCACCATGTGGGGGCTGAGAATTGAAGCCAGGTCCACTGGAAGAGCAGCCAGTGCTCTTATCCGCTGACCTATCTCTCCAGCCGCAACACCCTGTACATTTTAAAGTTGAACCAGAAGTTCCTGGAGTTCTTGGGCAGCCACCGATGGAAGTTTGTGGGAGAATGGGGTGTGTGTGTGATCATTTCATCCCACATAGACAAAAGTAAGACAAATTTCACCATACCGAGCACAACCAAACTCTCTGAGAGTAGAAGGGCAAGGAAAATACCAACCAGTCCTTGGAGAGAAAGCACTAAGTGCCAACATTCTTTTCATGGATTATTATTGTCAGACGCCTTGTGGGGCAACAGATCTGTTCAGTGGGTACCAGGTACAACATCCCTGTAAGATAGGGTCTATCACTGTCTTCCTAGGAGCCAAACTTGCCAAAGATCACATATGTAACAAGTTGATTGTTTACACCTGGAAAGAGCAATCAGAAAGCCTTGTTGATGATCTATTCCTTCCTTCCTTCCTTCCTTCCTTCCTTCCTTCCTTCCTTCCTTCCTTCCTTCCCTTTCTTCATTTGTTCTTACTTATATTTTTAAATCAATGATGTCCAATGCCTCCTGCATGCTAAAGATGGTTCTAGGCACGCAAGCAACCACCATATCTGTGACTAATGGAAGGAAAGAGCACGTGATGCTCACATTCTAGAAGAGAAGCAATACTGTAAGTTGGGCAGGTCCATAAAATGTTATCTAAATTGGTGCAACGGCTCACACCTTTCATGCCTGTACTTGGGAAGCTGAGGCAGGAGGATTCCTTTGAGTTTGTGGCCAGCTTGGGTACTGAATGAAACCTTGCTCCAAAAGGCCCTCTGTCCTCTCCTATTAAAACACCATAGACAGTGAATAGCATTAGGGCCTAGAAGAGGTGTGTGTGTGTGTGTGTGTGTGTGTGTGTGTGTGTAAAACTCTGAATTGGGTGGTGAGTCTTGCTAAGAAAGAAACATTAAATAAAGATCTAAGGAACTTACTCAGGAGCAAACCATACAGATATCTGAATGAACACAACACGTGGAGTAGACAATTGGACCTGAAGAAGGAGCAGAAGAGCATTCTAGAAAATGCGAGGAGTCCAGGTTGAGTCTGACTGGGACATGAGTGGGCTATGAATATAAATAGGCCTGAGGCTCAAAGCTGAAGGAAGCAAGATCCAAAAGGTAAGTGGGAATGGATCTCGTAAGACCCTGCAAGGGACAGGGCTTGGTCTTCTGTTTGGCTGCAATGTAGTCATTTGGGTTGGGCCAGAGGAAAACTGTGAAATGACCCAGTTTCCACATACACACCCTTGCTTCTCTGTCAAGGAGAGGCTGCAAAGAGGCAAGGAAGCCATGTAAGAGACATTGCAGTGACCTGGGCACAGGTTTGGCTGGTTTGTCCCCGTGTGCACTAGGCATGTGGCAAGCGCTTCAAGTCTAAGTTTATTGTGAAACCCTAAGTGGAAAGATTGGACAACGGGTGTGTGTACGAGAGCAGTCAGTTGTGTGATGCCCCGAGCCTTTCAGCCCGGGCGACTGAACAATGGGATCAGTGGCAGGAAAGGCAGGGGCGTGCAGAGGACCGGTCCTCTGTGGGAGGGATCATCAGGGCTCAGTTCAGGGATATTTAATTACCTATTAGGCATCACCAAAGGTGATGCTGAGGACCAAGCTGAGAGCTAGGAGAGGGGTCCTTCAATGCTGAAGTTCAAGGTCAATAAATTTCAAGGATGTCAGATTTAAAAATCCACCCCTATTCAGTTACCCTCTAATACTTACTTTGCTTTCTCTGTATTCCCTCCTGGTTTTGCCCATATGCACACATAATTGCATAATGTTGTTCTACCCTATTTGCTTGCCAGGAGCTCACAGACATTTCCTCTATGGCTCCTACAGTGCTTGTGGAGGATTTGAGAGGCTGGCAAAATGCAGGGCATGAAATATGCTAGAAACCAAATATGTTGAAAAATCCTACGTAGCTTGATGACGTACAGTAAGCTGTGTGCCTACAGTAATCTTTGTGGACGGTGACTCTTTGTTTAGGGGACTGAACTTTGATAGGAATGAAGCCAGGCCACTTATGCACTCAATCAGGGAGAGATTCTAGAAAAGGGGTCTGTGCAAAGGCCCAGGGGGCAAAGAAAAGCACACGCTACGGTTTGAATGGAAAAATATCCCATATAGGCTTATAAATTTGAACGTTGCTTCTCAGCTGGCAGCACTCATTTTGAAGGTTGTAAAGCCTTTAGGACAGCAGTTCTCAACCTGTGGGTCACGACTCCTCCTCTGGCAAACCTCTATCTCCAAAGTTATTTACTTTACTATTCATAACAGTAACAAAATTACAGTTACAAAGTAGCAACAGAAATAATCTTATGGTTGGGGGGGTCACCATGATATGAGGAACTGAATTAAAGGGTCGCTCGCATTAGGAAGGTTGAGAACCACTCTGGGGCTTAGGTGAAGGAAGTGGGTTTTGGAGTGGGGCACTGGAGTGGTAGAAGTAACCTTCTCCAGCTGACTGCACCACTAATTCCTGCCTCCATGGAGGGTGTCTTCCAGGCCTCAAGCCTTCCCTGCCGTGTTGGATTGTGTCCTGTAAACCATGAGCCAAGATCAATCTGTCCTCCTTTGCAAAGCCTCTGCCAAGTATTTGGTCATAGTACTCAGTAAAGTAAGGAGGCTGGAAGATTTACTATACCTGCCAATTAAATAAAAATTAGTCGATATGATCTCTGCACACACACACACACACACAAACCCTTTGGGAGTACAGAAGCATAGACACACACTTTCTCGGATGTTTTCTACCAAGAAAGTATCAACCATACTTAAAATGTTGGTCTTAGTGAACCCCAGACATTTTTAGAGGTTTAAAAAGTTTAATTTGGGCCTCCCACTACACAGAAACTCGGCCTGATCTGTTTTGTCCGTTCATGTTAACCTTTCACCGACATCTTGTTTTTAATTTTACAGAAAAGGTTAGGGATCTAAAGAAGGTAAGCGCCCTGTTCAGTTACTCACCTGTTTTACACAGGCTTTCTAAAACTTCAGTAAGAGCCATCATTCCCATCAAAGACTCCAAAGCAAACAGCCCCCCCCATGCACACAAACCCATCGCTGACAAAGTCCCTGTAAGTTGGCTTATGTCCTTCCCTCTCACTCACCGTTCTGTTAAGTGCACAGAATTATTTAAGAGAGAAAAATTCCTGCAGATAAAAATTGGTTCAGGGTTCCTGACCTTGGTTGGTTGTGTTTCCTTCCAGGGCCAGCAGGCGGGGCACCAGGCAAGGCTTGGAAGCCGCGCCTCCCCCAACATCTCCTGGCCTCCCTTGCCCAACTTCCCCATCGCTACAGCTTCAACTAAAAGTGGCCATTGACCTTTCAAGCTTTTGAGCAGTGATGCAACAGAATAGCATTTCAAAGAAAAATGGTTATCGAAATTTTGAATCCGGTTTTCCCATGAGTGTTATTTTTTTGTTTTTCTGTAAAAAAAAAAAAAAAAAAGAAAAAAAAGAAAAAGAAAAAATAGGTCACATTCAAAGTGGGTCACGTTTCAGGGGCCGGTGTGTCTGGATGCAGGCTGGGAGGCCAGGTGGCCTCTTACAGGGTGGGAGGTGAGGGTCCCAACAGGAAAGAAGTACTGCGATCAATCCGAACTCTGGGTCCCTTGGCTTTGCAGGGAATCACAGAGACAAACGCACCAGGCCTGTCATCCCGCACCCTACCCGGGCACAGGTAAGGGGCACCTCCTCTGTAGGCACAGCAGGTGGCCAGGGTGTATCTCCAGAAGGACAAGCTGGAGTTGAGCTGAGAAGGAAAGGAGGAGCTGGGCAAGGCTGATGCAGGAGACTACCGGTCGGAGCTCCAGGGAGAGGGATTGAAAGCAACCCGCGCAGCTTTAAGGAGGCGCTCAGCTCCGCTCTTTCTTGGCCATCCAAGATGCTGACGGAGGGGACCGCCTCTGGCTCGCTTCCTGAGGTGCCCGGGAGTGGTCGTCGACCTGGGCAGTGCCCTGCTAGCTCGGGCTCTGTGAGTCTTAGCGAGGGAGGGACAGACTTCGGAGCCCCTCCCCCTACCCCCACGCCGGTCCCGCCCCCCGGTACCGAGGAGAGGAGGGTCGCGTCTGGCTGGCGCACAGCGGTGTGGATGGCTAGCATAAAGGTCCCCTCCTCCATGGAGGGCTGGGGAGAAGAGGGGTTGAGCACCTTCACGGGACCAAGGTGCTCAGCCGATGCGGACAGGGGCAGGTACTGGCCGCTTAAATAGGCATCGGCAGGGGACTCCTCCTTGTCCCCGAGCACCCCCGAGGTGCAGGGTCAGAGGAGGGTGGAGACGCAGGCTTCCACACCCGCAGCCACCGGCACCCGCACCGGCTCTCTCCACCCGGGTTCCCTTGAAGCCTGCGCATGAGCGCCGGGGCCTCTTTAAAGCGCTGGCGGGGGCTGCGGTCACGTGAGGCGGATTCCTGGAAAGTTCCTGGAAAGCGGCCTCCGCCGCGGGCGGGCGGGGCGCGCGGGACGGGAGGCGGGGAGCGAGGGAGGCGCGTCCGGGCTGGGGAGTCGCGCGCACACTCTGCTCCGGGGGACAGACGTTTAACTCTTGCCAAGTCTCGCCGCCTCTGCGGCTCGCGGCCCTTGGGCTTTTCCCCCTCTGAAGCATGAGCCTTTCCTCCCGCAGCCGCCAACGCTGCGCGGGTCGCGGACAGTGCGCGCCGGGGCTCCAGGCGCGCGGCCTCCAGTTCCCTTGCGCCCGGAGCCCGGAAGCTTGCGGCAGGTACCGCTCGCGAAGCCCGAAGGTTCCGCCCGGGGGTGGGGTGGTGGTGGTGGCACAGTGGCCGGGGAGGGTGACCGACCAGTTGCGAGCACGGGAACGGCGGACTGCGTGGGCTTCCGCAGTTTAGGGAGCCCCTGGAGAGTTCAAGTCCGGGCTCTGCCCCATCCGGACTCAACCGCCTCCTCTCCCGGGTTCCTTTTCGGTCTCGGGAAATCTTCGGAGCACCCCCACCCCCCAACAACTGCTATCCAAATTTATAATCCTAATAACCTGATCTCCCGCTCCTCCCCGCCAGCCTCCGCCCTTGCTCCCCCACCCCACCCCTTCTCTTTTCGCCCATCTCCTCCGCCGCAGCTGGAGGGAAACCCGGTACTGCGAGCAGGGGTGTCAGCCTGGGGCGGAGAGGGGAGAGCTAGGCGACGATTCCTGGGATTTTTTTTTCTTTTTTTCTTTCTTTTTTTTTTTTTTGTCTGCCTTTGGCGCAGAAAAATCCGGCTGCCTCTACTGAGCGCATCCCCAGGCATCTCGTTCCACAAATAAACGTCACCCGGGGAACTCAGACGGACACCCCTCCTAGTCCCCTGGCTCCCCCGCCCCGTGTCCGCTGGTGAGGCTGCCTGGTGCGGAGGCGGCAGTCGCCGTGGCGGAGGTAAGACCTGAGTCCCAGTTGATGGCACGGCCCGCTGCGCTCGCTTTCACGGGCTCAGCCCCGGTCTCATTTGGAGCTCCGGCGGGGGCTGCATACTCGGGCCGATTCCTCGACAGCGCCCGCGGCGGCAGCCGCAGGAGCAGCGGTCCGCGTTTTGGAGCGACCGCCGCTGCGCCCCCCCGTGTCCTCGTCCGGAGCGTGCTCCGGGAAGCCGCAGGAGTTGGGGCGAGGCCGCCTCCGAGGCGGGGATGCAGCGGCTGGCGCGCCGCTAGCGCACCGCAGCACCCTCGGCTGGCGACCCAGGAGCCCTGCGGCGCTTTAGGGCGTGGAACCAGGTTTTGCCGGATGCATCCTCCCAAGGGCCCTGGGCTGCTCGAAATGTAGGTTGGAAATGCCAAGTGCAGAGAACTGTCCAGTTCTTTGTGTTTATGTATTTTTTTTTCCGACTTGCCCGTGACAAAGGCCTATCCGGACCCGCAGGTGACTGTTTCCTAGGCTGCCTGTGTGTGATTCCAGCACACAGTTCTTCGGCGGGAAAACACCTTGTTTACTCTCATCCTGTCTCCCTCAACCCTCCACTCACACTAACTTTAGTGTCTTGGATCTCTGCCCTTTTTACCCGTCTTTCCCCCAGAGTTGGGCAGGGCGTTAGCTGGATGCTCGGGTTAAATGGTACAGAACACGCAGGCGGAGGAGTCCCTGGGATTTTCCACGTGTCTGTTTACCCACCCCCACCTCGGCCGGAGGGGTTCAGTCCAGACTGACCCAATCTCTGTCCCATTGTTTCTTCGCAGGCGATCTGTGGGTGACTGTGCCTGCGAGAGACTTTGCCATACCATTCTGCCGGAATTTGGAGAGAAAGAACCAGCCGCTTCCAGTCCCCTCCCCCTCCGCCACCATTTCGGACACCCCGCACAGTCTCCTTTTGGGGGTACCCTGTGACTTCCAGGCAGCACGCGAGGTCCACTGGCCCCGGCTCGGGCGACCACCTGTCTCAGTCGTGTTGACTCATCTCCCATGACCCTGCGGTGCCTGGAGCCCTCCGGGAATGGAGCGGACAGGACGAGGAGCCAGTGGGGGACCTCGGGGTCGCCGGAGGAACAGTCCCCCGAGGCGGCGCGTCTGGCGAAGGCCCTGCGCGAGCTCAGTCAAACAGGTAAGGAGCTGGCGGCTGGCGAGGAGTGCGAAATGGGGCGCCCCCATCCCCACCCCACCCAAGGCGGGTGCGGAGAGCGCGGCTGGGACGCGAACCCAGGTGGGGAGCACTGAAAGCGATGGAACTGCGTCTCCTCACGTCCGGTCTCGGCTCCGAGGCCCGGGAACCGCAGAGAGGGATGCCCGGTTCTTAGGTGACCACAAAAGCAAAGTGGAGGGACGCTGAGGCTTGGGCGAGGGCCGGGAGCGAGCTGGGCTCATTTTAGAAATGCTCTTCCAGCGCGGTGGAGCCTAGGCTGCTTTCAGTCGGGGCTCCGGCTCGCACCCGCGTGGGAGAAAAGCGGCCAGCGCCTCTCTTAACGCCGGGTGCGCGCGGCCAGTGGGCTGTGCTGCCTCCTGTCTGGGCTGCGTGCGCTCCCGGGCGCAGCGCAGCCCCGGATGGTGGCTGCCAAGTTCTAACTGAGACCTACAGACTGTATGGATCGCAGCTGCGGAGGTGTCCTGGCCGAGTGCAGCTCGCTCCCCGCGATGATGCGGAAGCGCTCCCTGCATCTGAAAGCAAAGAAGAGAAAATTATATTTTCTCCCAATAGCTCGAAAAACAATTTGGGTCTTAAAAATCGGGCTTCTGAAAACTTAACCTTTGAGGCAAAACAACTTTTGTAGCAGTAGATCTTGAGAGGGAAAAAAAAAGTTCCAGTCTTTCTTTTCGACCCTGGGCTTTCCTTGGGAAAGTTTCCGGGTAATATTTTTTTGTGGCATTGGGGGGGGGGGTTGTTGCGGGGAGGGGAGAGTTATCGGCTGAAATAGGGGGCACATTGTTCAAAGTTATCTTGAGTTACTTTTGTAAGTGAGATGCAGGACATGGTCAAGATGAATCAAATGGAGATTTCAGAGAACAGGGGTTATAATACAATTTGAACCCGAGCAAAGTCCAAAAGAATATAGTGAAGACTGTAAACTGCTCTTCCTCAGAAACTTAGCTAGTTGTAATTAAAGCAGTCAACAGTAGTGCCTTTCAGGGCTTCTAACAGAGGCTAAACGTTACAAGTTCTTGGGCGGGGGGTGGGGGGGTGGGGGGTGGGGGGGTGTCAAGGGCTACCCGCCAGTCAAAAAAGTTGCTTCTGTTTTTATTGGAATTACTGGAGATGTGTTTTCTAATTTGTCCCCTAACTTCTAATTTAGTTCTAATTAGGTTTTTATTTCAGTTAAACTATACTAAAAGTATCTTGTTTTTTTGTTGGGTTTTTTTTTTTTTTTTTTTTGGTCAGTCAAATATGTCTGTCATGTTGCAAAAGTTTTTTTGGATCATTAGAAGAAAACTGTAACATAATTTAAAGAAAAAGCTACAGAAAATCATTTAAAAAGAAAAAATTGGTTCACAGTTGTGCCTAGAATGGACTTAAGTTTTTATTAAATACCTACCAAAAGATTTATAGTAGGTCTTGGTAAACTTTCCCTCATAGGCTTAAAGGCATTATAAGAGAAATCAGTTGAGCATGGTGGTACAGGCCTATAAATGCCAGGACTTGGGAGGTGAATCCATAAGAACAAGAAGTTCAAGGTTATCCTTGGCTACGAAGTAAAATTGAGGCCAGCCTGTGCTACAGGAGACCCTGTCTCAAACAAAACAACTAGAAAAATGACTGCCAAGTACAGACCATATTCTAAAAATTCTTAATAATAACTATTTCACTTTCTTTTCTTTTTCTTTTTGAATGAAAAACCCCAGGATGGTACTGGGGAAGTATGACTGTTAATGAAGCCAAAGAGAAATTAAAAGAGGCACCAGAAGGAACTTTCTTGATTAGAGATAGTTCGCATTCAGACTACCTACTAACTATATCTGTTAAGACGTCAGCTGGACCGACTAATCTGCGGATTGAGTACCAAGATGGGAAATTCAGATTGGATTCTATCATATGTGTCAAGTCCAAGCTTAAACAGTTTGACAGTGTGGTTCATCTGATTGACTACTATGTTCAGATGTGCAAGGATAAACGGACAGGCCCAGAAGCCCCCCGGAATGGGACTGTTCACCTGTACCTGACCAAACCTCTGTATACATCAGCACCGACTCTGCAGCATTTCTGTCGACTTGCCATTAACAAATGTACCGGTACGATCTGGGGACTGCCTTTACCAACAAGACTAAAAGATTACTTGGAAGAATATAAATTCCAGGTATAAGTATTTCTCTCTCTCTTTTTTTTAAACACATGCCTCATATAGAATATCTCTGAATGCAGCTATGGAAAGAAAACCCGGAGGCCCTCCTCTGGATAACTGCGTAGAATTCTTTCTCATGGACAGTTGAGCTCAATCTAATTTAAAGGTGTGAGGATGTAGCTAGGTGTTTTAAAGTTCCCTTTAGGTAATTTCAGCTGAATGATACTTTCTTTCCTATGGCTGATCAAGACCAAATGGCCCTTTTAAATGAAAAAACAAAATATCCCAAGGAAAGGCAAGAGAATATTCCTGTCAGAATGGCTTGCCTTTTTTGGTGGGGTCCCTATGCACTGGGTCAAAAGTCCAAGCACCATAGGAAAGAAGGACTTCTGTGTGGATAGCTGAAGGAGGAGAAGACCCTGCTGACCCAGGCTTCGGCTCTACTTCTAGATGCCTGGTGGTCAGTCTGTGTTAGAACATGTTATAGTTTGCATCCTGACGTATCTAGTAGGAGTTCCGTCAAGCTGATCATGCTTGTATTTATCCCTCATTTTATGCAACTAATCAAATCAACCAAAAAAAAAAAAAAAAAAAAAAAAAAGATTGTCACCGTGAGAGCCTGTATCTGTCTTTTTTACTACATGTATGAACTTCCCCTGTGAATGAGTACTGTAGCAATCCATTTCAAGGCAGCCTTACTTCAGAAACATTTCAAACTGGTGCAAACAGAAAAGACTTCTCTCTTTTCTTAAGGCTAAAGACAAGAATGTCACGCTACACAGGTGCAACTCAATCTTCGAAAAACAAAAACCAATGCAGACAGAGACATTTCCCCCCCTTGACGTAGCTGTGAGTCCTAGCCTATTGCCATTGAATTTTTTTTGGAAATGGCTTTAGAACTTTTCAAGTTGTCCTTGAATTGTCTGACCACGGACATCAACAGCTGCTTCCCTTCTACCATGTAGAATACTATGACTTACTTTTCTTCCAGATACAGGGGGGTACCTGCCTGTTTTTCAAAGTGTTTATTTACTGCTGTTACTATTTGATTAGAATGTATTAAATAAAAACAAACCTGACTTTTACAAGTTGCACTCATTACTTTGAGCTGTAGATGTCCATTTCTGTGCTAATAAAAGGTTGCCATAAAAACTCCTATCAAGTGAAATAAACTAAGCAATCAGCACAGGGTAGAACATTAACTCGATCGCCTCCAAATAAGGCCTGCACCTGTTCTACATGGTTTAGAAAGTATGGTTTACAAGCTAGGAATTGTCAAGACAGTCAGATGTGTGCAGGCCTGATGGGCATAATCCTCGTGCCTTCTGCATTTTCAAAAGGAATGGTTTAGAAGTGATAAAAATTATATCAGGGTCTGAGCTTTAACAAGTTGAACAGACACAATACTAAATAAAAATGACAGGTTCTATGGCCACTTTCTCTTGGCCACACAGTCTCATGACTGCTGCACTGTTCCATCTTTTCTGGAGTTTAGACACTATTCTTGCTGGGTAAAGGAGAACCTGGTGTGTTGTGTGCACACTCTGAGTAAGTAGGAAATTATAAAAACGCAGAATAATAGAACTTGCTTCTCACATATCTTACCTTTCAGTTTTTGAAATTCCCAGTTTTACACCTGGAAGGAAACATTAAGCTTATCCAAACTGGAAAGATTGCTGGGTGCGGCTTAGGAAGAGCCTACTCTTTAAAAAAGAGCTAGCTCTGCTGGGTGGTGAGGCAATTACCTTTCTGTTAGGATACTTAGATTTACTTTTTCCGGATCTCCCTTTTGCATGCCAACCGTTCTCTGGTAAAATGCTTGGCTCCTGGGAAAACTCTCACAGGATCCGTAGCAAGGGGCTTTGTGGAATCCCTTTATAGGTCTCCTCATATATCAGGAGTGACAAGGTGGTCACGAGGGTCACGAGGCACTTGTGCCTGTGGAGTTATGACAAACCCCACGGTATTGCATTCAGTGGCCTGCAGGTGGTGGTGGTGGTGGTGAGCCTAGATTCACTGCATTGGCCTGTGAAATGGGTCACTTTATCTTTCCTATCCTGATGGTGAGGATGTTGTTAAGCATCAGGGGACAGTTTTTTTTTCTTGTTCTATAGTTTCTAATACTTATTCATTGAGTTCCTTGCGTGGCAGCTTCTGACTCAATACTTTATGCACATTATCTCATTTGATCCTCTTAAGGACCCAAAGAGCAAAGTACAGTGTTTATAGGAAGTGACTATTTCCACACTGATCCAGTGAACGAGTCGCAGCAGGCTGTAATAGCAACCCTCAGCCTTTTTACTGTGGCCTTAACCAGACTAGTGCAGATACCTTAATTAGTGTCATGTTCTCTCTCTCACTTTTAGAATGTTTTCAAGGAATGATTTCTTTGTGCATGTGTATGTGTGTATGTGTGTATGTGTGTATGTGTTACACTGTGCCATGTCATAGATGTGAGAGGTGGGGCACTTGTCCATTCTCTCCTTTCACTGTGTGGGTTCCAAGGATTGAACCTGAGGCTTAACCAGCAAGCACTCTTACCTGCTGTGATACCTTGGCAGTCCTCCAGTCAGGCTTGCCAATGGCTCTTTCCTTGAAAACCCCCTGAAAGGGGAGCTCACAATAAGTTGTAAAGGGGCAAGGTGACGGGGGAAATGGAGTTTGTCCCTTTACTGGGTGGCTGCTAAATGATGCTAGTTATACACTGGTTGGCTCATTTACCAACAGAAACAAAACCGTGTTCACCCAACGTATCCTCCACAGAGGCTGGACTTTTTTTTTTTTTTTTTTCAGTGTTGCTTTTCTGTGTGGGTTGGTGTGAAGCATTAGTAAGGATATTTATTATTGGTATTCTAATTGTTGCTGTTTTTGTGGAATGTCCTGTGTGGGATTTGTATATCCACCCTCCCCCATCCCCACCACTCCACCCACTGCCCACCGATTTAAATGACTGCTATGAGTTTCTGTTCAGCATGAGTGGAAGTGGAGGAGCGGATGCCATCCCATCTAAAGTGGTAAAATGACATCTGCTTTTTAGGGATGGTGACCCTGGCTCGTGTGAGCTCGGAGGTCTTGCCGTGTTGTCAGTGTGAAAGCTTGACTTCATCATAATTACATAAGCCAAATAGGTGACAGAAAGGGACTGTTGGTTGTTCCACAAGGTTTATTTTCTTGGGAAGGCTTTCCCCTGCTTTTAGAAAATTGTACCCTGCTTGGCGGAGGGTAGGAGACAGAGACGTCATCAAGTAATCCAAGGGATGGAATGTCCTGAGAGCAGACTGTGCCCTTCTGGTTGTGGGTTTGGGCACAGGGCAGGAGGGACTGAGTGGCTGTGGCTCTAACAGCTGGGCTGAAGCCTCCCTGGCTCCCAGAAGTCCTGTCCATCTTCTAGACCTCTCTACCCTCCCAGTGAAAGAATGTGGCTCTGGGCCTGTCATTCCCTCAGAGGCCTGTATGCTTCTTATCCAGTTGTTAACTCTGTAGAATCCTGGAGTCCAGAACACACTGTGTGGGTCACTCAGCTCAGACCCATTATATTAACCAGAACATTTCAGATGCAGGGATTAGAGATCATTTGCCTGTGCCCTGGCCAGCAAATGGGCAGCATCCAAACACAGCTCAGGTCCCGTATCAGCAGAAGCTCTGCACATCTACCCTTGGTTTAAAAAACTGCCTGTACCCTTCTTTGCTGCAGTTAATGTAACTCAAAACTTTCTGCCTCTAACATGCAGAATCAGGCTTCAGACTATCACTACAGGAGGATACTTTCAATTCTTGGCTCCTTCTGCTCCATTCTCCAGGGTTACCCCTTCTGCTGGATTTCAACATGTCTTGATCCACTGTAGAGTGTAGAGATCTGTATTAATTTGAATTAATTCCTTGGTTCTTTTTTTTTGTTGTTGTTGTAGTTTTAGAGATTGAACATAGGGCCTCCCTCATGCTTGGCAAGCATCCTACTGTTGAGCCACATCTCCACTCCATCTCCATGTCTCTAATTTGTTTGCTGTTTTAAAACCGCAGTCCTCCGGTCCTTGCTGTGTGGTGATCTCATGACACCTCTGCCAGATGTAACCTGCACGTGGCCAGGGTGCCCAGGTTCTACCCTCCTGTGTTCCTTACCATTAGAGTCCGTTTTGGCTTTTGTCCCCTCTTACACACAGGTAGCTTTCTCATTCTCTTTCCAGGATGCTGTCTTTTTAGTCTATTCGATGAATCCTTGGTGGCTGTGTTATGGGAGGGGAATTCAAGTCTACTTGAATTAGGTAAATTGACAGATTTAGGGTCCTTAGGATTTAATCTCTCTCTGTTTCTGTTTAAATCTCTTCAGGATCTAAAAACCAAAGCTAGTTCCCAACACCACACATCAACACTTATTTTTTTTTTTTAAACTTGTTTATTTAAACAACCATAGGCTCCTTTTTCGCTAGTTTAATGCTCTGCTGGGAAGGAAAAAAGAGAGTCCTTTTTCAGCTTGTTTGTAGCTGAGAGTGATCCTTGCAGCTCCCGTTTGGTCTTCTCTTACCTCTTCAGCTGCCTTTTAAGATTTTCTCCAGTTTTCCCTCTTGTGTGGTTTCAGAGTAAGTCACCTCACCTCGCACTCAGCTTAAGTGACAGCTGTTGCTGGAGTCAGCCTCTAAAAGCCTCGTTTGTCCCCAATGCTTGGCTAGCAGGTCAGCTGAAACAGAGTCATTGTGGTCTTCCTACCCCTGTCCTCAGCTCTGTCCACAAGGGAGGTCTGAGCTGCCAAGTCTGACAGGGGACTCACTTCAATAAACATTTACTGAGCCATAAAAATAAAACTGCTTTTATAGACAACTCTCACTTTGAACTTCATTCTTCACTTAGAGAAAACGGCGCTGGGCTGCCCTAGAGCAGAAGCGGTTTGTGATGGGTTATACAGTCCTTCTGTGGTCTCATCTCAGTGAAAAACAGAGAGAAGGAAGACTCAAGCCAGCCTTGGTGCGAGCTAAGAAAATAACACCAGCTGCCTTCCTCTTCTGTTTCAGCCCAAGTTCCTCCCAGAGAGCCCCTTCGCTGAGGCAAGACATAATTTGTTAGTTAAATCATCACAGGACTTCATAGATTTTTCCTAGACTGTCCCAGTTTCCAGTCATGTTAAGATAAAAAGATAGCCTTTTTGCCAAATGGTTTTCCCCTTCTGTTCTTTTGGCAGCCCTTTTCCTGTTTAGATTTTGATCTTGTGTCGCTGTGATCTTTCTCAGTCTTTGAGGAAAACCCTCCCCGTGTTGTTTCTGCCCAGGGAAGTTGTTTTCCCACTTTGACTTTCGTCACCCGGATGAACTGCGCTCCCTTAGGTAGTGGACTTAATTGTGGGTTTGGTCAGAAAGTGCTTTCTTGTTTGGTGTTCTTTATTTACCTACCTGTTCTCCATTATCTGTTGGATAAAGGGCGGAGAGAGTGCGTGTGGTCAAACAAACCCTCTGCTTCCTCTCCGTTCATTCTCACTTACTGGAACCACTGTCAGAAAAATGGCTTCTTGTCATTATTATTTAAGGATATTGAAGGCAATAAAATGGGTGGGGAAAGTAAAGGAGTGGTGTCTCACTGGCGTGGGGAGGGGCTCGCCTGAGTTCGTCATTAGGTACCCAGAGCCCTCACAAGACTTTCAGTTTGTGTCTATCACCCTTTGGACCAGTCCTCGTTCTTGAGCTGGGGTAGGACTAAGCAATTGTAGGAAAAAAAAAAATTCTTCAAAGACAGTGGTCTGAGGTATCCTAGACTCGAACTCGCTGTCTAGCAAAGGGTTATCCTGAACTCCTGATGGTCCTGCCTCTTGGGATTACAGGTATGTGCCTGGACCAAGCCTGGTTAATGCCGCGGAACCAGGGCTTCCTGTGCTCCAGGCAAGTTCTTGACCAAGTGAGCTACTTTCCCAGAAACTGGCAATCATTTTATTCAGAATCGTGTTCCGCTTTTATATTGGGGAATGTTACCTTTTGCTGGAGGACCAGGCACTTTGTGACTCAGCGTCTTTTTCTCATCCGTTACAGTGTTACAGTAGCATTTAGAGTTGGGGAGAATGAGTATCCTTCAGGTCTTTTATTTTTTTAATGCTATATTTTATGTGTATGTACATGTAATGTGTGTGTGTGCATGTGCGTGTGTGTATATCTGTGTGTAGATACCCAGAAAAGGCCAGAAGAGGATGTCGGCTTATGGTTGTGAGCTGCCATGTGGATGTTGGGAAGTGAATTCAGGTCCTCTGGAAGAGCAGCAAATGCTCTATCCTGTCCCCATTCACAAAGTCTTGGGACCCAGGTCTAATAAATCAAGGTTTTAACCTACTATTTATTCATTTATTGCATAGCACCCCTCCCCTCTCACCTGCATTGTCCCCACCCTCTCTCCTTCCTGGTGACATTTATTGGGTGTAATTTATTATTCTTAAGGAACTCAGGGAAGAGTCACACTCTCCCATTACAGGGGCCCTTCTACCTTGTGGAAAGAGATGGAGAAGACAGGACTCGTATTTATTCAATAGTTTGGTCTGTCTCATGTCACCTGGCACCATTGTGTTTAATTTCCACAACAATCAGGACCATTACAGACTCCTTTTATTGAAAATAAAACAGGAGCTTGAAGACGAAAGCATAACATCCAGCAATACTGCCCTCCGACTAGGAGTTGTATCTGTATGGATACTATGAAACAACACGCAGTTATAGCTCAGAGAGTCACCATGAGGACAGGTGCCCTGCGCCAGCCTCTGGGCAGATACAATGTATCTAAGTATTAAGGCAGGAAGTGGTCTTCAGATAGACTAGAGAGGAAGACCTTTTGGCCATGGGATTGAAGAAGGTAGAGAAAAGGCTTGTGGGATGTGCTGTCAGAGAGTGAGTTGGAACTGACCTTACCTCATGGAAATTTTAGGCGTATCCTGTGGGGTACAGGAAACTGATAAAAACATCCCCCCCATTGCTCCAATCAGATTTCTTTATTGTTAGCAGATAATCACTATACACAGTAAGGGGTATTCTATGATGTTTTAACCCAGGTATATAATATACTTAGTAATATGCATCCCTCTCCCCTTAGTCTGATAAAACACTCCTTAAATGAGAGAAACGGCTTAGGCTGGTACTGTGTACTGTCCTTTTTGACTTCCTGGGTGGTGGGGCTTAGAGGCTGGAGAGTGAGTGGCGGGGTGGTGGCAGGCAGGCAGGAAGTAGGTGTCTGGGAGGAGTGGAGAGGCAGACAAGATGTTCCAGTTTGTCATCAGGCTCAGATTTGTCCCAGCATTTGGGGCTCTGGGTCTGGAAGCTTTCCATTTGATACCAGCTTCCATTTTGGATGAGTTGAGCTAACTCTGCATTTTCAGGAAAGCAAGGAATGGGTGGCACAATGGGGGTCATTCTGAATTGGGAATGGAAAGACTATTTCTAGTTGCTTTGTCTTGGACCAAACAGTGAGCTTCTTAGAGTCTCAATACTACATTTGTAAAATACAGAGCTTATAGTACTGATGTTTACAGTCAATCTATTTCAGGAAGTTACCCTTACCTGTAAAGCACATCATGGGGTGGGAGGAAAAAGGAGAGGCAAACTCCATATTTTGTTGGGGTCTCAGGCTGACTTAAGTTTTAGCATAGATTCTGCCTCTATGCCACCATAGACTCTAGTTTACTTGGGGAAAGAAATTTTCTCTAAATTGTTTTTTCCCTTTTCACAGTCAGAGTCAGTAGGCTGTTTTAGTATGGTAAGAGGAATTTTATGTTGTTTTCTGAGCTATAGATCTTTGAGCCCTAGCCTGCATTCAGAGTAATATATAGACTTGGGTTTTAGATCTTGGTTGTGATGGAAGAGGCTCTGATATATACTGTTGTTAGCCTAATAACCCTGGGGATGAATTTCCTATCATCAGGGGCCCAGATGACTGTCCTTGCTGCTCTCTGGCCTCTTGAAAAAATGTGGGCAAAGGATAATTTCTCCAGTTATAGATTATTCTAATTCTTGATTGGTGGCCTTTTAGCTTTGTGTTCCCTTGTCAAGCAATTTATTACAAAAGTTACAATTTTTACAAAATGCCACCTCCACCCTCCTTACGGAGATTCTTAGACTCTTTGGTAAAAACTAAAAGAATTGCTCCTTTTCCTTATCTGCAACCCCTGGGCTTTGCTCATGCTAAGCAAGTGTTTTACCATAGAGCCATGCCCCAGCCTCCACACCGAAAACAGCTTTGAGTGTAAACTCCACCCCACCTCCACCCTCCACCCTCACTCCACTGCCCCCCCCATCTATCCAGCTTTTTATTTTAAACGTTTTATTTTATTATTTGTGTGTAAATGCATGTTTGACTGTATGGGCATACGTGTCTGTGTGCCTGTAGGGTCAGAAGAAAAGAAAGCTTCAGATGACCTGGAATGAACCTCACTTCATATGGATGCTGGGAACCAAACTGTGGTCCCAGTCCTCTGCAAAAGAGCAGCAGTGTTCTTGGACACTGAACCATCTCTCTAGCCTCTAACCATCTTTTGTACTTGGTAGTCTACTCCTGGGCTTGATCAACTGATATTTGTTTTGGCCTCTTGCCCAACTGGGACTATATATGGTACATACCATCCTGTACGCTTTTTCCTGGATCTGTCTTAAAGCAGGGGCACCCACTTCTGCTCTTGACACCCACCATGGTTTGGTTGCCCTATATTCCAGCAAGAGAGAGTCGGGTTGAAATTTACTTGCTAATCTGATAGAAATGACAGCTGGTAGAGCCTTCGGTGCTGTTTTTCATGGAGTTAAGTTCTTGCTTTGTGGCTTGAAGTTAGTCACCGTGAGAGTGAGTTGTAAGCTTGACTTTCTCTGTGCACTCCTCATCTCTTTTCTTTATAACGTATCCACACTTTGGCCATCTGTTAAGCCAGCAGAAAAATAGACTGATACAGCAGTCAGGGAGAGAACAGAGGCATGCAAGCATCAGATCGCTTAGCCTGGCAATAGTTAAAAGCTCCTAGGAGAACCCAGTTGAAGTTGTGTTGGGTAGGTGGTAGAATTCATCATGTTCAAAGCGTGGGAGGAAGGCAACCATTCCAAACAGACCAACTCTTGGGTTCCCAAAGAACTGGGGAGAAAAAAATTAGTAATACTAGGCACTGGTTGCTAATCACCACGTATGACCTCAGCAAGGGGACACAACAAACCGCTGAGCTCCACTTTAGAGATGAGGGGGCCGAAGTTTAGTAAGACTAGATTATTACAGATCCAGAGAGCTGGGATGGGAGTTCAAAACTGTTTAACTTCAAAAACAAAATCTATGACTTTATCTCTCTTCCCGTTTTCTTAGTGAGCTTACTCTATACCTTTGCTCAATGCTGTATGACAGAAAGATGTAGTTAATATTTAGCATGTTAATTTTAAAAGGTTATGACTCTGCCCGATGTCTAAATGCTGTGTTGTTAGTATTCTACTGTATTCTCTTTCCTTTCTTCTTTTTCTTTTTTTCCTTTTATTTAGTTTTTTGGAGGTAAATTCTATGAAGGATGCTGTCTCCGTCTCTGTTCTATTGCTATGAAAAGACACCACGACCAAGGCAACTCTTATAAAGGAAAGCATTTAACTGGGGGCTTGCTTACAATTTCAGAGTTTTAGTCCTGTTCTCATCATAGTTGGGGAGCATGGTGACACACAGGCGGGCGTGGCCCAGGAGAACGTTACATCCTGATCCAAAGGCAGTGGGAAGAGACACACACCTCTTCCAACAAGAGCATACTCCAATGAGGCCACACATCCTAATCCATCCCAACAGCCCAAGTGGGAACCAAGCATGCAAATATATGAAGCTGGGGGTGGGGTGGGTGTGGGTGGGTGGGGAGGAAGTCTCATTCAAACCAACTCGGATGCATCTGGCATAAAGGGCTGGGGTTATGCTGCAAAACAAACAGCCGGGATGATTGATGGCTTAAAACAGCCGAGCTTTATATCTTAAAAATCTATGTCTGAGTCTGTCGGGTCAACATCAAGGTTAGTCACTCCAAAGCCTAGTCTGATGAAGTAGCCACCCATTGGCTGATTCTGGAAGCTGAGCCAATGGGAAACGAGAACTCAGAAGATCTTCTAGCAGTACCCTCACTAACCAAAAACTCAACTGCTCCCTCGCAGTGGGATGGAATGCTGTAAGATGGTGCCACCCAACCATAAGGGGGCAGGCAGTGTGACCCTCCCTGTCTCCGGAAGGAGGAAACAAATACTTGGTGAACGTCTTAACCACCACACACACCATGCCACATGCCGGGACAGCCTTCATTTCTCTAGCACATGGTTTAAATTAGTCCTGGATGACTTTGCAGGACATACATGGATTCCTTAGTTGTGTCCCCGTCTTCCCAATAGCAAGAGTCATTTGTGAGCAAAAGGGAAAGGTCTGGAGCTTGAGGTGGAACCCTGCATTGAAGCTAAGCTCTTCAGTGGCATCTCTCTGGCTTCTCACCTTGTTGAAATTAATCCTGTCTTTCTACAGTGTGAATAACTCAACATGAATAAAGTATATGCCCATTCACTTTCAATATTTACTTCTTTACCTATTTTACCTATTCAGCATTACCTAATAATGCTGAATAGTATCATTTCTCCTCCTCTTCCTCTTCTCCTCCTCCTCCTCCTTCTTTCTTATCCTCCTCATCCTCCTTTTTTTTTTTTAAAAACAAGTTTTCCTTTCTTTTTATAGATACAGATTTTATGTGGCACATAAAATCTAACCCTGAACTTGCTATGTAGCTGAGGCTGGCCTTGAACTCATGATCTTCTTGTCTTTCATTCCTAAGTGCTGGGATTATAGGCATCCTTTACCATGTCCAATTTTTTTTTTTTTTAAATCAATTTTCATCCAAACATGAAGCCTTTTTAGGCACATTGCAACTGCAGTGGACTTTTTAATGATCAATTGATGCTAATCACCGATTTTAAATTGCTTTTGTGAGGACTGTATTCTAATGTCCAACAACTGAGTTCTACATGGTCTTTTTTTCTACAGAAAGCAGCTGTACAGCCAGAATAACATGCCGTGTTTCAACAGGCAGCGATCCTCTACTGAATTCTTGGGTTGCTAGGTCTGAGAAAATGTACTGATTTTAAAGCAGAATTCAGGTTTCCTTCAATGCTGCATCTCAGGTTTTCTCTACTAACCTGGATTGAAAATTGACACATTATTGATTTTCTCCCTCTTCATATTTCTCTCTCATTTGTTTATTTAGTTAGGTATTTTGTTCATCTGCTTATTCACACAGTCAGCTCACAAATATTTATTAAACATCTACTTGGATCATGCAGAAAAGACAGGGTCCTAGGGAAAGTTAAAAGAACATTGTCTGTCCTTAAGGAAATCACAGTTCCAAAATCACAGGATACGTTTGCCACCATCTTTGAGGGATGAGTTGGAAGACTCCAGGGTAGAGGTTCTCAACCTTCCTGTGACACTTTAATATGGTTCCTCATGTTGTGGTGACTCCCAACCATAAAATTATGTCATTGCTACTGTATCACTGTAAATTTGCTACTGTTACAAATCATAATGTAAGCATCTCTGGTTTTTGATGGTCTTAGGTGATTCCTGTAGAAGGATTGTTTGACCCCCACCACAAAGGGGTCACACCCCACAATCTGAGAACCTCTGCTCTAAGGGATGGTAGACATCCTTGATGTCAAAGATGGTATATTTTGTGTCTCATAAAACACACACACACAAACCACACACACCTATAAGAAGGTCTCACTTATAAATATACAAAATAATATTAACGAATGCTAAGAATGAAATAGAATAATTATAACAACACACCAGAAGAAAAGCTAAAACAGCAGTAGGGTGTGGTAATCACACCTTCAATCCCAGCATCCAGGATACAGTGTTAGGTAGATCCCTGCAAGGTTGAGGCCAGCCTGATCTACATAGTGAGTTCCGGGCCAGTCAGAGCTACATGCATGGTGAGACCTTGTGTTAATATTTAAGTAACTAAATAGGTAACAACAGAACTGTAGCAGACCACCCTCTTGTCTACTGTGCTCAAGGCCCTGATTCATTTCCTAGTCCCACCCAAACAATAACTAAACCCAAAACATGACAACCCCAGAAAGAGCTGTGCTTTTTTATTTATTTGGAACTTCTGCTCCAGGGAATGCTTGAAGTCAAGGATAGTATATACTGTGTTTCAACCACACACACACACACACACCACAACAACTCATGTGCATAACACACACACCTATAGGAAGGTTTCACCTATAGACAGAGTATCATATTAACAATGACTAAGAATAAAATAGAATTCATCATTGTTAGTTTCAGTATTGGAGTTCACTACCTGACATTTTCAGACCACAGTCGATGATCGTGGACCAATGAAACTGAGCGAGACAAAGCCTGAGCCAATGGGAGTACTGGATAATGCCTCTAAATCTGCAGGTGTTAACCCATACAATCAGACAACGCACATAAAGGGTATTTTTAGAAGACTGGGATTATACTGACCACACACAAGGTTGTCTCCTTCTCATTGCCTCCCAGTGTAACAGGTATTTGTATAAGTGTTGTATTAATTACTTATCGCTACTCAAATCATCTCTCTCACTCACACACACACACACACACACACAAACACACACACACCACACACAAACACACACACACACTCACCAACAACACACACTGTTTTGATACCCTTAAACAGTTGCAATGGCTGGGCCACTCTCAAACTTCCACATTGCTAACACCGCTCCTCCCATATTCCTGAATTATTACTTACTAAAATCTAAATTCCATCCTTGCTACCCTAGACGCCTTGGGTCCACTCTTCCAGGCTCTTACATGGCTGTACACTCTGTCTTCTCCAGCTCTCGGGCCTGATCTTTCTGTTTCCCCTGCAAATCGATTCTAAATCCTTCCTCTTCCCTGGGTTCCCTTGCCCATGAAATCTAAAGCCCGCCTCTGTCTCCCTGCCCAGCCATTGGTCGCCTGCAACTTTATTTGCCAATTAGAGCCAACTGGGGGCAAAGACAGCGCATCTTACATGTAGTCGTGCGAATTCTGTGTAATTTGGTAACCAACAAAAATATAAGCAATAAACCAAACCCATAACATATAAGTGTGATATTGCATCCTAAGCAATCTAGAGATGATTTAAAGTCCGCCCTGGGTGGATACACAAGATTTTGTTGAGAAAGTCCAGTGGGGGTGGAGAAGAAGGTAGAAAGCGAGAACAAGAGGAACAGCAGGGAGGAGGTGATTTCTGACCTGAGACCTAGGAGATGACTTGGCCTGGAAGACAGATTGGAGGACAGATAAGCACTAAGGGCTTTGCCTGCTTTCAGAATTGTTGAAGGGTTACCTCCGAAATGAAAACCCTTAAAGGCTTTTATTGAGTATATAGAGTGATAGCCTCAGGTATAGAACCCAGAGCCTTTCATCCACATACCTACACTTGCAAGGGACCCAGAACTAAAATGGGTGGAGTCATAGGAAAACATTTTACATGGTCATTGTTAGCATCTTCTAAACGAGGAGGAGCTTTCCTTCAGCTGTGAGTCTATCAACAGATGATGTAGAATCAGTAGAGGAATGTGAGATTATCACCTAGAGAAACCTGGTATTTTGAAATGAGATTACAGTTATCTTGCTTTAGAGACACAAAATATGTTTTATACTTAAAAAAAACCATAATGAACCTGAAGTAGATATGAAATATTATATCTATTGTTCTTATCTTTTATTTTTGAAGATTATAATGGCATCATCTTCTCTTCTTTGGTTCCATTCAGATGCATGGGCTCTTTTGTCACTAACTTGTTATACACATACATATATATCTATATCTCTATAACACACACACACACACACACACACACACACACACACATCCTAAAGACATAAGTGAAACCTTCTTAGTCTGTGCAGTGTTAATTGTTCGTGTGGTTTCAGGGCTGACCATGTGGTATTGGCTAGCCAATAACTGTGCTCCTCCCGGGGGAAGACCATCCAGGTCTCAACTTGGTTGCCTGTGTTCTTCCGAGGTGACTCTGGGCAACATGTTTATCACACCTTCCTGCTTGCCCATTGCGCCATTTAAATTTACCAGTAAACATGTGGTTTTCATCAATGGTTGAGTATGGAAAGCCGTACTGAATAAACAGCCTCCTTGGCTTTCCTCCTGTCTGTCGTCTGTCTGTCCTGACATTTGTTTTATGATTTTTGAGACGCTCTCACGTAGCCCAAGCTGGCTTTGACCTTATGTCACCGAGACTGGCCTTGAACTCTTCCTTCCACGTCCTTCACGTTTCCTATACAAGCCTGGTCAACTTAGGCTTACACTTTAGAACCTCCGTCTCCTGCACCTGGGCAGAGCGTAAATGGTATGCAGACATGTCTTGTAGTTTGTAGCCCTCTGGACTGTTTCACAGTAGGTGCTGAATAAATGACTATGTGAAGACTAATTCTTTCCAAAGATAGTTCCTGCTTCAAGGTCACTGTATTATTTATCAATTCTCAATAGTAGTTTTAGAAGCTGCATTTGCAAATAATAATGTATTCATGTGAGTGTTCATTTGTTTTCTGTGTAAGGAGTTAAAGAATGCATTTAATGTTATCTCGAGCGGAAATAGAAACGTAGGTTAGAAATGTGCTGCCCACTGCTTTTTACGTTTTTTTTTTTTTTTTTTTTTTTTATTATACTTTGGTTTGGTTTTCTTTTGCTGTCGTGAGCCCAGAGGTTAGTGTCAGCTCAGCTGCCTGGGCTGGGAACTACAGACGCCACAGCAGCTGAGCTCCAGGGTTGGTTCACTTCAGTCCTTTGCCATGCTTCATGTGAGGTCCAGGAATGTATAGTTTTGCGGTCTGATATATTTTGATGGTTGCCAGATAAAATCAATGTCTGGCACTTTTTTTTTTCCCTAGGAAAAACACATTTAGACGTTTCCAAGCTGATTTGTAGGACTTCATGTCATTAGAACTTTGTGGCAAAACTTTTTTTCTCAAGTGGCTGAAAGCATAAAGGAACTTCAGTCCTCAGGGCTGTTCACAGCACGTCCTGGGAGTGCCAAAAGCCGAGAGGCGGGACAACGGCCTGGATTGTTTAGACGGCCTTTCTTCAAAAATAACTGAGTATTTGGACTTTTTCCAATAAGGAAAATAACAGATTTAGCTACTGACACCAGATTAGTCCCACAACTTAGGAAAAACAGGGTACCTTTTCCTTTATTTTCTAATAACATTTCGCAGTCTGGCAGAGAGGACTAGCTTGAAGGTTTGATTGCTGTTTGCATTGTGCTTGTTTTTTCTTTTTTTTTTTTTTTTTAGCCAGGAGAGCTGGGTTGGGAGAAACAGACTGTTGAGAGGTTAGCTTTCCAATCCAGGCATGCAAATCATAGTCTTTTCTTCATTTATGTCGTAAGTATATGGGATGTGAGTTAAGAGGCTGTAATGAAGGCATGAGAGAGACAGAGACAGAGACTGACACAGAGAACCTGGTGATACACACTGAGTTACTTTTTCTTTAAACTCCCAGGCTTCTCTCTAACGCCAGCGGGTGGATAACAAGTCTTTACTTGTTGGCAGTGCATTGAAGCCTCTTGGAACAAAATGACTATTGAGAACAAAAAAGAAAAAAGAAAAAGAAAAAAAAAAAGCAGCTTTATGAAATATCGCTTCGGCTAGAGAGCCCGGGAGTAAATATTTTAGATTTGGAAGGACTTAAAAAAAAAAAAAAAAAGCTACAGGTCTTCTGAAAGACTTGGCATTTAATTAGTAGGTTAATGAGGCGTGAGGACAGAAAACTTGGTCTGTTTAAAGCACCTACAAAAACTCAACTAGAGACTGGAAGCAATTCGACTTTGATTTACAAACACAGGAGCGAGGACTAGGCCGGCTTTGGCTATTTCGAGGAACTGGACAAGAGAGAGGGATCGAGCAGGGAGAAAGGTGTGTGTGTGTGTGTGTGTGTGTGTGTGTGTGTGTGTGATCGCGGGAGGGGGCATCTCCTCTACTGCCTCCATTCTTTCTGAGGGGGTCCAAGCTGTCTAGGGCTCACCCTGGCCGAGGTGCGACCGGGCGACTCAGAAGGCGTTCCTTTTCTGGGGCCATCCGGCAGTGCGCAGCCCACTGCTGCGCCCCGACGCCCTGCGGGTCCCTGGGGGATGGGGTGGGGTCCTTATATAAGGCCACAGCTACAGAGGAGACGTCACAAGTGCGCGTGGCGCTGAGCACACAGTGCCGGTTTTGACGTTTTCCTCTACAGAGAATGGGTTAACACCTTCTTCCACGCCCCCTCCCCCTTTTTCCTCTACAAACAGGGTTCGGGAACCTGGCTGCCACTGTCTGCTAACAGAGCGCCCCTCTTGTTTCTGCTAATCCAGAGTAAATATAAGCTTTTATTAGCTAGTTTCTCAGTTATTCTGACAGCAACCTACTCGGGGTTAAAAAAAAATCTAGCTAGTCAGCAAGTCACTAAGCAGGGGGACGGAACTACCCACCTCCTTTCCCACCCCATCCCTTAGGGCCTGCTATCTATTTTGTAAAAAAATATTCCAGAATGCTCTAATACCATAGAAGTATTTATTTTTAATCTTTTTTTTTTTTTTTAAAGCACACAAACAGTATTATGTATACATACATCCCGCCCTGTAATTTCTCCTCGGGTTTGCTATTTGGGGTCTGTATAGCTTTTCATGTCCTTATGCAGTTTCAAGCTCTTCGCCATTCTTCTCAACAGCTGCAACATATTCCAGCCCCATGAGTGCACTGTTGTTGACGGGCTTGGTCCCCATCAGTGGACAGTTAGGTCGTCTCTACCCTCACAAACAAGACTGTCTCAAAGCCTCCAGGCTTATGAATGCTCTGTGTGCAAATGCATGGAATATATCCCTGGCTGTGGAACATTCTGGTAAAAGAGTACTCACATGGGACATGTTAAAAGCTTTTCAATATCCTAGCGATATTTCAGAGTTAAATAAGTTACCATCTTTCACATCGCCAGTATTTACAAGACTTTCTTGAAAACAGTTAATATTTAAATGACACATTTGGTCTTGAGAGCAAATTAGCTTGTGTTTAGTTGCTAATTAAGTGTCTTTAAAGTTAAATTTCTAGTCCCAAACAGAGGTCTCTGGAGTGTGCAATTCTCTGCCAGGTCCTTTAGGACTAGCAAGAAGCGAGCCGTGACAAAACTCATGCCAGTCTCCAGGGACATCAACGGCTGTGGCATGTGGCTCCAGAAAACTAGCTGCTTTGAGAAATGCTAGGGTAGGATTGGGAAAGCATTTGCTTCATGTGTAAGAGTGTTGTCTCCAATTAATTCACTTCAGAAACAGTTATTAAATACAACCAGGGACAAAAGTTTCTCCTCCCCCTGCTTTTCTCCGTACCAGCCTCCTGACACCAGATGGGAGCCCCAGTTCTAGGAACCACAAAATTAATTTCCTGCCACTGAAAGGTGATCCAGCAAGGGGATTAGCTTCGTCAGAGGATGTCCCCCCCCCGGGTGGCCATACACTATATCTAGATCTTGCCCACAAAGGGATATTTGGCCTGCTGTGAGTTTAGTGGCTCAGAGCGTCCCACCAGCAATAAACAATTCACTTTATTCTCAGTGTTATAGGTAGAGAAACATTACAGATGAAACCAGATTCCAATGGATGAGTCAAGTTTTAGAACTTGAGATTCAAGCTGCTATTAAATTGCTTTATAAGCAATTCTAGTAGCACTGTCCCCTTCGTCTATAGCCTTTTAGATTGTAGTCAACCTTGGGGGAAGGGGGGTTGTATAGAGTGTTGACAGTTGTCTTATTTCCTCAAATACTCACTTGACTGGAAAAAAAAAAAAGGCTGTTTCAAAAGCGAACTTCCTCATCCTCAAAACTCATCTTCAACCAAGACACAGTCACATTGGGATAGGGGGTCTGGGTGCCATCCAAGAGGAAAGCAACAAACAAACAACAGCAAAACTCAAACCAAACCAGATGAAACGAAAAGAAACTTCCCATTCTAGGTCGAATCGGTGCTTTCAGGTGCCTCCATCTGTCACTCAGACTTATGCCTTAAGATAAAGGAGAGGAATCAGCAGGGTTGAAACTGCCTAGTAAAAGCCTCTGATTTCAAACCAGTGTCCGGTAACCCACGAGGAGGGCATTGGAAGAGCGACGAGGCGGGGGCGGGGGAGTGAAATGACTTGTCCCATGATGTCCTTAAATAGGATGGTCCTTTCAACAGTCAGGAAGCATCTGGGGGCTTAGCTGCTTAGAAATTCAGACAGAAATTGTTTCTGCATTAAGGGGGAAACGAGGTTTCTAAGTGCCAATGCCTTGAATATCTTCCCACCTTTATCTGCTTTTTCCATCAACCTGAATTACGTGGACAATGCATTCAAGTCAATACCAAGGGTGGGCAGATGATGTCAAGCTAGGAAGGACACTTAGACCCCACACTTGGCTTTAACTCTGAATCTCTCTTTCCTGCTTTGATGGAAGCCTGCACCCCCAGCCTGAAGGACTTTCATTTTTACAGCCCTTTTCAAGATTCTGTTTAAAAGATGGAAAGTGAAACAAAGATGTTTCAATTATTACGTCTACCACCTCTTTTAATTTCTTTTTTTTTTTTTCCTTTGTTAACATCCGTAAAGCCTTTAGTCTGGTGCTTCTCAACGTTCTTACGGCTGCAATCCTGTAATACAGTTCCTCATGTTGTGATGACCCCCCCAACCATAAAATTATTTTTTGTTGCTACTTCGTAGCTGCAATCTTGCTACTGTTATGAATCGTAGTGTAAAATATCTGATATGCTGGGTGTCTGGTATGGGACCCCTATAAAAGGGTCATTTGCACATCATCCCCCAAGGGGTCACCACCACAGGTTGAGAACCACTTGCCTTAGAAGCTATCTTCTCCAAAGTCTCCTTTACTAGCAAATGACCAGGGTTTCTTTTTTATATTCTTATTTAAAAAAATTTTTTTTTACTTAATTCATTTTACATTTTGCTCACTGCCCCCTCCTTGTCACCCCCTCCCACAATCCTTTCCCCCCATCCCCTCTCCCTTCTCCTCTGAGTGGATGGGGACAGCCCTCCTATCCCCCCACCCTTATGACAAGGGTTCTTAATATAGTTTTCCTTTTCCTAAGAAGTTTTCCAACTCCTTTGTTACTCTTGTTTCTTTAGATACAATCAATCCTTCGGGGTTTTTTTCCCCTTTGGCACTTTAATATGAAGGCAGTTGATTTGCTTGAGAATTCTGTTTTTTTTTTTTTTCTCAGTGCTTGAGATTGTGACACGGCAGTCACCAGGTCGCTAGGAAAGGATGTCATGAATTAGTTTCAAGCTTCGGAACGCCGGTAGTTAAGGGGAGGGCTGCATACCACAGACCTTCCCGTTTTAAATAAGAGTTAAAAAAAAAAAATTCTGTGGTTATGTAACCGGTGCCTGAAGCAGGCAAGCTTTAGTGCACTTTCTTCAAATGTCAAATTGAATAATCCAGTCAGAAGCACGGGGTCCCAAGTCTTGTCAGCAGTATTCTGAAAGTGAAGATTTATTGCGACTTCTTTCATTGCCTCAACTTTATTACTTTTGAAAATATGTGATGGTATTACCCTTGGATTTACTGGGGTTCTTAAGGTCTTGTCAAAATGAAACAAGTCCTCTCTGTGGTATGAGTTGCCGGTAAGCACAGTGATGAGGGGAAGCTTTGCCTTGAGAATCTCACTCCAAAAAACAAACTACGCTCAGCCCTTTCTTTTTTTCCAGTAGTATTTATTTTATTTTATTTTTATTTTATTTTATTTTATTTTATTTTTTATTTTATTTTATTTTATTTTATTTTACCGATTCTGGGCCAATGGTCAACTTCGGGGATACTTCACATAGTTCAACTAACTGTGTGAGCTGCTTTTTAAAACATGTCCTGCCCCTCATCCCGTTTAGAAACCCGATGGTGTGTTTCTGAAGACACAGCGCTGACTCCGCCCCTGAATCTTGAGGGGGAAGCTCAGCTCTTTCCATCATTCTTTGTGGTCCAGAGTCCAGATCTGAAATGTCAGCTCCAGTGCACCTGGAGAGGCAGGAGCCGAGGCTCGAGTTTCCTGCCTGCGTGCGCCCCTCCAGTTGGAATGTTTCTCTTCTACCAACTGAAAGTAGAGCCTGCTCCTCCTCTTCCCCTGCACCCCTTTATTTCCTCCCCCTCTCTTCTTCCTTTTCCTCCTATCCAGTAACTTTTATTTCCTGAGCTCTGGGGTTTTCTCTGTGAGAGTGTGTACATGCAGAGGCCAGGAAGTCAACCTTAGTTATCGTTCCTCAGGTACTGTCCGCTGTTTTTTAAGACAGGGTAACTCTGGGATCAGGGGCTCTTTGATTTAGCCAGGCTGGCTGGTCAGTGAACCCAAAGGATACATCCTAGGACTGGCTTTCACCTGCATTCCGGGGGCATCGATCGAACTCAGGGCCGCATGCTTGCACGCCAAGTACTTTACCCACTGAGCTGAATCCCCAGACCTGGTGTGTACTTCCTTTTCCAAAAACTTATCTTTGTTTGTATGTATGTATGTATGTATGTATATATGTATGTATGTATGTATGTATGTAAGCACAACAGTAGCATCCAGAAGACATCAGGTCCTCTAAAGGTAGCTGTGAGCTCCTGATCTGGGTGCTGGGAATCCAACTTGGGTTGGTTCTGGCAGAGCAGCAAGTGCTCCTTCTTTGTTGTTGGTTTTTTGGTTTTGTTTTTAGAGACAGGGTTCTCTGTGTAATCCTCCTGGCTGCCTAGGACTTGCTGTATAGGCCAGGTTGGCCGGGACTCAGAGATCTGCCTTCCTTTGTGTCCTGAGTGCTGGGATTAAAGGCATGTGCCACCACACCACAGCACATGCTCTTAACCACCAAGCCTTCTCTCCGTCCCTGGTCTACTTTTGTTGGCCTTTTCTCTGGTGTTATAACTCTTTGCAGTCTGCAGGCTCACACACCCTTTTTCCATTTTCTTTTTTTTCCTCTTTTTGTGGTGTGTGTGTGTGTGTGTGTGTATTTGTGTGTATATGTATGTATGTGTTTATGTTGTGTTATGTTTGTGGTGTGTGTATTTTGTATATGTATGTGTTTGTGTGCGTTTATGTGTGTGTATGTGTCTATGTATATGTTTATGTGTATGTGTGTATGTATGTGTTTGTGTATGTTTGTGTGTGTTTATGTTGTGTTTGTATGTGTTTATGTTATGTGTGTTTGTGAATGTGTGTTTGTGTGTGAATGTTTATGTGTATGTGTGTGTGTGTATTTGTATGTGTTTGTGTATGTTTATCTGTGTGTATGTGTGTAGAAGCATGGTTCTTTCACTACTACCATTCAGCAGCAGAGGACACAGGCACTTAGAGGGATTTTCCTGGGTTTGTTCCCCCAACCCCATACATGCTCACCCTTGCCTGACCCCTTCTGATTTAGTACTTCTCAAACCCAGCACAAAACCTTAGTTACACAGTTGGTCAGGAAAATCCATAGGAAGGGGCTTGGGACAAATGATACGCATATTTGGATTTATTTATGTCCGAGTTGAGGCTGTTTCTTCAAAATAAAGTTTTATGTGAATGGGTTTTTGTCTGTGTACCGCATCTGTGCCATGTGTCTGGTGCCTGTGGAGTCCAGAATAGAACACTGGATCCCCTGGATCTGGGGTTATAGATGATGGTTGGTATGTGCGTGCTGGGGTTTGAACCCAGGTCCTCTGGAATAGCAACCAGTGTGCTCTTAACCACTGACCCATTTCTCCAGCCTGATTTCTTTCTTTCCTTTCTCTCCCTCCCTCCCTCCCTCCCTCCCTCCCTCCCTCCCTCCCTCCCTCCCTCCTCCCTCCCTTCTTTCCTTCCTCCCTTCCTTCCTTCCTTTGTTTCTTCCTTTCTTTCTTTGTTTCTTTGCTTCTTTGTTTCTTTCTTTCTTTCTTGTAAGGGAGTGGAGGGAACTCGTCTTATCTGCCAACTTTTATGTCAAGTGCTTTCCATGTACCATTGGATTCAATCCCCACAACATCGTTTCTGGCATGTAATTGCATTGGGACCATTATGAAGATAAAGAAACTTGGGGCCCAAATGAAGGTGAAGTAGAAAGGCATCTTGTTTCTGTGTCAGGGCTGGGATTTGGAACCAGGCTATCTGATTTTAATGTCAGATTTAACCTAGACTCTCAAGCAAGGTCGTAGAGCTGGAGTAACTAACTAGAACGTTCCTTAGAGAAGGCTATCAAAGGACATTGACCCACACATTGACCGTTCTGACTCTTTCAAAGCAATTGTAGGCCTTATAGGCCTCTCTACTGTGCCCTGTGTCACTATCTTTTTTCTGGAGAGGTCAACAAATGTCTCTTCAACAGAGATAGGGCATAAATAACAGACCAAAGTGGTTCTACCCAAGTGTTGCCTGGTGAGCCTGTAGGTTTCATGAGGTTTTCTTCCTGCGCCTAAGGTGACCAGTGGTTGATGATTCCTTGCAGGGGCATAGGCAGCTTACAGGAGGTTGCATCACTGAAGAGAAAGTCTCTCAGTTACTTCTCACAACCGTTGGCTATAAACCCTCAGGGAGTCCTACTCCTCCTCACTCCATGAAAGAAAGTTAATGGGCTCAGTCTTGTGCAGGTCTCCTGTGGGTAATTACAGCCCTGAGAGTTCAAGAGGGTAACTGCCATGTCGAGTTTGGAGGACACTGTTTCTCAAAAAACCTGCCACTACAAATTACATTTTTTCTTGTTATGTGGACTGGAGACATTATTATTATTTTAGATGAACTATAGATGTATTTAAAAAAAACTTTAAATAGTTATGATCTCTCAGGAAAGTATAAAAAAATATGACAGAGAGGGCCTGGCCTGTGTTCCCTTTGGTCAGTTCCCCCATGGCCACAGATTGTGTTATGGACACAAGGATACAGAACCTTGACACTGGTCTAAAACTGTGTGTAAGGGTCTGTAACGCCATCACCCAGAAGGCTGCATGGAGACCTGTCTGGTCTACACAGTAAGTTTCATGACAGCCTGGGCTTTGTAGTGAGTCTCTGTCAAATAAATGAAATGAAATTAAGAAAAAAAAAAATCACATCATTGTTAAAATTTGCATATCCTGATTACTATGTATCTTTTGTCCTCTAGATCCTTCCTTCCTTCCTTCCTTCCTTTCCTTCCTTCCTTCCTTCCTTCCTTCCTTCCTTTCTCTTCTTTCTTTCTTTCTTTCTTGATAGGGTTTCTCTGTGTAGCCCTGGCTGTCCTGGAAACCACTCTGGAGACAAGGCTAGCCTGGATCCACCTGCCTCTGCCTCCCAAGTGCTGAGATTAAAGTCGTGGCTAGATTGTATTTTCTGAGAATTCATTGCTCTTAGCTTGTGCTCCTTCTCTTGGTATTTTTTCTTATTAATTCGGGAGACTTTATATATTCAGGATAACATTGCTTTTATGGATTAATAGAAGTTGCACATGCTGGCCCTGCCCATTTTCAGCACTGTGCCCCTAAACTTCACCCCAACACTGTCTTCATGCTTTACAGCGGTGGCTTACCTTTACATTCCCACTCTGGCCTGATTGATCATTCTTTCCTTACCCCAAGGTCCTACAATCATTCCGTGAATATGTAGAATATGGATTTCTTTCTTTTTTTCTTTTCTTTCCAAATGGAAAAGTGCTTGACCTAATATGATTCGTTGAACGGTGTGCTTTCTTTGGTGGGTTTTCCCACGGGCCTGTGTTTGTTACGTGCCTGTCACTTTGCCCTGTGTTGTGCTAGCCCATGTCATTGCTTCAGGATAAACCTTTTTGTCTAGTGTGGCCAGGTGTCTTTTTTTGTCCTGTTATCTTGGTGATTTCTGGTTCTTAATTCTTTAGTATGAACTTAAGAACTAACTTGTCATATACCACAGGGAAAATAATAGATGTAAGTTGTAATACAGTTATATATTTACTGGAAAGTATTGCCAGCATTGTGTCTTCTCATTCCATCTTATGAACTTGACGTGTCTTTTCATTTACTTCTCTGCGTTGTGGGTCAATCTAACTTGACTCCATCTCGATCACCCTTTGTTATGCCTGTCTTCAAATTCCCCATAGTTTTATTGGTATTATTAATGAACACTTTTAAAAAGTGTCCTCTTTCTTAGTTATCTGCCCGTACATGAGATCACTGTTAATTTAGGGACATTAATTTGTATTTAGGTACCTTGCTGAACTCTTAAATGGTTCTAAGAGTTCATCTGAAGAGTCTTGGATTTAAAGAAACAATGCGGACAGTTTTATTTGTAAGTTCTCCGCAAACTTTTGAATCTGAGCTTCCATGTACTGTTTTGTATATATGCAGGGTTAAAAAATGAACATAGATGCCCATTCTTGGAACATTATAAAGTATCTTTATACATTAACTTTTTTATTACTAACTCCTATTCATTCTTCTATTAATTTTCATGGAAAATTTAAAAGTTGACAACAAAAAATTTTAAATGTATAATAAAAATTTAAATCTTTAAAAATTAGAAACTCACATTGGGTGATGACCTAATTAGCACGTGGCTTTCTAGTCATCGGCAGGGTGTGACTGTGGACGGAGACATTTACTAGCCATCTTATAAATCTGGGGAGGTGATAAGAAAGAATGAAAGAAGGAAAATCGTCAATCTCCAATATTGTTGGCACATGTATGCATGTGTGTGTGCACCCATGTGCTTGCGCGCGCACACACACACACACACCACACACCCTTTGTGAATGAGTAAAATCATGTGAGTTATATAAGTTATTGGCATGAAGAAAACATGCGCTATGAAAGTGAAAGATCAAATCTGGGAAGTTGCTCCATATCCTGAGTAACTATGGATGGTCCTGATTGTCTATGGTTGAATCCATTCCTCACTAGAGTGTCAGGGTAGATGGCTGGCCTGTAAGGAAGGGATCATGAAGGTATTATTTCAGGGGATGGGCATCTCTGATAGATCTCTCAGCTGAGGTTCAGTTGGAGTTTGGTGTTTGCTGCCTAAGACTACCCAGGCTGCCATCCATGAAGGCTGGCTATGGCAAAAAGGCCCCGTCAATGCTCAACCCCTAGGACAGCATAGGTTTCACCAAATCTTTAACCTGGGATCTAGGAACATGCTTCCCTAACAAAGTGTAGGCGGCGAGGAGAGGGGCCTGGGAAATCAGGAAGTTCATACGACTTATAGCCATGGTGTCAGCCAGTCCTCTTGTTGAAACAGGAAGTGCATAAGATTGGCTCCTCCTGAAGGGAGCCTCTCAAGGGCCTGGCTGGTCGCATTGGAGGGGCTTGTTTTCCAAGGGTTCAAACTTCGATGGAGTGAGGTCCAGGATGTGGTCTGAACCAAGAAGCTCTTTAGTTCTCCACCACTGAATCTCCTTGGTCAAAGACCGAGTCATAGCTCTTCTCTAAAGCTATGCAAATAAACAGTGTGTCCTATTTTTAGGACGTCATCGCTAACAAAAATAGCTCGAAACCCAGACATTTGAATGTCAGCAGACTTCAGCTTAAGACGCTATCCTGTGGCAGCCGTGCCAGGCGATGCTGACATTTTCGGGGGGTGGGGGGGGACGTCGTTTTTTCATCTTCCAGCGTACTCAATGATGCTATTCCTGCGATTCCTGTTTTCATTTAGAAAAACCAAGGCTCGGAAATGTTAGGTGACCTGCCCCAAGTCAGCCTCTCACAAGCTGAGCCCAGGATGCTCTGCGAGTCACCAGCCTGTCGTCACAGCTCCCAATTTCGAGCATATTTCCTTGCCACCTTGCCACATTCCATCTTGACACTGGTAACGGGATGTTGTTATTACGTGGGACCTGGTCCAGTTTCCTGAAAGGAATTTAGTTGCTACATTAGATTCAAGTTACATAATCAGGAAATTACTTATCCTTCTTAGCGTCTTATTTGCTTTATTAAAAAAGCCGTTGGAGAGGCTGGAAAGACGGCTCAACAGTCAAAAGCACACTGGCTGCTTTTCCAGAGGACCAGGCTTAATTCCCAACACTCACATGACAGCTCACATCTGTCTGTAACTCCAGTTCCAGGGGATCTGACACCCCCACATAGACATACATGTAGGCAAAACACCAGTGCACATAAAATAAAACCCAGTTATATATTTTTTTAAAAATAGAAGCCCATTTTTAAAGAAAGAGAGAGACAGAGGAGAGAAAAGAAGAAGGAAAAGGAAATCAAAGAAGAGGAGGAGGAAGAAGAAGAGGAGGCCTCAGGTTTATGTTCATCAAGTTCATTGTGTTCCTTTTTACAGAGAAACTCAAGATATTTTTTTTTCCAACACAGCATTGTCCGTGGCAATGGCTTGACAATTTAAAGGGCTTCCAGGATTTTGCATGGAACACAGTCTTAGAACATGCAATAAAACCCATCAGACTCTGGACAAGCTCCACAGGCGAGACCAGAAGAGAAGCTGCCTGATCCTTGCTGGTTGCTTTAACCCAAAGACCAAGTTCAGGATCAAGTGCTTGCTTCTAAGATGATTGACAGGCATCACAGGAGAGAACTACATCCGGGAAATTTCTCACCAGGATCTTCTGATCTCACGTCCATCTAATATTAGAGAACAAATGTGGGTTTGGTTTGCCAAAGAAAAGCACAGAGAGCACCCAGTATGCTGGTGGGCATAATACACATGTTTTCAGTTCGGCCTCTCTCATCGGGAAGATGGTGCTGGGTGTTTCCTGCTGAGGTCCTGTTGGCTCCAGAAGCTTCAGTTACTTTGTGGCAAGGTGGGAGAAGGATGCCTGGTTGAACACCTGCACCAGGGGTCGGCTCAAACAGCTCGGGAGACTGTACCTGTTCAAGGCTCATTTCCAAACACTTTTCTGTCTGTTCTTCTGAACCAGAAGATTCTAAAAAATCTAAAATTGAATTTCTGTCACTGTTGTTCCAGGACGGATGGGAATGTGATAACACTGTCCTTGCATCAATAGGGTGTAGGTATACATGAAGGAAGGCATGCCTCTTTAAAATTCACTATGCCAGGGATCTGCGTTTTTATCCTCTAGAAACAACAACAACAACAAGATTTGTCCAATTTAATATTTATATGCTTGAAAGTTTTCAAATGATCACATATCACAATTAGCAATAACGACTATAATTAAAAGCAGTTTTAGCTGGGTGTGCTGGCATGAGCCTGTGATTCCAGTTACTTGGGAAGCCCAGTCAGGAGTGTTACAAGTTGGCAAGGGTCACACGTCTTGCCCAGGCTGCAGAGTGAGTTCAAATCCAGGCTGGGCAGCTTCGTGAGACCATGTCTCAAAATGAAAAGGCGGGGATAGCTTGCATTCTTACCTAGCCTGTGTGAAATCTAAGACTCAATCCGCAACAGGAAGAAAAAGGTGGACACATATTTAAAGTAATTATAGTTACAAAGACAAAGGTGCCTGGATTCTTCTGGGTCAAGGTGCAAACTGTTCCCTCTTGTCTCCTTACTCACAGGACATTGTCCTTGCAACCCCTGACACAAGATGGCTCTTGATTCTTACATTGTTTCCTTTCTCCAAGCTAAAAGCTCCAACAAGAGCAACTTAAGGGAGGGAGCGTTTGTCTCACGGTTAGAGAGAACAGTCCATCATAGTGGGGAAAGCACGCAGCAGGAGCAGGAGGCAGCCGGTCACATTGCAGCTTCAGGCAGGAAGCAGAAGGAGGTCAACACTGAGGTTCCACTCACTTTCTCCTCTTTGTTCAGTCTAGGGCCATAGTCCAGGGCTTGATGGCATCCAAGTTTGGGGGTGGATTTTTCCTACTGAGTTCAGACTTTCTGGGAACACCCACATAAACACACCCACAGGTGTTGATTCTAAAGCCACAAATTAATGGGTTTGATGAAGATTAACCATTTTCCATTTATAACCTTTAGATGTTGCTCACATTTCTTTGGCCAAAATGAGATCCCTGAGTCCATCTGACGCAAGGGAAGTTGGGAAATGTAGTCTTTGTTCTGCATGGCCATGTTTGACCAACTATAAAACTAGGTTTCTAGGGCTGGAGAGGTGGCTCAGTTAAGTGCCTGCTGAGCAAATGGGAAGATGTGAGTTTGGATGCCCAGCAAACATGCAAAAGTTGCTCATGTTGTGTATCCCAGCACTTGCCAGGGAGGAGACAGGGAGACCTCTGAAGCTCCCTGATCAGCTAGCTGAGCAGAATTGATCAGGCCCAGGTTCAGTGAAAGACCTGATCTAAATTTTAAGGTAGAAAGCCATCATGGAAGTCACACAGTGCTAACCTCTGGCCTTCCCATATGTGTGTACACACCCACATGAACAAGTGCATTGCACACACACCACACATGCACACACCTTTAAACTTCAATTCTAATACAAGGAGAGGAGGTAGTTGCTTGGAGCCACTTAGACATCTGTGGCTTCTCTTTATTTTCCCAATACTAGGAGTCAGGTACAAATGAACCCATTCATTATTCAAGAAAAAGATCAAGTTACTAGCACAGTAGTTCTTTGTGAGCCTTTGGGTGTGACTTTATTTCTGTTCCCTTTGTACTTGGGTCTTGTTTTCTGCATTCTAGCACTAGAATCGGGGTGGAGATATCTCTGCTTTCTTGAGATTGCCACAGAACACTGGCACCTCATTTCACCATACCACTTAAGAACGGATGTTCAGGAAGGTGCCCCATGCCTTTCCTGTGGAGTTCAGAGCAAGCACACATCTAATGTTGTTCAAGGAATTCGGTGACACTTATTGAGCAATGGGTAGTACGTTTGAGTGTTGCTTAATCAAAACTGGGAACTAGACCAAGGGAGTACCATTCTTTGGTTGGATTCAGATTATACCTGACTTGCAGTTAGGTTAGAAAACCTCTTCCCCAAAACTTTTCTCCTTTCCTTCCTTCCTTCTTTCTTCCTTCCTATCTTCAACTCCATTTTTTTTTTGTTTTTGTTCATTTGTTTTTAGCTTTTTGATACAAAGTCCCAGATATTTTAGATGGCCTTGAACTAACCAGATAGCCAAAAGTGGCCTGGATTCTATCCCTTGTTCTCTGTCTCCCAAATATTGCTATTACAGATGTGTGCCACCTGCACTCAGAATCTTTTTAATTAAGAAGGAAATACTTCTAAGTACTTAGGAGCTAGATGCAGAATGATCAAGAGCTCAGAGGGCTACATAGGGACTTTGAAGCTAGCCTGGGCTACATGAGCCCCACCCCCCCCATACACATACACTTCAAAAAAGAAGAGAAGAGAGCCTTTAACAAAATATTCATTGTTTCTGTATTCCCCACCCCCCAGGCCAATGTTGACACAAAGACAATCTCTTAAGGTGGCAGATTTTCTAGAAAGAATTTTATTTTAAGGAGGAAAAGAAAAACCCACCATTGAAAACAGATGTTGTTCTCCTACGTCATCTAACCACTGGCATCTTTCATGGAGCAAAATTTGGCAGGAGGTTTTGGTTCTGGGTTCCCCAACCCCCAGAGCACAATTTCCAACAGATGCTATGCACTGGAAACCAAACAGGGAAACCTGGCTTGTCAAAGTTCAAATCTGAGGTTTTCCAAGCCGGTGTTCCAGATACAGAGATGTATCCAAAGGGGAGGCCCACGATAGAAGTCACATTTGCATGACTCAGGCCCGGGTCAGGTGAGCCACTCACCTTTGGCAGCAAAAAACATTGGATGTCAAAAATCTTTATAACCAAAAAATGTTAACTGAATGCTGCATTTTAAAAATAAATGTTAAAAATGATCATGATGAACAAATGTCATATCTAAATTTTTTTTATTCTTAAAAATTTCAAACATGTATAAAATGAATTATGATCATATCCACTCCTCCCCCGCCCCTGCTACTTTTCCCTCTTATTTCGCCAGATCGCCCATCATAGCCAGCACCCACTTACTGGAGGAGGGTCTTGTGCTCTGTGATGTATTTAGACGCTGACTTCTATGCCTCTGAATCTAGTTACATTCAGGACGAGGGCACTGTCATGAATATTGAAGAATCTCCTGTATCAATGTCATGTAAAGACTTTTCCTCAATTATCTCTGATTGGTTAATAAAAGGCTAAACAGCCAATGACTAGGCAGAGGAGATAGAAAAGGTTGGACTTCGGTCCCAGTCAGGGTCCCAGAAAAGAGCCAGGAGAAGAAGCTACGAGGCAGGTGAGGGTGCAGGAGAGAAGGTCCATGAGGCAGGGAGGAGAGGAGGAAGAGGAGAAGGAGGAGGAGGAGGAGGAGAAGGAGGAGGAGGATGAGGATGAGGAGGAGGAGGAGAAGGAGGAGGAGAGAGGAGGAGGAGGAGGAGGAGAGGAGGAGGAGGAGAGGAAGAAGAGGAGGAGAGGAAGAAGAGGGAGGAGAAGGAGGAGGAGGAGGAAGAAGAAGGGGAGGAGAGGAAGAGGAGGAGGAGGAGGAGGAGGAGGAGGAGGAAGAAGAAGAAGAAGAAGAAGAAGAAGAAGAAGAAGAAGAAGAAGAAGAAGAAGAAGAAAAGTCGGTATGAGGTTTGGCATGAGGAGCAGTTGCCAAGGAAGTTCGCCATGAGGATGCACATGGAACAGAGCAAGCCAGGGTGGGACTCAAACTGCAGGTAACACAGGGCATGTGCTGAGATGTAAATAGCTTAGAGTGTTAGATTAGCTTATAACTTGCTCAGTCATAGTGCTTAAAGCTTGCTAATAAACTTAATAGGACTCTGTGATGGTTTCTGTATGCTCGGCCTAGGGAGTGACTATTAGGAGGCGTGGCCTTGTTGGTATAGGTGTGGCATTGTGGGTGTGGGCTTTAAAACCCTCATCCTAGCTGCCTGAAAGCCAGTCTTCTGCTAGCAGCTTTCAGATGAAGATGTAGAACTCTCAGCTGCCCCTGTATCATGCCTGCCTGGACACTGCCATGCTTTCTGCCATGATGATAATAGACTGAACCTCTGAACCTGTAAGCCAAGCCCTTAAATGTTGCCCTAATTAAATGTCCTTATAAGAGTTGCCTTGGTCATGGTGTCTGTTCATAGCCATAAAATTCTAAGACAGACTCTGTCTCAATTATTTGGGAGGTAGCCAGCTTAGAGAAAACTGCTACCTTTAAGCTTCATCCTATACCCACCAAGTCCAGTTAGTGATGTTTACATCTGCGTGGTTGTAGGGCCAGGCACTGGAGCTGGGGAAACCTGTGGCCAAACACTCAAAAAATAGGATGATTCTCCCTTCTTAAGTGGCTATCAACTGCCTTTCAGTATGAGGTGGCTCTGAGAGAGCCGTTTCCCTTGTCCATGCCGGAAGTTTGGCTGGCTTGATCTTGCGCAGGTCTTGTACCAGGGACTAAAACCACTGTGAGTTCAGGAGCGCTGAGGTCACGTGAAGATTGGAAGCTTTCCTTTCACAGCAATTCCTCCCCATTGTCCGGTGTATCTTCTACAACGCTCCCTGAGCTTTTGGAATGGCGGTGGTTGTGATGGGTCCCATTTAGAACTCAGCACCCAGTCCCCTATTACCGGCACTTGGATCAGCTATGCATCTGCACACCGACTGATGCCTCCTGCAAAATGAAGCTTCTCCGACCACAGTTGAGAACAGCCCAGGTCTATGGGTAAAAGTTAAATATTTAGAAAGCAGTTTGATAACAGACCATAGCATGCTAACAATAGCAGGTTCTGTCCTAGGGCCCGTGGCTTCCCTAGCCCCTGGCGTTTGAAATGCCAAGATTTTAAATAAAGTAAGAGCTGTTTGTTTTTGCATCGCTGTGGTCTTTTTTGTGTGATGGAAACATTCATTTCTCACGAGGCTCCCAAGTTCCTGGTCCCTGAATTTCACTTCTCTATGCTGGATGGGTTATCGCAGTTACAGCTGTGTGAATTACATACATTGCTTGCATACCATTACAGACGGTTGGTGTGGGGGCTTTATTCATAACCACCTCTTTGACAGAACCTTAATTTTTCTCACTGACTTCAAAATAAAGGAAGCCATTTGGAGGAGTGTATAGATAGTGAACATTTTCCCGTTGCTTCAGGCTCCAAAATGGCTCCACAAAGTGGTGTTCAAGACCTTCGTGGTTTATAATTGCCCAGTCTAAGTTTTGTTTCGGCATCAGGGTGACAAGAGGCACCCATGGACCAGTTTTGTGATGTCCTATGGATGTCCATACTTGAGGTCTGTGCTGGTTAACTTTATATCAACCCGACATAAGGTTAAAGTCACTGGAGAGGAGAGAATTTCAGTTGAGAAAATGCCTCCATCAGCTGGGTGTAGGCGATTCTATAACAGAGCCTTGTAACTGAACCAATTTAAACTTGTACCCATCTACCTTACAAATGAATGAGACTCACACTATGGTTATTTTATTTGGCTTTGACGATTACTGAAGGTAACCTCTCATCTACTTTTCTAACTGCTGCGCTGGCTACCTCCCCAGCAGCGTACCCCAGATACTTACTGTCTCTCCTGGCCACGTGCTCATGGTCCATCTCCTCTCATGGTGGCTCCACTTCCGTCTCTTCAACTCCCTTACCAGGTAACTCCAAACCTGCCTACCTCTAATCCTTCCAATAATTGGCTGTAGCTGTTTTTATTCAACCAATAGTTTTTAAATTAAGGAACAAGGCTTGTATATCAAAAGCTGGTGAATGTGAGAATTCACTCTTAGACAACTAGACCTTCGAGTACAGAACTCAGCAGACCAAACAAACCTCAAGAGAACATTTTCTTGATTAGTGATTGAGGAAGGAAAGCCCAGCTCCCAGTGGGTAGGGCAAATCCTAGGCTGGTGGGTTTGGGTTCCATAAGAAAGCAGGCTGAGCAAGCCAGTCAGCAGCATCCCTCCATGGCCTCTGCATCAGCTCCTGCTTCCAGGTTTCTGACCTTTTTGAGTTCCTGTCCTGACTTCCTCCATTGCTGAACAGTGTGGTGGTTTGAAAGAAAATGGCCCCAGAGGCTCACAAGAAGTGGCACTATTAGGGAGTGTGGCGTTTCTGGAGTAGGTTTGGCTTTGTTGAAGTGTATCACTGGGGATGGACTTTGAGGTCTCAGATACTCAAGCCAGGCCAGTGGCTAGCACTCTCTTCCTGATGCCTATGAATCAAGATGTAGACCTCAGTTGCTCCAGCACCCTGTCTGCCTGCACGCTGCCATGCTTCCCTAATGATGACAATGAACTAAACCTCTGAACTGTAAGCAAACCACAATTAAACGGTTTCCTTTACAAGAGTCTCCGTGGTCAGGGGTGTCTCTTCATAGCAATGAAAACCTTAAGACAAACAGTGATATGGAAGTGTAAGCCAAATAAACTCTTTTCTCCCCCAACTTGCTTTGGTCATGGTGTTTCATCACAGCAATAGTAACTCTAAGACATGTCTGAAGGCCAATGGGTACTCAACTGTTAGATCCAGTATCTCTCCTCATACTGTGAAGCTGGGATTATTGTCCCCATTTTACAAACAACAAAACTGTGACTCAGGACAGATTAGTAATGCCCTTGAAGTGTTTTCTAGGAAGCGTTTCTAACCCAGGTCTGACACCCCACAGTTCTCCACTCCACTTCCCACTCCCCCATTGTTAACTCACAAAGGAGTTGGCTCTGTTACTTTTTGGATGAATTCCCTTCCCAGTTTGGAGGTGTCCTAGTTCCCCAGGGAGACAGGCATCAGGCCAGTCTTTAAGCAGATCTATAATGGATACAGCGGGGTCCCAGGGTGAGGGTTAGGGTGGGGTAGGATTTCTTGGCAGATATTCTTACAAGTAACTTTAGAAATTAAAAACCAAGAAAATGTCAAGATGTTATTTTTGCTTTGCAGATTGTGTTATTCCAACAATTTTGTACTATCAGATATACAAACCCAAGCCGCCTAATTGTGTATTAAAAATATTTCTTGAGTCCTGTAGAGGAATTTTAATCCAGCAACATGGCTGCTCTGGCAGGGATCACATCCAGCCAGCCGGGAGAGACTCTCTCTTCTTCAAGGTAGCCTGGAGGAGGATCTCTTCCACACTGGGTGGAGCTTCAAAGCCCGCCCTCACAGTGATACACTTCCTCCAACAAGGCCACACCTACTCCAACAAGGCCACACCTCCTAATAGTGCCACTTCCCATGGGCCAGGCATATTCAAACCCCCACACCTGAAATCTTATTTCTTCCTCTTCACTCCGGTCCATATTCACTTTCTTAGTCCCTCCCTCCATCTCGTCCTCCTTCCCTCTCATCTTCTCCTCCTCCTTCTCCTCTTCCCGCTCTTCCCCTTCCTCTCTTTTTGTGGATCTGACTCTGGCAGCTGAGGAGCTCCAGAGGAAAAGGCTGATAAAAGTGGCCGAGATGCCAAGATGCCAGATGCGTGGGGACAGCTCAGTGAGTTGAGGTGTCCATAACTCCAGCGTCTTCCCTTTGAAGCTGGTGTGGACCTTTTGAAAAGCTGTGTTGCTCCGAGAACATATCAACATCCCAAGATGCTGCTTGCTAATTGCATGGCGGCCTCAGAGGGTATTTTCTCATTCCAAATGAGAAGAAAGAGCCCTTTAAAAGCAACAACGCTCCTGTATAAACAGAGGGGGAGAAAGAGCTCTCATTTTGAATCCTTGTGAAAAATGGCGCCTTTGTTGTTAAATTCTCATCCTCAGAACTGCCAACTTGCTGCCAGACCAGCATTGTGGGTCTTTTCCAAAAAGCTCCTTCTGCCTGTCTCAGAGAAAGCACCGGGCTCAACTCGGAATTCCGAGTTTGAGACCCAGACCCAAATGCCTGGGCTGTTTAGTATTTTCAGGCTCATCCACAGGTAGGCACAGCTAATCAGCCCATGAGGTCTACATGGCACTCCACGCCTGTGAGCACACTTTGAATGCTTCAAAGGACTCTGAAAAGAAAGTGTCACTTGATCCTCAGTTAAACAGAGCTTGAAAGATAAGGTTGATATAAAACAAATAAAAAAAGAAAGAAATATACTTCAAAGCCAATATAAAGTTTTGGAAAGTATTATTTTTCATTTTGGATGGATGCTTGGTCAACGGTCTGTAGCGTGTAGTTTTTGCTCTGGGCAGACCATGCTACTAGCCCTCACCCAGATTCCCTTGGACAGACAGACAGACAGACACACACACACACACACACACACACACACACACACCAGTTAATCTTAAAGTACCTTTGCTAACTCAATGACTGGGCACTCCTAAACCTCCCCTGCCACCCCAGACATAATTGGATATAGTGACCATTGGCCACTCCAATCAAAAACTCACATGGCTGGTTGACTTTATCTTCTGTCACTACTCCTCCTTCTCTTCTCCAGTTCTCTCGATTCTCTCTGTGTCCTCCAGCCTAACTCTAAGTGTCCTGCCCCATCCTCAGTCATTGGTCACTGGTATCTTTATTGATCAATCAAGAACCAATTAGGAAGCAGGACCTTAGCATGAGAATCCACGGTCCCTGCTAGCTACACATCTAAGAATCAAAAGTCCTTGTCGAGGCTTCTGTGTAAATCAGCCCATCCTTTTCAATCATTCACTGATAAACACGGCAGACCTGGGAAGACACCTGCTCTGTCAACCACAGCCTTGGGATGCTGAGGCATACAGTACTGTGTGGGTCAACTGGTTCTTTTCCTGTTGCTCTTTTGTCTGAGGCATCCCTAGTTCACGTGCATCCGTATTTTCTCCAAACTTGTGATGCTCTGAGAATGGACAGCATTAGGGAAAGTCTCTCATTTGCCCATCTGAGTGTAGAGGAAGCAACATGTCCTTTCCACAGCAAATGGGCCTTTCTCTTTTCTGTAAAGGGCAGATGGATGAGGGTCCAGAAGAGGCTCCAAATGGCTACCCTTTCAATGAGAATAGCTGATAAAATCCTTATAATGTTTAGAGTGTGCAGAGGTCTTAGAATTGCTTTTCTGACCAGATGTGAGCACTGGAGAGTGTAGCCAACTTCTCAGTAGAGATGTGTGGATCACGGTGAAGAGTTTTGGAATGGGAATGATCTTTTCAAAAGCTTTAGGCTCAGCTGTAGCCATTTTCTTTCAGGATAAGCTTTATATCCTGTGTGAAATGTCGAGCTGTGAGATGTGCTAACACATGTGCACACACACACACACATGCACGCACACACTCACACATACCCAACATCACAAAAACAAGGAGACAGATACTATGTCTGATATGATGCTTCTACCATGAAGATGGTAAGCTTGGCACTTGTGTGTGTGTCTGTGATATACCTGCATGTGGACACATGTGTGTGTGAGTACATGTGGAGGCCAGAGGTTGACACTGGATATCTTCTTTGACTGCTCCTTTATTTACTTGAGGCAAGGTCTCTCTCACTGAATTCTAGCTAGTCTATCTAGCCTACTTGCAGAGCGGATCCTCTGTCTCCTCCCCAAAGCTTGTATTACAGTCAGGCTAAAATGTCCAGTTGGTTTTTATATAGGTGCTAGGGATAGGAACTCAGTCTTCAAGGTTACAGGGCAAGCACTTTATCCATCGAGGCCATCTCTCTACCCATAACTCTTAGTTTTTCTGACCCTCTGTACTTTGAATTGATCCTTTTAAAAATGTGAAATGATATTATTATCCTGCTCAAAATTCTTCCGTGGCTCCTACATAAAACCCACCTGAAGTGGTTGTTTAAATTGTCTACTTGACACACCTCTTGGGAGAGTCTCCACGGATGGGTCATTTAGATCCGTTTGGCCTGTGGGTATGTCTATGAGGGATTTGTCTTGATTTTCTTAACTGACGTAGGAGCCTGAACATGGGTAGCAACACTCCTTGGATTAGCGTCCAAGACTATATAAGAGAAAGCTGAGTGCCAGCCTATCATGTTCTGCTCTTGAGGATGTGTTGTAATGAGCTGCCTCAAGGTCTGCTGCTGTCACCAGAACTGCAAACTAAAATCAACTTTCTCTCCCCTAAGTTGATTTTCATCAGGATATTATTATTATTATTTTTTTAACTACAGCAACAGAAATGAACGTAGGTCACCAGCCTTCTTGTTTGGCCATGAGTCAGCCTTGGCGTTTTGGGTTATACTGATTTCACTCCTTAATTTTAGAATAAACATACGAATCTGACTTGCATGATCAGGCATAGTTCGATTCCAGAGCATCATAACTACCATGAGGGTTGCTGAGAGGCAGGAGGCAAACTCAGGCCTCACAGTCACCTTGTCACACCAAGAGACGACAAGCAAAGCTATACTAAAGAAGGATAAGCAGTCACTCTCAGTGACGTCAAACAGTCATGGCTGACCCCTGATTCCCACGAGAACTTATTCATCACCAGGTGGATTAGTGAGGGCATTCTAGAATAAGGCCATTAGAATGAATATATATCACAAGGGGATTTATTAGGCTGAGCTATGTGGCATGGTATCAGTTGTCCAACAATGGCTGTCTGTACTCTGGAATAGCTAAGAACATCACAGATGCTCTGTCTACGAAACCGGATGCCTCTGTAGTTGCAATCTGGTATTTAAGGCTGGAGATTCTGGAGGCTGCTGGCCTTCATCCCGTGTTAGAAGTCTGAAGAAGCTGGAGTTTGATGTCAATGAAAGATAGCTGAAGTGGTGGCTACGTAGCAGATGCAGTCACCAGTTAGAAGTGAAGGCGGGCCCTCAAAAGCAGCCCCGCTTTCCCCTGGGATGTCTTTATAGCGCTGCCACTCAAAAGTGGGAGGGTCTGTCCCTAACAGTTAAACCTAGAAAATATCCTGTTAGACTAGCCCAGAGACATGTCTCTTAGTTGACTCCATATCTAATTAAGGTGCCAGCCAAGCTTAACCATCACATTGCATTTTCTGGGTGCTCCCAAACTAAGTTTCAGCCACCTTCAAGTAACTGACAGTAAAGCGTTAGTCTGAGAGCCAGCCTCTTTCCTCACGGTTGCCCACTGAGGCATGCTGGAGAGTCCTCGGATTAACCCAATGCTATACTTTGTACCCTAACAGAAAGAAGAACTGGAGTGAGGGCCAAGGGTGCATTTGATGGGTAAGGATGTGTGTATGCTCTGGGGACCAGCATTGAGGTCTCAGGGAGAGGAGCAGGGTCAAGGGTTAGAGGTGGTGTGAAGGAGGTGTCATCACCCAGAACAAAATTTTCCTGCTTCCTTGTGTCACCCTAGCAGCCTGAGTACTGGTGTAGCAGGGTGTGAGTTTGTGTGTATGTGTCTGTGCGTCTGTGTGTCTGTGAGAGAGTGTATGTATGTGTGTGTGTGAGTATGTGTGTATATATGTGTGCGAGTATGTGTATGTATGTGTATGGGAGTGTGTGTATGTTTGAGTGTATGTGCATATATATGTGTGTATGTGAGTGTGTTTGTGTGTATGTGTGTCTATGAGTGTGTGTATATGTATGGTATATATGTGTGTGATAGAGTGTATATGTATGTGTATATGGGCATTTGTGTGTATGTGTGTATGTATGTGAGTGATAGTGTGTATGTATATGTGAGTGTTTTGTGTCTGTGAGTGTGTGTATGTAGTGTATGTATGTGTATATATGTGCGTGTGAGAGAGTGTATATGTTGTGTAGATTGTTTGTGTGTATGTGTGTGTATGTGTGGTGGTTGTATATTTGTGTGTATATGTATGTGTGTGTGTTGTCAGTGTATGTTGTGTAGGTGGTATGTGTGTTATATGTTGTGTGAGAAGTGTGTATGTGTGTTATGTGTGTGAGTGTTGTATATGTGTATGTAATGTATGTGTATGATGTGTGTATGTATATATGTGAGTGTGTTGTGTGTGTGTATGTGTGTGTGAATATGTGTATGTATGTGTGTGTGGTTGTGTGTGTATATTTGTGTGTGTGTGTTTGGAGGTATGTGCATGACACTAGAAGATGGAGATTTTTGTTTTTTCTAGATTAATAACAACATGTTTTGGCTGGATGGGTGGGGGAAAGTGTTGTAAGGCCGATTAGAAAAAAACAAGCCAAGCCAAAAGCAGAGACACCATTGCCTTCTTGACACCTTATGAGTCACCTAAGGCATGCTGATCAACCACAGGCACAGTAAACAAACATTCTTCACACCCAGTGCTCCTGATGTACAGGGCGGGCCAGGCAGTAACATCAGCGTGACGTGACTTGCTGGTGTTTTGAGCATGACTGTCTTTCAACTTCATTTCTCTATTGTGATACCCAGAAAACATGAAGTGAAACTGAGGGGCTGTCCCTGGTGGCAATTCCAATCTCAGGATTTGATAGTCTTGCTGGAGCCTGGGGTCCTTGCTCCTCCTATGCCCAGAAAGCTCAAAATCAAGCAAGACCAAACTACAGTGTGGAAGTCAGGACTGGCTACCTTGTGGGTGTAACAGGGACTTGGGAAGGCTAAGAGAGGGTTCATGAAGTCTTGGTAATACTGAATTCTCCAATGCTGTGCAGGCTGCATGGAAGTGCTTGGTTTGGGAGAACCAGTTGAATTGCATATCTGTGAGTGACTAGAAAGTCACTCTTTCTATGTGTTTCAATAAAACCATCACATTATGTTAAATGCTGTTATTGTAGGCAATCATTTGTTCCTGTGGCGGTCTTAGAAACAAAATGAAGTGAGGTTATATTTAGAAAATAACGATTAAAATGAAAATATAAAAGTTTAAACATATAGTAATGTGTTTACAACTCTCCAGGATTTTCAGACACTGATTTAAAAAACAAACAAACAAACAAACAAACAAACAAAAAACAAACCTAAAGTGGGAAGTAGGGGCTGAAGAGATGGCTCAGTGGTTTGGAGCACTTCCTGCTCTTTCAGAGGACCTGGGTTCAACTCCCAGCACTCACATAGTGGTTCACAACCATTCTATGATTCCAGTTCCAAGCATCTCACTAGGTACACACATGGTGCACAGACATGTGTGCAGGAAAAGGAGAGAGAGAGAGAGAGAGAGAGAGAGAGAGAGAGAGAGAGAGAGAACACTCCTCCCCCAGCCCTTCTGAAGTCTTGTGCCAGCCCATGGTGGTGATTTGAATCTTAATGTTCCCCATTGGTTCCGGGATTTGAACACTTGGTTCCCAGTTGCTGATGCTGTTCAGAAAGGTTATGGAACCTTTAGGAGGTAAAACTTTGCTGAAGGATGAGCATCCTGGGTGGGTGGGGTGGGTTTTATAGCGGGGTGTGTGTGTGTGTGGCGGAGAGGGTTCTGTTTTGGTTTTTTTGCTTCTTGAATACAGGTGAAATGTGATTGGCCAGTCTCATGCTCTTGTCACCATGCCTTCCATCCCAATAACTTGTTTCCCCTCTGGAACTATAAGCCTTTTCTTGGACTCTAAATTAGTTTTTATCAAGATATCTATTTCAGCATCAGAAACGTAACTAATATGCAGTATAAGGAAATTGTGTCGACTCATATCTCCCCATTCCACAGACACTTGTGTAGTTTAAACACCTATAATCCTGCTTTGAGCTGTAGCAACATCCTCTACTCTGTGCTGTGTATAATCCACTGTTAACTCAGCAAAAATTATATATGTAAAACATGGAGGCTGGGGGTGGAGGTGCACACCTTTGATCCCAACACTTGGGAAGCAGAGGCAGGCTGGTCTCTGAGTTAGAGGCTAGCCTGGTTTACAGAACCAGTTTTAGGGCAGCCAGGGCTACACAGAGAAACCCTGTCTGGAGAAACCAAAACCAAGCAAACAAAACCTGGTTCCAGTTACTCCCAGCCTGAAGCTCTTGTTTTTGTTCTCCTAGCACTCCAAGTCCAAGACCTGTTCCATGGCCCGCTGAAGGCCACCATTTTTCAACTCCTGCTGCCTCTTTGACATCACACTCTCTGTGTCTCACTGATTTCCAACCCCCATGCCCCACATCCAATCTCTTCCTTCTTCCTATGTGTCTGTGCCTTCAGGATTTTGCCTGTTCACATGAGCAATGGATCTCCCAAATCTTTGCACTGTTGGCTGCAGCTTGTCATTTTGATACCCAGCTCAAATGTCAACTCCTTAAGTATCTTCTCCCAGACATTATTGGTTCCATACCCTTACTTTATTTTTCAGTATATGGTGTGTGTGTGTGTGTGTGTGTGTGTGTGTGTGTGTATGGGGGTTGGGGGAGAGAACACTTAGTATGGAGATCACCAGGTTCTTGGCTACCTTGTACATGGTGTGTATCAGACAGAGCCCCAACAAGCAGCAGACAGCATTCTTAAAATACCTTAATGGAAAGGAAATCAACAAAAGAACTGTGTACAGGCACATAGGCAGGCTTAAGGGAACCGGTCGGGAATAGTGAGGAATAAAGTAGTCATATTAATCTGCATTCCATTACTATAATAAAATACATGAGGCTGGGTAACATTATGAAGTAAAGAAATTCAAGGCTGAGAGGCTGTAGATAGCCTTGCTGGGAGAGGCCAGAGCCTGTGCCCGGGATCATTAAAAAAGATCCCAGGTATAAGCACACTTGCGGGACTAAGTTTTCTTAATATCTCACAATATCCTAGTAGGGATTAAATTCCAGCACGTGAAGCCCCCCCCCTTTGTGTGTGTGTGTGTGTGTGTGTGTGTTTGACGCAAATCATATTAAGTCATAGCAAGATGATGTCTAGAGATGAGGAACTCTGGCACTAGGGAGAGGGCCTATGTCAGGGAACAAGTGCACCATGGCTAGCTTGCCCATCATTCACCCTCCTGTCAGAGTTTCCCCAGCCAAACCCAACTGGAAGCCAGAGGATAAGGGTGCAGAGGTGTGTGGCTCATAAATGCCAATCTTCTCCAGTGTCCTGGGGCACAATGGGGCAGGAAAGAACAACCAGTGGACTGGTTGGAGGCCAGCCAGCAGAAGCAGCCAGTTTCTGCTTCAACATATGTCAAAGGACAAGATGATAACTGAGAAGACAAAGAAATCTGAGGAAAAACCAGATATCTCAATAGGTGTTCACAAGCCCTGTGATGGTGACACATGCCTTTAGTCCAGATACTCGGGAGGTAGAAGCAGGCAGATCTTTGAGTTCGAGGCCAGTCTGGTCTACAGAGTGAGTTCCAGGATAGACAGGGCTACACAGAGAAACCCTGTCTTGAAATCAACAACGAAAGTTTCACAAGCCTCTGTAACGTGCAGGCAAGCGCCCTCTACAAACCTTTAGTCAGATGTGGGGGCTCACTACTGTAACTTCAGTATTCAGGATGATAAGAGAGGAGGATTGCTGTGAATGTGAAACTAGCCTGGTCTACAGTGTGTTTTAGACCTGCCCAGCTACAAATGTGAGGCTCTATCTCAAAACAAGGGGAAAGCAGTAATCTTTAAACGTCACAGAAAATTTGCAAGATACATCGCCCCTGAGTGTGGTTAAAGATCCTGAGACCTTAGAGGCTAACAGACCCTAGTAATGAGAAATCATGGAGCTGAGATTACAAATGAGGCCTCCCAGATTTTTTTACTGAATCAACTTAAACATGTTGATACAAACAAGGGAAACATAGACCCAGCTCTGGTCATTCCTGGAAATGTCTGTCTGCTTGCTGAATCCAGAGCAACACTGTTTCGGCCTTAGTGGTTCTTAGCCTACACGGGTGTCCACAGAGGAAGACTGCTATTCCCTGCTGGATATTATAGTGACGATCTAAGGTCATTAGTGTTCCAGTCACCAACAGTTGCTTTCCTTCGTCTTCTTTGTGTGTAGGATGTCTGAATTTATTTCTATTGTTAGTAATTGTGAGTCTCCATGTGGATATGTGCACGTGAATGCAGATGCCTACGGAGACCAGACATTGGATTCCCTGGGAACTGGAGCTATAAGCAACAGAAGCCGCCCAACAAGCATCCTGGGAACCCAGCTCAGGTCCTCTGCAAGAGCAGCACATGATTTTAACCATGGAGAGATCTCTCTAACCCTTATTTTTTATTTTTTTAAATAAAAAAATTCATATAATATATATTATATGTTGAGTATATTCCCTAAAAGCCCCCACCCCCTCCTCCCTCCCACCTCCCGCTAGTTTCATTTCTTCCCCAAGACAGTTTCACTTCTGCCTGCAAGTCAGATATTCATACATGATTTCATGTATCTATAAAAAAAAAAAATCCAGGAACCACAAATGCAAGAAAAAAAATGTTCTACTTTTTTTTTCTTTTTCTGAAGCTGGCTGAATTCGTTTAATAGGATCGTCTCCAGTCGCTTCTATTTCCCTCAAAGCAGCATAACTTTGTGCTTCCCTTATGTATATTGACCACATTCTCTTTATTCATGCTTCTCTGTTGGCCATCTAGGTTGGTTCCATAATCAGCTACTGTAGACTAGAGCTGCGACAACCACGGATGTACAAGTACCTCTGTGATGGCTTCCCAAGTCCCTCAGGGAAAACCTAGAAGTGGGTCATACGCTACTTAGTTGTTTGAGAAACGTCTATACTGCTTGCCTCAGTGATTGAACCAGTTTACATTCCTACCAGGGGTGTAGAAGGGCTCCCTTTGTCCAAATCTGGCCAGCATTTGCTGTTTGTTTTCTTGATGCCTGTCATTCTGTCATTGACAGAATGCAGTGTTTGTTAATTTGCAGCCATCTGTTTCTTTATAATGTAATTATTTAAGGACATCCCAGCTCTTTAAGTCGTTGCAGAATCTGGGTTTTGTTTGTCTCCTGTCATTTCATCTGAAGCACTTGGGCAGGTACCAGTCAGTATAGTCAGTTGTTTGGTGTCTTTTAATGCCTAAGAAAAGGTCACTTAAACGATACATTGTTACACATGTGACATACCCTTATTTATTTATTTTTTTACATTTAATATTGGATCTTGAGTAATTTTATTACCCAAGCTGTTTAAACAGCATTTTCAAAATAATTAGCATTTACCAATAGTATGTAGTAATGAGTCCATGTCTGTAATGCACTTGGATCATTTTTCACTTCATTAGTGCTCTCTCTTTTTATCCCTCCTTTTCCCCCACCCTGTGTGCTTATTTTTCCCAAATAACTTTCTTTTTACTTTTATGCCTAAAGAAAGAAACCTAGACTCCATATGTGAGGGAAAATGTGTGGCTGTTGTGGTTCTGCGTCTGATCTACTTCACTTTATCTGACGAGCTCCAAGTTTCACCCATTATCCCTCAAATGGCATGAATTTTTCTTTACGACTAAATAATACACCATCGGTACCGACAGCACACCTTCTGTTTCTCTTCACCCATTAATGGGAGACCAGGCAGATTGCTTAGCCTGGCTGCTGTGAATACTGCCACAGTACACAGCTTACCATTGGGGTTCTAATAGTAACCCTAGGGCGTAAGTTGCTTCAAGTGATGTTCCGTGGCTGGACACTTGGGTATACGGCATCCTCATTCCATTCAATATCCACTCGGTATCAGTGTTGTTGGGAGAAGCATTTTGGAGGTGGATTTCTTTCGGTGGAATTACTTTTATGAGAGCCGCTGTCTTCAGGGAATACCTAGAAAGGATGATTAGACGCCACAGCTGTAATTACATCCAATAGACTCGGCTTGAGAATCTAATTTGTTTTGTAAGCTAATCCGTCTTGTTGTGGAAGAGTCGAAAGTGTCTTCTGGTATACACAGGTAGAAGAATACCTTTATAAAACCCATCCATCCATCTACCTGCAACCCCAAGACCATCCACCTGCCCACCCACCCACAATCACCCTAGGACACTAGGATGAGGGGAAAGAGAATAGAAGAAAGATCAATAATGGGTGAACAAATGATCCAAGTACATTATAGACATGTTCTCATTACCATGTACAATTGATATATGCTAATAAATTTGAAAATACTGTTTACACAACTTGGATAATATAAACTACTCATGGGCTAAACAAGGGCAGGAAAGGGGTACAAGTGTGTCTCACACATGTAACAATGTGTCTTTTAAGGTGTGCATCTCCCTGGAGGCTGTGGTCTTCTCCAAACGTGTGCCATTTCACCATCTTTAGTATAACTTTGTCTGTTGGTGACCAAGAGCTAAGTCTAGATGCCATTATGACTGCTCAAAGTCCCAGCCGAGACCACGTAAATTCCATCATTATGTTGGACACTACAGAATTTTTGAGGTATCAAATTGAAATGTCAACTTCCATTGTATTGAAAATACCGAACTACCCCCAATTAGTGTCAGAAAAATCCCCTGAAAATGCCTTAAAGCATAGGAAGGGATGTGAGAAGGGTGCTGTATTGGTTGAGCATCCATGTACATCTGGCTGGAAACGGTACCATATAGTTTGCAAGCACAATGCACTGGCTGAACATGGTGAAGTCTGTGGCTGGTTGCCCTGATTCGCTTCAGACTCCACTCCACTTCTTACTGTGTGGCAGAGCAAAATTCTTAGTTTCTCTTCCTTACTTTCATTATCAAATAAGGTAAAAGTTCCATCTCCTTTATAGCCTCAGGAGGCCTAATTACATTTGTACATGAGGACTCAGTTAAGGGAGGGTAATATCTGGGGCATGTTACACAGAGTGGGCATCTGCTACACGTCTTAGGGTTTCCAGTGCTGTGGTAAAACCTTATGGGCAAAAGCTGTTTGAGGAGGGAAGGGTTTATTTGGCTCACACTTCCGTGTCATAGTCCACCACTGAAGGACATCAGGACAGGACTGGAACCTGGAGGCAGAAGCTGATGCAGAGGGTATGCACAGATAGATGCTAACTCCTGGCTTGCTCTTGCAGGATATTTTATCACACTTAGAGCCTTGAGATTGTGTCCTTTACTGGAAAAACCTCTTTCTAGTTGTGGTGTGACTCAGCCTAGCACACACCTTAAATCCCTCTGGCCGGAATGTAGACAGACCCTTAGAACACATCTTTAATCCCAAATAATGAAGGTAAAGGTAGTTTGCAGAAAGAAGCATCCATGTTTAAAAGTGATGTCTAATTAAGTGTCAAAGTGATGAATCAGAGAAAGATTTGACAGAATTGGCTATGCCCAACTCTCACGAGAAGAGAGAGGAAAGAAGCTACTTGAGGGGCAGTACAGGCAAGAGAGAGAAGGCAGTTTTACTGATTTCAGTTTTACTGAGACAGTTTTACAGAGACAGGTTGCAGAGAGAGAGAGAGAGAGAGAGAGAGAGAGAGAGAGAGAGAAGAGAGAGAGAGAGAGAGAGAACAAGCTAGACACAGCTGAAGACTAAAGGAGCCAGAAGATTGGAACATATTGCCAAGGTAGTTTGAGGCCAAGCAGAGCAAAAAGTCAGAGACTGAGAAAGAAACCAGATTGAGTCAGTCAGCTTGGAAAGGCGTTTGAGCCAGAACGCTGAGTTGAACCAGCCTGTAAGAATTCAGAAAGAACTAGGAAAGGGTAAGCTTATCAACAGCAAAGTCTCAGAGGCTGAAAACATTCTAGGGCCTAGATTAGATTGTACAGAGGCTAGAAGCTTCTAGGACTAGGCCTAGGTTAGCAGACTGAGGCAGTAAGCCTCCAAGATGACAGTTACATCAGGCAAATAAAAGATACTTTAACTCTTCCTAAGGCCTGCTCAGTCCTATTTCTTATAGAACCCAAGACCCCAAGTTCAGGGATGGCACCACCCACAATAGGCTCTCCCCATTTGCCATTAATCAGGAAATCACACACTTGCTACAGGCCAATCTTATGGAAGCAATTTTCTCGATCGAGAGTCACTTCTAAAGGACTCAGCCTGTGTCAAGTTGACATAAAACACTCACCCAGTACTCACCTTATTTTCAAAGCTTTTACCCTTTCCTTGCAACAAGTCAGTGAAGTAGACCAGGTGTTGAAAAATGGTCAGTGGATATGTTCAACTCAGCCTACAGATTTTCTTTCGTTTGATCTTAAAGTTTTATAGATTTCTGCCTTTTCTTGAAAAAAAAAAAAAAACTGACCCCCCCCCCGCCCCAAACCAAAACTTCATGTGGTAGCAACCAGTCTGAGGTGAATGCCACCCACCTCTTTCCATGGGATTCTTCTTTGTCAGTGTCACAGAGTGGTAGCGATAGGCTTGCCTAGCAGGTGGAGGCCCTTGGTTCCATCTCTAACATTACAAGCAGACAAACACATAGAAGCTATGTCAGCGGTGACTGGTGGAAATTGCAGCGATGGCTTCGGGCCATGACTTCCATCTTGGTTAAGAGTGCCAAGGTGGTGTAGGATTAACACAACGGTGCTACGTGTGTATGAGAGCTGATGCTTTTTACTGCGGTCGCCTCGGCTGTCTGCTCTGACCCCTTTAGGGTGTTACCTCAGCAGCTCTCTTCATACCTACCACTTAGGCAAAAATGCTTTCCAAGGCCCATGCATCCCATACTCACACACACATACACATAGGCACACACACGTACAATGAACACACGAAGCGATAGAGAAAAGCATACCTTCTCAAGGTGTTTTGTTTCTCTTTCAATTTTATTTTTATTATTTTTTAATAATACATATGTGTGAGTCTGTGTGTATATGTGTGTATACATATGGGTGCCTTGCCTGTAGAAGCCAGAAGAGGGCCTCAGATCCCCTGGGGCTGGAGTTGCAGGCAATTGTGAGCTGTCCATGTGGGTACTGAAACCAAACTCTCAGAGTCTGCAAGAACGGTATGTGCACTTAGCCTCTGAGCTATCTCTCCAGTCCTATCTTTTATTATGAAAGAATATATATATATATATATATATATATATATATATATATATCCCAAAGAACCCTGTTTTCCCAACTCTTGGGCTGGGGAAGGAACATGGTGGGCTAGATGGTAAGACTCTCAAAACAAACAAGTCAGGCGCCATGACTTAGTCCCCGACCCCAGCACTCAGGAGGCAGAGGCAGGTGGATCTCTGAGTTCTAGGCCAGCCAAGGCTACATAGTGAGACCCTGACTACAAACAGATCCACAGAAGCCCACCTAAAGAATGTGCTCTCACGTGCACACAACCATACAGCCTAGCCTTATCTGTCAACACCTACCCTCCTTTCAAGAAAGAATCTTGCTTGCCTCTTCTAAGAGGAGACACAAGCTCTACCCATGAGCAAGAAGGAGAGAGGCAAGTGGATAGACTTCCAGGCTGACAGGCACTTCTTAACTGTTCCGAACACACTGGCTCCTGCTACTTAGCTATCTGGGGCTCATTCAGCTTGTAAGAAAGAAGTTGTTGTGTCTCTATTTTTAAACTATACTAAAAGTCATAGAAATACATAATTTGTTCAACCCAACAAAGGCCGTTTGCCACATAGTAATCCTTTGACAAATGTCAGCTCCGAATTCTCTGTTTTATGGGCAATTTAAGGGATAATTTTCTTTTCCAAAATCACTTTGTGCTCCTTAGAAAGGGTTGAAGTGCCAGGGACCTCACAGTTTAGAGTTTGAAAGTCTTGTTTGCAGGCATGAGTGCGTGTGTACCATAGGGTACACACAGAGGTCAAAAGGCAACTTCAGAAATTGTTCTCTGCTTCCATCTTATAGGTCCCAGGGATAGAAGTCCAGTCACTAGGCTTGAGTGGCAAACAGTTTTATCTGCTGAGCCATGATGCCTGCTGCCCTGATAGCTTTTACAGTGGGTCTTCATCTTGACTCCCCAGCCTCCAGAACTTTGAAAACTAATTTTTTACTTTAGATTATTCAGTCTCAGGCATTTTGTTATAACAGCACAAATAAACCAAGTCAATATTCTCAGATGACATTCTTGCCAAATGGCTCTGAAGAAGCAGACCAGGGCGGAGGCTGCAGACACTGCCGGCAGTAGCTGAAAGGGGTTTGGACCCCATCCCAAGACTCCTTCCTTCCCAGCTTTCTGCCCAGCGCTGACAGTCTGGGAGTGAAGGACCATAGTGAAGGGTACAGCGTCTTCTACTTTTTAGGCAAAGTTGTTGCCAATTCCTTACCAAATACAAGACCCCAAAACGAGACCCAAGAAGAGTTTGCTGGTGGGTAAGCCTTGGTTTGGCTGTTGAATGTCCTGGCCAACCGCTTTCTGGGTTGCTTTCGGAACAAGCAGGTTGGAGCCCAGCCCTTCACTATCCCCTGAGGTCATCTTTTTTAAAACTCTCAGCTGCAAGTGAAGGCTCTGTTTCCCCTCCCCCACCTCTGAGCTCTTCAGACCTCTTCATCAGTGATGCCTCTGCTCCTGCTGGTGATTTCCCAGGCTGAATCATTCTCTGATTATCTGGCCATCTCCTGGGGGAAGACAAATAGTTTCAGACATTCTCAGTGACTCATGGATCCTCACTAATTCTTCTGTTTATTTTGTTGTTGATGTTACACATACACACATACACACACACACACACCACCACCACCACCACGCCACACACGCCCCACCGAGAAAGTTATAGACTACCAAATCTTTCCCTGCGCATGCCCTTACTTGAATTTTAGTTTCTTTTCATGCAACAGAAACGAGGGTCTAATTATTTCTTCTTTAACCAACTCTTGGGACTCGATCCTGCCTCCCACACCCCCCCCCCGCCCAGAGCTTGAGACTTTTCCTGTTGAGAGAGGATCAGTATGACAATTTTATAGAAAGAAAAACTCTAGCTGCTTGGTATGCTGGGCCACTCACTCGCTTTGCTTCCGTTGGTGACTCCAGCATCTGAAACCCTGCAATAATGAGAGTAACAGAGGCAGAGGCACAAGCCTTCCTTCTGACTTAAAGCAGTTCCAAAACGAGCGTCCCCGTGATGATGTTAGCCTGAGGTGGGAGCTGGGTGGACCACTGAGAATACTAAGTACCTGACTTTTAGCATCTGCCAAAGGCTCATCTCTTGCCAGCTTGAGATCATCGCTGGGGTCTGTTGCCTTTTTGTATCCTGTGGCAGCCATCTGGGTTAGCAGGGGCTGACTTGGGAAGTTCTTAAGGCAGTATTTTGGTCTCTGCTGTAGGTTGGTATGAGTACCCCAGGCTGCCAGCTTCACAGCACGCCAGATCCTCCACCCTCAGTCCAGCACACTTACCCTGCCCTATCTGGTTGGCTTTTTCCCCACCCCACTGCACCCTCCTAATAGACTCTACCATCCAGGAATACATCATAATCACACAGTTGCCGAGCGAGCCAGGATGCTTTCACGTCAGAGGTTCTGAACACACTGTTCTCTCCCAGCCTGTTCTTCTACCTCCTCTCCCCGGAGAACTCCTACTTATCCTTCATGGCCCGACTCAAGCATTTTTTCCCCCCAGTATCCAAATAGCCTCAGAACTTCTGACCCGCCCTGTACCTAATGTACAATTCTGTTACACAACACTCTTGACCTCAGGTCAGTGGAGTGCTCTCCATTCGTAAGAATTTATTTTGCAATATTTATATATTTTTCACGATATGGCGTGATGTGGTAATAGAAAACGTAGGAAGCCTATGAAGAAACCGACTCCCGGACTATGTGTAATCTCAGCAGCCTGTTACTGTTGACATTTTGTTTCTGAGCTACTGTGAGTGTTGCTACACACCTGAGCTCCTAGCTGAATCGAAGTGTCAAGTGCCCAAGTCTGCTCTGAGTAACAGAGTTTTTTCTTCTTTAACCAACTCTCAGGACTGGATGCCCCCCCCCCCAAGAGCTTGAGAAATTAAAGAAGAAACAGTTGTTTCTTTTTTTAAGTCTCCATTGATATTCTTCTGTATTTTAAAATATCAGCTGTATATATGTACATGGTATACAATTTATATACCATACAGCCAACCATTTAATTTATATAATAAATTTGGTGATTTCTACTATAGAGTTGTTTATCCTCACAATTAATTTGTAAACATTTATCCCCTGTACCCTTTGACAAGCTCTTTCCTATATCCTCTAACCTTAGTTCATCACCTATTTTCTACCTGTCTAGACTTGCCTACTCTGAACATTTCATATAAATGGAATTATTCAACACCTAGCCCTTCGTGCTCCTCTTTCTTGCCTTAGCCTGGCAACATATATTAATTATGTATTGGCTTCATATTACTTATACTGGTTGAGGATTTTGTGACTCCATATGACAGTTTTCTTTTATTGGCTATCTGTGTCTTGTTTGGATCTTAGCAGCTATCCTCCTAGAACGAGTCAGGAGGCAGTCCCTACTTTTATACCTTTTGTGAGTTTCTGAGGAACTAATATTAATTATTATTATAAACATCTGTGCAATTTGCCAGTAAAACTATTAGGGCCGTTTAAAAAAAAATCTGTGGATAATTCTAAAATTATTGATTGTAAATAGAGATTATTGTTATTTGAATATTGTAAGGTCAACACATTAAGAAATAAGCCCCAGCGAGAGGACAGTTTGTTACTTATCGTTCCCAAGAGGACCAACCTGTGGGGAAACATCACAGGCTACATGGGGAAATATCAGGGCAGGCAGGGAGTAAAGGAGTCAAGGGGGAAACACAGGCAAGAAGCAGTCTCTGAGGGATACATATGTGTTACTTTAATCAGTCAACATTGTTCCTCCTCTCCTCCATCTCCCCTCCTCTTCTTTAAAATGTTTTCTTTTTTTTAGTATGGGGTGTGTGTATGTGTGTGTGTGTGTGTGTGTGTGTGTGTGTGTTGTGTGTGGGTACATGCATGACATAACACACACTCGGAGTTCAGATGATCTTAGCCGTCTCCTTTCACCATGTGGGTTCCCAGTATGAAACTCAGGTCCACAGGCTTGGCACCAAGTGCCCCTGTCTGCTGAGCCATCTGGCAGACCTCTTCTCTTTCTCATGCACAAGTAACTTTAAACTATATTCATGTCTGAGGTAAGCCATACAATCCCACAATCCCACTCTAGGGTTCTCCCTGCACATTCCTGCCTCTTCCTCAAATGCTGTCATGCCTATTGCATTGGCTTTTTCCATTTCTATGTGTTTGCCTACAAATTTACACACACACACACACACACACACACACACACACACACACATACACACACACACAGAAAGACAGGGAGGAGGCAGACATGGTTGTGACCTTACTTCGGTGAGGATCAATAACGATGGACAAATTTTACTATCCTACTCTGATGAACGAGCAGATTTCCATCCTCAGAATACAAGCTTATAAGAGGAGTTACCTCGTTAAAAGTCTTTTGACATGAAATTGCTTTCTAAGCAGTGGGGCCAGTCTATTTTCCCAGGAGGCATGTATAAGAATTCTTACTAACACAGTACATGGAATATGTTAGTTCTAATTTGCATTTTTATATTACTTTGAGACTAAGCACTTTTTCTTTTGTTCCTGTACAGAACCCTGACTAATGCCACATTTATTAGACAATTGTGTTTTCTTTCTGGATTATGAAATTGTTGGCCTTGTGCTAGCTTTCCAATAAGTTCTACTTTTGTGTTGTCATATTTATTTGCATGAATAATATATTGTGTCTATTTTCCTTTCAATCGAATAGTTTCAATTGAAAATATTCTTTCATATTTGCTTCATGCATTTCATTTTTAAAAAATATTTTTCTGTCTGCAGACACCAGAAAGAGTGTCAGAACTCCTAGGACTGGGGTTGCAGACAGTTGTAAGCTGCCATGTGGGTTCTGGGAATCATACCTAGCAGACAGTGCTCTTAACTGCTGAACCATCTCTCAAGCCCCTGTGTGTTTCATTTTTATGCACAGATTTTGATATGTTGCGGGAAATACTAAAAAAGACAAGGCACCATCCCGCACTAATCCCAGCTATTCGCTGCCTGGAGGTCTTGCTGCCTCTTGGCTCCCCCAGTCGGCAGTCTTCCTTCTCCGGTTCGCCTGCCTCAGAGCCGCCTGTACCTTCTCAGCCATTCACCCCCTGTCATCGGTGGTCCCAAATCCCAGTAACCTGGTAAAGTCAAATCTCTAGAAGCTTATAATTAATCAGTCAGACTCATATATCAATAAATTCTCAGTTCACAAGATGCCCACATAATAATTTCAGAGCCAATTGATAATGATATAAGCTGCCCACCTAGATAGACAAGTTATCCCAATTATTCTATCCTCTTATGATATTCGAAGCTACCTGTGGCTATAAATAGCCACTCGGAATCTGGATTGTCCTGTCTTCCTCCATCTTCCTTCCTTCTCCTCCATCCTCTCTGTCTCTGAAACTCTTAGCTCCACCTCCCTTTTCCCTGTCCAGTCACAGGCTTCTGTTGTATTAATATTTAAATTAATTGGGGGAAAATTCTGCTACATTGATAGATAGATTTTTTTTTAAGTTTCAAATTAATAAAAAAGCATCCAAAATTTCTTCTCTCGCCAGCAGTGGTGGCACACACTTTTAATCCCAGCACTTGGGAGGCAGAGGCAGGCGAATTTCTGAGTTCCAGGCCAGCCTGGTCTACAGAGTGAGTTCCAGGACAGCCAGGGCTACACAGAGAAACCCTGTCTCGAAAAACCAAAAAAAAAAAAAAAAAAAAAAAAGAAAAGAAAAAGAAAAAAGAAATTTCTTCTCTCTCTCTTTCTCCTTTTATTTCCCCCCAAGATAGGGTTTCACTGTGGAAGGTTATCCTGGAACTCTGTAGACCAGGCTGGCCTCAGACTCAATAGAAGAGACCCACGTGGCTCTGCCTCCCGAGTGCTGGGATTAAAGGCATGCGCTACCACCTCCACTGCCGAGCTAGGAGAATTATTCTTTTGTTTCCTTCCCCTAATTCATAGCCAAGTACTATTTGATCAGATAAATTCTCAGGTAGCTTAACACAGAAACAACTTTGTAGGATCACTTGAGAGAACAAGGAAGGACAGATCAGGGAGTTTGGCATCACCATCGACGAAAACAGGCACCAGTGGGAGGAGTTCTGAGAGAACTGGTTATTCTCACCCCACGTTTACGGCCATTCTTTGAGCCTCTGGGCAGAGGATAACCAGTTCGTGAAAGTAGTGGTTAAATGTATTCTAAATTCTTGTGCATTGTGTGTGTGTGTGTGTGGTGTCCACGTGTGTATGTATGTTCATATGTATGTGTTGTGCCTATACCTGTGCGCATGTATATGGAAGCCCAACACTGATATTGGGCGCCTGCTTTAATCACGCTCCACCATGATTATTGAGGCAGAACTCACCGATTCTAGATAGTCTAATAGACCAGGGAGTCTCCTGTCTCTGCTTCCTCCATTCCTAGTACTGGGATCACAGTTGAAGCTTTTCGTGGGTATGGCAAGTTGAAACGTCAGTCCTCATACTTGCGTGGAAAGGGCTTCATCCATTGAGCCAGCTCTACGGCTCCCACACTTAATTCTTGACAATAGTTACAATATCTGGAACATCTGGGGAAAAATAGCTTGCACTAATTAGATACCTGTCATAATGAAACACCCAAGACAATTTATCAAAACAAACAATGCCTTTTGGCTTCAGTTTTGGAGCTTCCGGTCCATGGGTTGTTTGGCTTGTTGTTTTGGGGTCTATGGTGAGGCAGTACATTACGGTCAGTAGTGCATTGTGGAACGATCCATCTAAAGACTGGGAAGCTAAAAACAGGAAGAGGAGGGGCCTAGGGCCTACAGTTCCCTTTGAGGTCACACCCCCAAAGACCTCCCATTGTGCCCTATCTTTTAAAGTGTCCACCATATTCCTATAGTGTCACCCGAGGGATAAGGATCTAATGTATAAGCATCTAGAGGGCATTCAAGACCGGAACCACAACACATCTTACTGTTACTCGACTTCAGTACTGCCATCTGGAAAATGGGACCAAGCCTTAGAATGCAGTTGTTTGAAACACTAGGAGATAATATATAGACAGGGTCAAGCATGCTATCTGGCCCACAGTTGGATTTCCCTCTCTTAGGCAGGGTCTCACCAGGTTACTCACGATGTTCTGGAACTCTCTATGTAGACCAGATTGCCTTCCAAGTCCCAGAAATCTGCCTCCCTCTGCCTCCCGAACGCTGGGATTAAAGGTGTGCGCCTCCACACCTGGCCTCCATAGTTGATATTTAATAAATTATAGTTAATTCCCCTAACTATTTCTCAATCATTTTTATTTCCCCAGGAAATCATTCACATGGGACAGATGAATGAATAGTATCAACTCTCTGGGAATGCGAGTAGACTTTACACTTCGTGTTTGAGTTATTCTAAGTCTGAAATTCATGCACACCTGAGATTCGGGATCTCTTTCACCCCGTTCCTCTACGCACAAGTGCGAGCTTTCTGTTTTTCTAAATGGTCTCACTTCATCTCCTGCCTGGGCCCTAGAGTTCAGGCAGAAGGTGAAGGAAACACCAGCTCTGTGGGAGCATCCGGCATCCGTAGCTTCTAGTCTGGTCCAGTTGCTGGTGAGTTTTCATTATTTGTTAGTACCTCTTACTCCTTTACCCTTCTTTTTGCTCTACCTCCCCACACCACTCTCCGCCACCCCCACAAACAGCTGCTATTGTTGGCTGCTCCCGGTATTATTCTTGTGAACAGTGGGAACAGTTCTTTGCTCCAAAGTCTTCCCAGCTGGCTCCAGCTTTTTTTTTCCCCCCCAAACTGAAAAGTTTTAGTCTCTAGTTTTTCCACATCGGCTGGGCTGTCTGTATTAGAGATAGTCCTGGGGCATGCTTAAGGCTCCAAAGTCAGCCCCTCCCTTGCTATCATGTCTTTAAAAAGGGACAGAGAGTTCAAACTCCTGAGACAGAAACGAACCACTTGGTTCTTTTCTGCTTAGTGTGAAGACTTGTCCCAAAGACAGTCTGATCTACTCCACCTCTGGGCCTTGATTCGTCTTGAAATCCATGGGGCTTATCCTGCTAAAGGATAAATTCTGCAGAGGAACAGGGTGCAGTCGTTTTCTAAGTTATCTTCTGTTTTTTTTTATTTTTTAGTGACTAGTTCTTAAGGAGTTGCAGACTTTTGAATGGGTACCAGACTTTTGAAAAAAATATCATGGGCCAAAAAAACTCAAAATGACATCAACAACAAACAAGTTGGAGAGTAACATACTCTTACTAACATTCCATTTTGCTATGAGTAAACGAGATGATGCCGGGTGCCATCTTTGATTGGTACAGTGTCATAGGAGAACAGTTCACATCAAAACCAAGACGGCAATAATCCTAGGAGAAAAGAACACGCGTCAAGCAGAAGGCATTTAAAATAAAAACTAGCTGTGTGGAGCTTCTTCTCGGCTCTATTCAAGACTAGTGAAAAACTCTATAAAGTCACCCTCCAAGTGAAACGCTCCTCTATATCTTCCTCCCAGTTTACTGTGAGCTGTCCCTTGTGATGATGTCTTTACTGGGTCAAGGTTGTTTCTATCCAGTACTCCCCCATGTCATTTCAGCTACATTTACAGACCTTTCTTGTGGCAAAGACAACAGTGCCACTTGGGAGAGCCTTGGCCATCAATTCGTGTCACAGGAGCTGGTGGTGGCAGGGGAGCAGCAGCTGGGAGCTCCGAGGAAACAGCAGCTGCTCACTGTCATTCCAGAGCTAACTCATCATTCATCAGGCACAAGGGCAGCGATGATGCCCTCCCTCATTCCTATCCTGCTCCTTATGCAGGTGGAGGGACCCAGTAACTTTCATCTCTGTGCCATTTGTCTTATTCTCTCCAGGGGCGTTTTGTCAGGTCTTTGTATCAGATGCTGGCATGTGGTCCAATGTCACACACAAAATGCAGGTCAACACAGAGGGGTCCCCACTCTTTGGCTTTCCTCAGGTCTTTTCTTTCTTTCTTTCTTTCTTTCTTTCTTCTTTCTTTCTTTCTTTCTTTCTTTCTTTCTTTCTTTCTTTCTTCTCTTTCTTCTCTCCTTCTCTCTCTCTCTCTTCTCTCTCTCTCTCTCCTCTCTCTGTCTGTCTTTCTTTCTTTCTTTCTTTTTTGTGGCCAAGTTTTGCATAGCCAAAGTAGCTTGCAACTCTAAGTAGCTCAGGCTAGCCTCAAACTTCCTATGTAGCCCAGGTTGACCTTGAGAGTCTGGTCCTACTTTGTCTTCCCAAACCTGGGGATTACAGGAGTTGAGTGCCCATATCTGGCTCAGATTTTCTTACCCCAACTACAAGGTCAGCAAAATCCAGAGGATGAGGAAATGTCTGGGGAACTTGGATGTTCCTTCACTCTCCCTCCCCTTCCCTCCCTTCCCCCTCCTTTCCCCTGTCCTCCCCCATTCCTTCCCTTTCCTCCCCTCCCTCCTGTCCCCTCCCCATTCATCTGGAGTTCTTTCTAAGAACTGCTGGTTTCACCCTGTTCTTCCTGTTCTTCCTTCTTCTTCCAGAATGCAAGCAATCAAATCAAACCACACGCACTAGGGGTCAGGACTTTAATCTCCCTTACAGAGGTTACTGAATACAATAGTTGTGGAAAGAGAACCCAGTTTTGGAATCTGGAAGATTTCATTCCAGTCATGGCTCCTCTTGCTGCTTGGGAACTTGGGCAAATGAGAGACAAAATAGTAAGAGAAGCCTCATGGGACTAATGTAAGAATAAAATGAGATTATAAAAAGGCTACAAAGACTTCCTAGTCTTTTTTTTAGGAGTTCTAAAGACTAGGAGTGTCCACGAGATAGCAAAGACACTGGATTTCACTAGTATTGCTCATGAATTTTTCTCCCTTCTAACAACAGATCCTTCTGGAGTTCAATATTTGGTTCTTACTCATGTATGCACACAGTGAAGCTAAGATTTCCTAGCCTTACGTAGACACAGGTAAGACTTGAGTCTTATCCAGCAGAGGCTGGGGATATAGCTTGTAGAGGGTGGTTCTGATGCTACGTCCTGTTCCCAGCGCCTCAGTGAGAATGCTAGCATGCAACAGGCACTGGGTTTGGTCCCTAGCTTTTTTGTCTTCGAGTCCCGCTTCTCCACGAAGAAAAAAATAAGTTAGTGAAAGATTGCCAATTTTCCCTCAGGTCTGTGCCACACAATCTCTGTCATGTGGGATTGAGAAAAGCCCTTGAGGTTGAGAAATATATTCTTGTGTCCATATCTAGCTGGGGAGTGGTCTTGGGGAAGATGCTGTATGAGTCTAACAGCACAAGAGGAGGTGATTTGTACCCTTAAGGTCTGTCCCTATTACTCAGATTCTACTCCAGTGGTGACGAAGGGTGATGTTACTGGGGCCCAGTTCATCTTGGGACATCGTGCTTGTCCTTGGTCTTTCTTTCACTAGCCACTTGCATTGCTAAGCATGCAGCCTGTTAACTGTGACAAGACTTGGAGGTCGAGTTCCTGAGTGAGGTCCTCTCATCTGCAGTGTTGATCACAATCGCCATAAATCAAATCTCTTTAATGAGGCTGTTGGACTGTGTAAGTAACTTGGGCCTAGAAGAAGCAGGAGGCTCACTGGTCAAGGTACAGATGAAGTGTAGACCTGTAATCCAGGGAGGCTGAGGCTGGGGGATTGTGACCAATTACATAGCTAGGCTTGTCTTTAAAAGGATACAGAATGCCACACAGAGGCCATGTTTAAGGCCAAGAGAATACAGATCCACAGCAGAGCTCAGGCTGTGACTCCGTTGATTGAGTACATGTCTCAAATGCACAAATCCCTGGGCACTACCCTCAGCACCACATAACCCAGGCTTGATGGTGGTGCTGTGATCTCTACACATTTTGGAAACAATATCAATTATATGTCACAGACTGGCCTAGAACTTTCCATCCTTGGCCTCAATCTCCTGAGTGCTAGGACCTCAAGCATGGGCCACAGACCCACGGGGATATAGGAGGCTTTCAGGGGACACCATGAAGTGGTTCCCTTGGTAACATTGTATGCTTCCCAACTCCCAGGATTTTACAGAGTTTTCTGCCCTGGCAAGAAAAGTAAACTTGGCAATGGACATTAGCCCTGCCTTCTAGGACTCTTCCCCAACCCCTGGCGGTGGAGGGAGGGGCTGAAGAGATGAGTGCACGCACGTAGGATGGCTGAGGGAGCAGCAGGCATGAGGCTCAGTCAGGAAGATAGGAAGCATCTGGCGCTCTCTTCTTGTCAGACTGCTTAAATGGGTAAACTGAGTAAAATACCCCTTTGCTGACACAGTGTTGCTACAACCGGATCCTATCCTTCCTAACTCTTCCCACATTCTGGCAGGTCATCCACACTGTGTGTCTCTGTCATGGTTCCAGTATGATTCAAGACAGGACATGATAGTGTCTATTTAATCCCAGCACGTGGCAGGCTGAGGCAGGAAGGTCTTCATCTTAAGACCAGCCTAGGCTATACAGTGAGACCCTGTCTCAAAAAAAAGGTAGAACCTGGCATCCCTGCACTAGGAAGCAGAAACAGGACGATCACCCAAAAGTTAGCGGACCAGCTGGGTCTCCGTAGTGAGTTTCAGGCCAGCTAGGGCTACTTTATGAGGCCCTCTTTCAAAAAGAGAAAAGGGGGTGGAGTGAACCTATGAAATGGCTCAGCGGGTTAAGGAATTTGTCTTGTCCCTAAACCTAACAACCTGAGGTCTATCCCTGGTACCTACATAATAGAAGGAGAGAGCTTACTCCTGAAGTATTCATCTAACCTCCATCTAAGCATAGTGCACCTGAAACCTCACACCTCACACCAGACAAAAATTAACATAAACAAATAACGTAAACGAGTGTTTACAAAAGTGATTTGGCCTCAAGTATTTTGTTGTATTAACTATTGGCTAGTTGCTTGCTCCAGGTGCAATTAATTAATTAACTGATGCATTGCTACAAAGTTTGGAAAGTTTACATATTAAAACAAACAAACAAACAAACAAACCCACAATCCCCCTTATTCCATCATCTAAGGGGAACATTGTATTTCCACACACACAATTTAGTTTCCCAAATTTCCATTTTGTATTTGCTCTTCCCTTATATGTCACAAAGGATTTTCTATTTACCTCTAGGACACTGTAAAATGAAGTATGTAATAGCTTGTAGCTATTCCATAATCAAGCATATCCCATCATGAAGCATTCTCATTCTGATTATTTTACTGTAATGAAACTTCCTTTTGGTATGATTCTGAGATGAACAGCTGTGAATGCAAATCTTTGCCCACATCCCTGATTATTTATATTTGAAAGATTTTATTATTTTATTTTTAATCACGCACATGCACGTGTGTCTAGCTGTGGGTCTATATAAAAATGCAGTGCCCTTGGAGGCCACAGGTATCAGATGCCCCTGGAGCTATGGTTTCAGGCAGCTGTGAGCTGGAGAACTGGAAAGCTGGGTACCAAACTCAGGTCCTCAGCAAGAGCATCACTTAACTTCTGAACTGTCTTCTTAGCTCAAATCCTAGAGTCAAGGGGTATGCAAATGGTCCAGGGTGAGGAAGGAGAATTGAGTACCAAACTTTTCCAGGAACTGCCCTGTCTCACTCACCACTTCTCCCAATGTTTCCTGCACAGAATTATATCACGCACATTATAGAATCCAGGACATAGCTGAAGGAGAGAGACTGCACACTCAGCTCCAAATTCACAGGTGAAACACCTTTCTTTTTTTTTTTTTTTAACTGAAAAAATGTTTTTTTTTTTTTTTATTCATACAATATCCATTGACACATGTTTCCCCGCTCCTCCAGTTTCTCCTACGAAACACTTCTCTAATATCATCGAGTCAGCTGATGAGATGGCTCAGTGGGTAAAGGCACTTGCCACCAAACTTGATGACCTATATTTGATTCCTGTACCTGTTGGGTTCAGGGTGGAAGCTGAGAAAACTCACTTCAGAGACAGAATCTTAAAACTGAAAGCTTTTATTTTCTGAGTGCACAGAGAAGGTAGCCAGTTCGGGATCTGAACTGTGTCCCCATAGAGAGATTGTACAACGTTTTTAAAGGATGGGAACACAAGGCAGGGGTGGGGGAGGGGCCACTGCAGTGTTATCCAACTGTATTTTGACTTTTTGAGAGTACCCGTTGGAGACTGGGTTGTATCCAGGTCACCTTCAAGGTCCTTAATTCATTCTCCTAGACAATTATGTCTGGAGCTCAAAGTGATAAGGGGACAAAGGAGCTGGTCAGCTGCACGTACTTAATTAGACCATAACACGAAATTGGTTATATATTTTTATAACTTACGCACCTTGGTGTAGATAACAGCAATTTCTATATTCTTTACCGGTTAACAGACAACTAAGAAGTAGGTCAGGTGTTCAATCCTAGGCCTGGGAACATGAACTTGTTTGATCCTGCCAGCAAGATGGACAAGCTGTCCTTGAGATGTCTGGACTCAGACAACGTTCTCCTTACAAGTGGTCCCTGAGATGTCTGGACTCAGATAACTGTTTACAACAGAAGCTGTTCAGCTACTGGGAAGTCCCCAGCTCCCCTAGGGTCTGGGACCTTGACTTTAATTTCTCCCTATGATTTAATGGAGTCTGAAAACTTAATGGTAGAATTTAGAATAAGTTTCTTCTTTGGCTTGTTCCCAATATATCCACATGGTGGAAAGACAGAACTGACTCCTCGAAGTTGTCCCCCGACCTCCATACATGTGCAGTGGTACACATATGCCCTTCCCCTACAGAAATGTAATTGAAAATTTTAACTTGATAGGAGACAAATTCTTCCTCGCTCACTTTTGTTTACATTCTGGGATTTCTGGTGGATATAAACATTTCCTCCCCAAATCTCCACTGGCCGCTACATTTCTTCTATAATTTGTTGAGTTATGACTCAAATATGATGCATCATGACTTTCAAAAGTATTTATTTATTTAATCCTATAAAACCACAAACTGCATCAGCCAGCCAGCCCAAAGGAAAGACTCTTTACATGAATGGATATTTATGTTTCCATATGACCACCCATAATTCAGAGTGTGTTTTCTAGTAATAAGAATAGCAGTTCCAAACACACTCAAAATCTCTCGGGGCTAAAAGGTTCGGGGGAACTGACAGGGTAGTCCAGAAACAGAAATTAAAACTTTCTAAGAGCTCTCCATGAAGCCTTGCCCAAACCCAGCCTTCCTCTCTGTGCTTCAGAGCATTTTCCACTGGCCAATGTTGAAGTAACCTTTGCCATAACCTTTGCAATACCATCTTTTTGAAAACTATAGAGGAAAAAAATGAAATCCATCACTACATAAAACCAGAACCTAGACATTAATTACAGAGTGGTCCATTTGGGCTGTGAGGCTTTTGTTAATGAGCCCTTGTATAATTATCACCCAGTTTTTACCAAGTGTGAGGTCCCAGTTGGGGGAAATTGCCATGGTCTCCTAAGAATAAAATTATAGAACGCTGGAGAACACAGGCAAGAAATGTCAGTTCACTGCCAGAAAGCTAATATGGTGAGTCACTGGATGGAATCTAGCATTTTATTGGCTCTCAGCAAGCCAGAAAAGCTTCTCCATTTTCTTTGAGAGGCTCAGGAATTCATCTTCCAAACCCAAGAGCTTCAAGTTCTGAATGGAGAAAGTAGACAGATTTTTTTTTTGTCTCATGATCACAATGTTTAAAAACTGCTTTATGTTTGTTTGTTTTTTGTTTTGTTTGTTTTGTTTTTGGTTGGTTTGTTTGGCTTAGGGATGGAAACCAAGACAGCCTGGAATAAATGAATCTGCTCTCCCTTTTTATCTGATTGACGATCGGTACAGACATGCATCTACATGGCATTCAGGTAATAAATGATGATGCACTCTTTGCTCTGTCGATAACTAATTACTTGACTGTGTTAACATAACCAACCTCGGTGCGCACAGTTCTATAGGTGTGATTAAATTGATCTTCACAATAATCTATCGAGTGACAGTCTTCACAGTTCATGCTTGTGAATAGGTAGCTCGAGCAAGCCCCACCTCTTTCTTTTAACCTTAGGAAGTAGATGCATCAGAGGGCCCTCCAGTCTCCAATAATTAAAACCTTGGCATGGCTTCTGCAGAAAAGATGTGTAAACTATTACAGGACTGTGGGTAGATTGCTACCTTCCCTAACCAGCTGCAGATATCCACGTGCCATCTGACCAGGAGAACCATCAGTGGCAAACTGGTGAGAGTTACAAAGTGGCTAGGGTTGAAAATCACTCATTTCTTCTGGCACACATGTATATGAAGAAATTGTAGAAATACATCAATTAAAGGAACCATTGATTTTTGTACCCCCAGCCACCTCCACCCTATGACATTTCTGGCTGTGAGTAGCACTCTCTGTAGCTCCAACCTTGCCTGCCCATCTAAGAATAATCTTCAAAGTTAAGCATTACGTTTCAACTGATACTATAGACTGTATGTTTATGTCCTTTGGACCCCAAATTCATGTGTTGAAAGTTCTAGCTCCCACTGCAATAGTATTTGGAGGCGGGGCCTTTGGGAGGTATTTTCTGGTAGACTAAGTCATGGTTCAAGCCTTTCCAATGGATTAGTGTGGAGGTTTGAAGATGCTTGGCTCAGGGAGTGGTGTTACTGGAGGTGTGGCCTTGTTGGAGGAAGTGTGTCACTGTGGAGGTGTGGCCTTGTTGGAGGAAGTGTGTCATTGTGGAGGTATGGCTTTGTTGGAGGAAGTGTGTCACTGTGGAGGTGGGCTTTGAGACCTTCCTCCTAAGCTTCCTAGAAGTCAGCCTTCTCCCAGCTGCCTTTGGAACAAGAATTGTCAACTTTTCCAGTGCCATGCCTACCTGCATGCTGTCATGCTCCTCCATAATGATAACCGACTGAACCTCTGGAACTGTAAGCCAGCTGCAATTAAATGTTGTCTTTTATAAGAGTTGCTGTGGTCGTGGTGTCTCTTCACAACAATGAAACCCTAAGAAAATTAGTGTACAAAAAGAAAGCAAGAAAGAGAAAAGAAAAGAAAAAGAAAAGACAAGACACCATACCTCCTCTCTGTGTGTCTTGTAAAGCTGCAGTGAGAATCCAGCCATCAGGAATCCAGAAAGAGAATACTTACCAAGAACCTTACTGATGAATTCATTAAGCTTAGATTCAAAGGCCTCCAAACTGCGACAGGCTGGCGATCAAACTATCCAGTCTACAGTAAGCATCTGCATGGCAGCCCTGCAGACTTAGAAGTAGGATATTTCAGGGATAGTCTCTCGTGACTGAACCTTTCTTTGTAATCTTTTCTCTTTTAAAAACTCAGTAACCACTATCATAGATCATCAGCGTTTAATGGGAAATGCAAGAGTTAACATCACTATTTATAGGATTTTATTTTACACATCCTAACAGCAATTTTAGCACCAGTCACTGTAAAGGAGAATCTAGCAGTTTATTCTTGTAAGTAAAGAAACAATGAAGACCACAAAAAGGGACTTAACTGTACAAGCTGCAACTGGAATCTAAGGTCTGTTCGTTCTAGAAGATTGCAGCAAGGCATCTAGGTTAGAAGACATCTGAATTTTACTAAGCAATTTAGATGCATATGTAAATTGATTTTAACATCCTAATGCTATGGGTCAGAAACACATAGTAAAATACTATAATTGCCTTCTGTGTATCCACAACTCAAATTTCATGATAGTACATTTTGTTTTAGGTGTCGTTCCTCACTGGTTTTGGGTTGTTTGTCTTTGTTTTTGACACAAGGTTTCTCTGTGTAGCCTTGGCTGTCCTGGAACTCACTCTGTAGACCAGGCTGGAGTTGAACTCAGAGATCCTCCCTGGTTCATTGTTTTTAAGGTTTAGAAGTGAAATATAATAGTGATAGCTTTGATCTCATCTTTTCTTGCTTTACTTTTTCTTCTTCAGAAATAATGTCTGTTCTGCAGTTGCTGAGGACAACTGTCTGTGTTTTAGAAAGCTTATGTGTTGGTAAGTATATATGTACAGTGTATATAAGCATAATAATAGCATAAGGCTATTCTTCTAAAACACACTGTTTTGTGTTAATGTGACTATATATTATTTCATGTAAATAAGCTAGTTCTCCATTTTTGGGAGGGGCAATAAGTCAATGAACATTCATGCATATATGTGTGTGTGTGTCTTAGTCAGGGTTTCTATTCCTGCACACAAGAAAATCATGACCAAGAAGCAAGTAGGGGAGGAAAGGGTTTATTCAGCTTACACTTCCACATTGCTGCTCACACCAAAGGAAGTCAGGACTGGAACTCAAGCAGATCAGGAGGCAGGAGCTGATGCAGAGGCCATGGAGGGATGTTACTTACTGGCTTGCTTCCCCTGGCTTGCTCAGCTTGCTTTCTTATAGAACCCAGGACTACCAGCCCAGGGATGGTACCACCCACAAGGGGCCCTCCCACCTTGATCACTAATTGAGAAAATGTTTTACAGCTGAATCTCATGGAGGCATTTCCTCAAGGGAGGCTCCTTTCTCTGTGATAACTCCAGCTTGTGTCAAGTTGACACACAAAACCAGCCAGTACAGTGTGTATACACACACACACACACACACACACACACACACACCCCTTAGGTAACCTTAGTTACCTTTCTATTGCTGTGATGATATACCATGACCAAGGCAACTTATAGAAGAAAGCGTCTATTGGAGGCTTACAGTTTTAGAGGGTCAGAGTCCATGACTGTCATAGCTGGAGCATGTCAGCAGGCAGGCAGTCATGACATTGAATCAGTAGCTGAGCGATCACATCTGATCCACCAGGAAGAGGCAGAAAGAGAGCTAACTGCAAATAATGTGGGCTTTTGAAGCCCACCTCCTGTGACACAACTCCTCCAACAAGCTCATACCCCCAATCCTTCCCAAACAGTTCCATCAGCTGGGATCCAAGCATTCAAATATATGAGGCTGAGGGGGCGCATTTTCATTTAAACCACCACAATATATCTTGTGAACATGAAAGAGTATTCTCCAGTTTCTATGACTAGAGATGGAGGGCGTTCATTTGTTTCGGAAGGCCTCTCTATGTAGACCAGACTGGCCTCAAAGTCTGAGAGCTCTGCCTGACGGTACAGGCCAAGTGCTGGGATTAAAGGTGTGCACCACCACACCCAGCTGGAGATGGAGATTTTAACCAAGTTCTTGGGTTACATTTTAATCATGTCAGCAGTGTTTTTCCTATCTAGAGAATTGAACATAAATTCAATAAAAACCCTGTTAACAATAATAAAACAACACACTCATTACTGGTGATTTCCTTTGTGCCTGACACTGAGGTGGCTGATGTGAATTCATTAATTTAATATTTGTAAAATACACATTTAATGTACCATGCTCTCTAATGTCATTGGACTGGAAGGAAGAGACCAGCGAGTGACATTTATGCTTCTATCTTATTGGTTAAAGTTAAATGACCACAACTAACTTCAAAGGAAGCTGGCAAACACATCTTTAGCTAGATGTCTATGTGCCCAGGAAAATTTTTAGGGACATAGGTGAAGAGATGGCTCAGTGGTTAAAAGTACTTGTTGTTCTCGAAGATGACCTGGATTTGGTTCTCAGAAACCACATGGAAACTCCAGCTCCTGGGCATCTGATACCCTCTTAAAATCTCAGTGGGCACCAAGCATGCACATGCTACACAGACATATATGCAGGCAAAACACACATGAAACGAAATGAATAACTCTAGTAAACATTAAAAAGTAAAGGTTTACTTTTTAAAAAAAAATCTCAAGGATGTTTACTATAGGAAAAAAAAAGAGTGACATTTATGCTTCTATCTTATTGGTTAAAGCTAAATGACCATGCATATACTATAGACAAAAAAAAAAAAAAAAAAAAAAAAAAGAGAGAGATGGAGGCTGAGAAATAACAGTCTGTTTAACAATCATTGTTGATTTTTATAGGTGTTGAAAACCAAAGAGGAAGCCGGGCAGTGGTGGCTCATGCCTTTAATCCCAGCACTTGGGAGGCAGAGGCAGGCGGATTTCTGAGTTTGAGGCCAGCCTGGTCTACAGAGTGAGTTCCAGGACAGCCAGGGCTACACAGAGAAACCCTGTCTCGAAAAAAAAAAAAAAAAAAACAAAAAAAAAAAAAAAGAAAGAAAGAAAGAAAACCAAAGAGGAGAAAAGGAGTGGAGAGATGTTAGGAGGTGAAAGGAGTAGATGTCTGTAGTGAAACGCCAGACGTGACAGTATAGCTGCACACACGAGGTCACAACAGCTGGTGCTTCATGCAGAAGACTTGTACAAGATCAAGTCGGCAAAATCCTGAGCATGGATGGGAGAGGGACTCATGAAATCCCACCTAGAGGGTCTATTGACTATTGATGGCTATGGGAGAGGGACTGGGATGCTGATCCTGAGAGACTACCTACCCTCAGTCTATGATTCTACACCCATGCATATATAGGCAACACTTATTGGACCCAGTGTCAAATGAGGAGGGGGAGCAGAGAGACACAGAGAAAGACAGAGATAGAGACAGAGTCAGTCAGACACACACACACACAACACACACACACACACACAAGAGAGAGAGAGAGAGAGAAGAGAGAGAGAGAGGAGAGAGAGGTTGAAAGGATGATGTGGGAGTAGAAAGGGAAGAATTAGATAGGAGGGAAGTGGTTGGTGGATTGGATCCAAACACACTGTCTTAGCTAATTTTCTATTGCTGTGAAGAGCCATCGTGACTGAGACAACTTATAAAATAAATTATTTAATTAGGAACTTACAGTTCACCATCATGGCATGAAGCATGGCAGCAGACAGGCTGGCATAGCACTGGAACAGCTAAGAGCTTTCATCCTGATCTGCAAGTTGGAGGCAGAGGGAAACTGGTGATGACATGAATATTTGAAGCCTCCATGCCAAACCCCAGTGACACACCTCTTCTGACAAGGCCATGCCTTCTAATCCTTCTCAATCAGTTCCACCAATTTCAGGCCAAGTACTCAAACATATGAGCCTATGGGGAAAATTCTCATTTAAACCACCACACTATTCTTATTCCTATAGATAGGGTCTCACTATATAGCCCTGGCTATCCTAAAACTCAGAGATCTACCTGCTTCTGCCTCCCGTATACTGTGTCAGTATGTCTGGCTAACCGCCTGTATTCTATGCATGTGCAAATATTAAATAAAATGTTTAATTTTCAAATGGTATTTTATAAATCATCATACAAACAGAAGTTTCATCACATTTAAGATGGATTGAAATACTAATGTAAATCTTTCTCGTGGCTATACATTTAATAAACTTATGAATTAGTGTAAAAAGGAAAAGAAAACTGAAGAATAAGAATGAAAATTACTTGTCCATAATTATATAATCATTATGACAAACACAAAGCCCCTTGTAGCCCAGGCTTGCCCATCATTATATAATAATTATGACAAATATGAGGTCCCTTGTAGCCGAGACTAGCACCAGAATCATGATCTTCCAACTTCCATCTCCCAACTGCTGGGACTTCAGATGTATGCTAGCATGTCAACAAAGATTTGTCTGTTTTTTTGTTTTTGTTTGTTTTTAAACAAATCTGGTGGTCTTTCCCTTTACTAAATTTTCTGGTCACAGAGCTATTGTATTCTAAGTAACCTGTAATGGAAATATGAAATTAGCATCCTACATAAACATAAATTTCATATTGTTATTGACAGTTTTCTGGAAGGAAGTCGAGCTTCCACTTACTACAAGGTCAACCTACTATAGTTTTATTTAACCAGTAACAAAGACTCAAGCATTCAATGGCTCATTATTTGCCTTTTGACCAGACTCTATCTTCTTTCATGATCTTCTGAAGGTCATAGCAACTAGCAGATGAAATTCACCCACAGATAGGAACTCAAAGATACTCAGCTATTTTTGAGCCCATTCCAGGCAACACTTCCTTGTCAGTGCCTAGTCTTTGATGATTCCTGGGCTCACAGTATTTATTTTTTTCCTGTTTTGTTTTTTAAATATTAGTTGTGTGCAGGGGTATAAAGTGGACATTTTTGGGTTCTTTGGAAACTCAGTTGTGTCATGTGATGCTTTTCTGGAAGCTGTCTGTGAGAGGATTTTTTGCTGACAGACACATGAGAGGGCTTGTGTTGTTTTGCTGGAGCAGACTCTTGAGAGAGACTGTGATATTTGAAAAGAGTATAAATGGAACCCCACAGACAATGAAAGGATGCTCTTGCATTGCTAGCTGTGCAACATTTCACTGGCCTTCGATGGCCATGTAATGCTTCACCAGTCTTTGCTGATCTTTGTTGGTCTTCACTTTATAGAGAGAAACACACCAAAGGACTTCTCATGGTATTCCGGCTCATTCTGGCCACTTCTGCTGACTCATGCTGATTTGGTGGAGCCTTATGGTTTCTGCTGGATCGTGCCACCACTACTGATTCATATTTGGTGTTTGTTATTGGACTGGACTGCTGGTATCCTGATAACGAAGAGTGAAATCACCCCCAAAGAATGATTTCTAAATAGGTCCACAACCCCCGTTTCCTATCAATCTTCTTTCTCCCTTACCTCTTGTCAGTGAGCTAAAAGGGAGGTTGGAGTGATTAAGAACCATTAAATAAAATAGTCTAAGCCCACAGGGCCCTGTAGTAGTGCAAGCTGTATTTGCATAGAGAAGGTAAGACACAGAATATTCAATATATCCAAACACTCTGCATTAGTCACTTTCTCATTTCTGTAATAAATTACCTGATAAAAGCAACTTAAGGAAGAGAGATTGTAAAATGATTATTAATAATAGTCTGCATATATTAATTAATGATGGAAATTAATATGGCAGCAATTATTCCTTACCTAGCTAGGTTCCCAAATAACCACACAAAGACATTTTAATATTTTAAAGCTTAGGCCTTAGCTGGGCAGACTCTCAAGTAGCTCATCTAAGGTCACGTGGCTAGCTATACCTTTAAGTCCCATAGCCACATCTGTCTCTTTCATGTCTCCTGGAGGAAAGACCTTCCTCTTTCTTCTTCTCAGAATTCCTTTCTCCCTCCCAGGAAGTCCCACCTTCCACTTCCTGCCCAGCTAATTGGCAGTAAGGTTTTTATTAATACCAGTTAGAGAATGCCTTAAGTAGGTGAGGAAGGACAACTTCACACAGCATACCTCAACAAAAGGGTTACATGAGTATGGCCCATCGTGACGGAGAAAGCATGGTAGCAGGAGACTTGGTATGCCTGTCACGATACACCCATAGTCAAAGAGAAGAGAGAGAGAAATACTTGCATCCAGTTAACTTTCTCCTTTTTATTGCGCTTGGGATGCTAGCCCATGCAATGGGACCGAACATCATCAGGATGTGTGCATATCCTTCCTCAGTCAAACCTTTCTAGAAACAGCTTTATAAAACAGACCTACAGGTGTGTTTCCATGGTGATTTTAAATCCAGTCTGATAGATGATGAAGATCACAACATCACAGACCATTAAAAGTACCCATGGTATGGTAAGGGAGTCTGAGAAACAAAGGAAGAGTGACAAGGAAAATGAAAGATTGTGATCTCCATTTAGTACAAACATAGAGTAATTAAGAATGCAAGCTCTGGGACTTGAGAGATGGCTCAACAGTTAAGAGCACTTGCTGCTCTTCCAGAAGACCTGAGATCTGTTCTGACACCCATGTTAAGGGGCCCAAAACGGCCTGGAACTCCAGCTCCAGAGATATGACCTGGATGAGCTGCTGTGATAAGACCCTGGGTACCTACATATGTGTGGCGTTCGCACACAGAGATGCATAAATAAAAATCAATATAAACCTGAAAAAAAAGAGCCTAATCTGAAATGGTGGTATCAGAAAAGCCAAGCCCACAAATAATGTTTAAAATTCTGTAGAGTCGTTTTCCAGCCAAAATATTCACACAAACCTGGCTTATCTGGTGAGGACGATGATTCCTCAAAACCTCAATAAGAAGTTCTGAACTCAATGATCATCTTTCAACCTACCGGAAATGAAAATAAAAGGTAAAAATGAGAAAAAAAAAATAAGGCGGTAACAGAAAACTAAAAGAACCACTAAGATGCTACTGTGTGATATCTACATGTAAAATCTGTTGATATGTTGAACACATTTCAGATATATGAAAAATGGTGATGGAATTCAATTTATGCTAATGACATTTTATAGTCTGGAAAGCTTCTCAGAGAATCATTGTATTTCATAAAAGGATGAAGAGGATAGAATGTCATAGAAGGTACCTATGCCTTCTACCCTCTGTGCCTGCCTGTGCACAGGCATCTACACACACACCTGCACATAGACCACATGAATATAATACATGCGTGCGCGCACACACACACCAAAAAAAGAAAAAGAGAGAACTAACAAAAGACTAAGAAAACAGAGCTATGAGCTACCGTCAGACTGCCATAAAAATCAGTTAACCACTGATCGGCGATTTGGATAGCACGTTTCATGTTGCAGGTAAGATTCTATTCAGCAGTTTCCTTTGAAAGATTCTTCAGTGTACTGAACAAAGAAGTTTTATTCCTGCGCAGTCTAGACCTTATTCAGTTGCTTGGCAGTGGGCCCCACCATCCCATTCCAGGCTTTGTGTTTAGCTTTCCAAGGGAGCGCTATACCACAAACTTTACCACAATACTCCCATAAGGGAGGATTGATAATCATTCCGTAGTCAATCTAATGGGGAAAAATCTTCAAGATGACAAGGGCTATTTTTAGATTGTTGTAAATACACTGTCCTCTTTCTTCAAAATGAAACCTTGTGTCTTTACTCATGGAGGTAAGGGATTCATTCACCTTTGTGATAAAACAAACAAAGAAACAAACAAACAAAACATAAAAATACATTTGGTTGTGGGCTGGGCAAGTGGAAGATGAAATGGGCATTCAACAGAGGGTCTGCAGACATTCTCTGTATGCTGTAAAGCCCAAAGCTTAAGATACAGTGTGTCCCTTGTGAACTCTATGATGAGCCAGAAAGACTAGCTTGGGAGGAAAAGAAACAAACGTTACAGGTTACAGGACACTATTGCAATTAGCTGCTAAATGATGAAGGATCCAAGGAAGACCCTTTTAGGAATTTCTGAGATTCCTCCCCCTCACCTCCCATCCTCCCCAGCAGGAACTGCAAATGCACACTCTCTTCCAATAGCCATAACGGGACCTTGAAGTCACCACTGTCATCCTCTTCATTTTCAGGAGAGGACAGAAAGTAGAAAAGGTCAACTAGCTTGCTAGTGAGCAAATCCAGATCTGGGTGAAATGAAGGAGAACTTTGTAGAGTGTAACTAGGGAGAGATCGCCTACAGCGCTGCCCTTTTCCCCAGCCTCTCTTTGCATTATTTATAAATGCAGGGCTGGATTCCAAGCGGCATGGTCCTTAGGGAACACAGCTAAGCTTCGATTTGTGCTTAGGAACCTTTGTGAATACCTGTCCTTTCAGCCAACAGGAAGTCCCCTGGGACACAGGTAAAGGAAGCAGGATTTCTTTTCATATTGTCTTTGAACAATGAGTCCTGTGGGGTAATGCATGGTTTATACAGAAATAGACTGACCCATGAAAACACAGCCCTGTTTTTACAACAGCCGAATCACTTCCACCCTCCCGCTTACGTCTCTTTCCCAGCTATCTTTCTCCTTGATTGCATTTGGAACACCCTGGGGCTCTTCTGATGAAACTTTCCTTGAATTTTATCACCTACCCTGTCGTAAAGACTTCTCCAGGGTAACAGTTTGCAATATCATCCACACTCCCTGACACAATGCCCCAAGGTCTAGTCTCACTTAGGAAAACATAAGAATTTTCCTTGTTCAGAGAAAAGAGATAAAGACTTGGGAGGGAAAGGGTCTCTCACTAAACCTGGCGAGGTTAGAAAATGTTCTGTGTCCTTTTATAAGGTGGTCAGTCTGGGACAACCACAACAGGTGACAGAAAAGGGGCTCAAGTAAACAGAGTTGGTTTTCTTCCCAGGTCCTGGAGACAGGAGGCATAGAACGCCACCATTACAATGTCACACTATTTCCAAGGAGTAGTTGTGTGTGTGTACCGTGTGTGGGAGGGTCATACCACAAACTCAGGTGTTAGTCGGCAGGTTTCATTTTGTCTGAGACAAGGTCTCTTGTTTTTCTGTTTTATTAGGCCAGTTGGCCCATGAGCTTATTCTCCTGTCTCTGCCCCCATCTCTCCATGGGAGTGCTGGAATTACTGCTGACTCTACAAGTCTAGCTTTCACTTTGGTTCTTGGGATTCGAACTTGGATCCTCACACTTGTATGGCAAGTGCTTTTACCCACTGAGCCCTCTCCGTAGCCCCTGTTTAGTTTAGTGTTGTGCAACATTTCAACTGTTACAAGAACCTGTAGCATACAGAAATACAGACCATGAATTACTAACTACAATTTCTGTGATTCCATATATCAGTTAAATGTTTTTATATTGATATTTAAAAAATAGTACTACAGAATATAAGGAAGAATGGAAATATTTATGCTAATAATTTTTTGAAGGGTTTGGGATTCAACCCCAGACCTCATGTATGTTAAAGTCTACCAGTGGGCTACACCAATAGCATAATTTAAAGAAAAGAATTTTCTATTTTAACATGTTTATTCATGCTCTTTTCTTGCTTTTTTAAACAGAGGGACTGAATGAAAAATGAAAAAGAAATAAAAAGAAAGGACATGACTACTCCTAGGTATGGGAGAGAACATAGATTTATTTATTGTAGATTAAAGGGAGAACATGGACAGAGGCGGAAACATCTGGGAGAGTCCATAGTGAAGACGCTCCACAAGTCCAGGCCATGTGAGGGGGTTAGGGGAGAGAGGAGAGCAAGGAGAATGCAGGGTAGACAAAAGATGCCATGTAACCAAAATCGCTGGATTATATAGGGAAAAGCTGAGGGGAAGGTCAGCCCAGCTCCCGGGATGGAGAAGTTTAGGTTAGGGGGTGAAATATGGCAGCCATACTCTGTAACAGGTAGAGACTGAGGGATGCTGGGAGAACCTGGTGTCTTGTTGATATGTTAAACAGGTCATAGGTTTAAGACCTAACGAAGACCTGGTTTTCCTTTTGCATTGAGCCCCATGAATAATTTAAGGACTACCTTTTGGCTGTTCCATCTGTTCTGCTTAAGAAAAATGGTCTGTAAGCAATGAGGTCGTTGCTTGGACAGTTATGATGTCAGCTTGACTGGAGCTCAGGGATCCCTAGTTAGTTGGAAAAGTGTTATTTCAAGGCGTGTATTCCAGGGAAGTTCTGGAAGAGATCAGCATTAGAAATCAATAGTTTAAATAAATGAGATAGTCCTCAGTCATAGGGTGAGCACCATTCAGCCCTCAGAGAGTAGGGATACAAGACAAAGATGGAAGGAGAGGGAATTTACTCTTCCTAGCTGGAACATCCATCTTTTCTGCTGACAGATCTCAAAGCTGCTGGTTTGCAGGTCTTCGGGCTATGCTAGCAGTGACATCAGCTGCTCTTTTGTCTTTACCACCTAAAACCTATCTAATCTGCCTTAGCTGTAAAGTGGGTGGTTAACATAAATATTTCTAATGGTAGTTGTGAAGACTGAGGGTATTGCGACTATTAAATATGAAGACATCAATAGACATTAGCTAGGTCAGTATCCCAAAACCCTTAGTTGGGTGACCTGTGGGGACACACGGAGAGCTTTGCTTCCTCGTTTTCTCTTTACTATAACCACCACCCTTACTCATAGACCTATTACTAGATTTGTTCAACATATCATAACATATCCTAAAGAGAATATGAAAAGGGCAAGGCATTTTACTCTTCTGTTTCTGTTAAGTGCTTCTTAACTTAAAGATGCATAAAAGCAAGGCCATGATCGTGTGTTTTGTTCCTCAAGTGGAAGCAGGAAGGAGGCAAAGGGGTTGAGAAACATGTGTATTTGTGTAAGGGAGAGGAAATCACTACTTAATAAAGAAGTTTGCCCTCCACTGTTCATTGTGCTCTTCAGAGCAGCCAAGGTGAGGAAATAATCCATGAGTCCATTCATGGACAAATAGATCAAAAAAATGTGCACACACACACACACACACACATACAATGAATTATTATTCCACCTTAAAAAGAAGGAAGTCCTGGGTTTGACACAACCATCTGTGAAGGGAAGAAAAGCCAGACACAGACACACCCACTGTGTGATGCACATAACAAGCAGACAGGAAAGGGTTAAGTCTAGCTTGACGGTAGGAGCCCATTGGAACCATTCTTGAGCCGCCATTTTGAACTGTCGAACAAATCTGCAGTTATGAGTCAGACGTTCGATACAGAGCAAATGGCATGTGTGATGGAGTAGACTCCTCAAGGTCACCTTCATGTCCCACTTGCTGGAACTGGATCCCTGTGTGAGCACCTCCTACTTGATTGCAAACTAGGTAAAGAAGTGCCGGATATTTCATTTATCCACCCAATACTCACTGGGCCTTGAAGCAGAGTTGGTATTATGATAATAAACGATGGCATATTTATATATTAAGCAATGGGATTTTGCCCAGTGTTCGAATTAGAGAGGAGCCTCCCTCCTTCCCTTTTCCTTTTTCTTTCCCTCCCTCTTTCCCTCCCTCCCTCCCTACTTCTTCCCTCCCTCCTCTTCCTCCTTCTCTCCCTCCCTCCCTCCCTCCTTACTTTCCTTACCTCCCTCCCTCCTTACTTTCCTTACCTCCCTCCCTTCTTACCTTCCATTCTTTTTTTCTTCCTTCTGCCTTCATTCCCTCTCTTCCTCTCTGTGTAACCCAGACTGCTCTGGAACTCATCATGTAGCCCAGGCTGCCCTAGAAGTCATGATCCTCCTGCTTCAGTCCCCTAACGCTTGCATTACAAGTACTGTCTGCCTGAGAGATTCCTTGAAGTTGGTTGTCATATAAGTGAGAGAAATCACCAATCGGAACATGACTAGGTAAAGCTGGACGTCCGGCTGAGGATGCGTCTGTGGCTTCCATAGATTAATGATGGCTGTGCATCTTTTGACATTCTTCTCACTGAGAAGTAGGACCTGTTTCTCTCCTCTTTGGACCTGGGCTGTGACAACTTTAACCAAGAGACTGTGACCGAAGAGATTGGGAGGCTATAGCATGAAATACAAAAAAAAAAAAAAAAAAAAAAAAAAAATCAATCCACGCTATCGCTGGCAAGGCACGGCCATGTTCTCATTTCCTGGAGACTCTCTGACCTGGAGCTCTGAAATCTCTCCACCGAGCTCGCTCAGTTCTCACTGGCGGGTCGATACCATGCCGGCCCCCACGCTTCCAAATTCCCACGGCCTTTTGGGGTGCACTTCTTGCAAACCCACGCTTTGCCGCTGTACCTATCTCCCTGGAACCCAGTTGAGTCACAGTGTGAAGGAAAACATCACACTTAGTTCAGAATCAACAAGTAACTCAATCGCTGGGCACGACAACCAGCACCCTAATTTTGTAGCTCTACTAAATTTAACTCCTCCGGTGGCGATGGCAGATCTGCCACCTAAACCAGGGACCTCTTGTTAGCTACATCTTGTCCTCCAAGCTCTCCCTGTGGGAACTTAGCGAGCTGGGTGGAAAAATTTTGGAGCTCTAGGTCAGAGAGTGTCCACAAGATGAGAACAGGCTGGTGCCTTGCCAGCGACAGCGTGGGTTGATTTTTTTTTTTTTAAATATTTCACGCTACAGGCCTTGGTAGGAAACAGGCAGCTTGCACCTTAGTCTCTTGAAGCTTTGAAATTCTCTGACAGACATTTTAGTAACCTGTTGTAGGGAGCACGTGGAATGCCAGAAAAGACCCAGAGAAGAGGAAAGTCCCACTGAATCTAGCCTGTTAGCTGATCCTGTTAAGAAGCAAGTGTAGGAACAAAACCACCAGATGGATGCTATCAAATAGCCCTGACAACAACTGCATAATTAATTCTCTGGCTCAACAAATGGCTAAACTAGAAAGGGAAAGCAAGCCTCCTAAGAGTTGCATGGAAATACCTTTCTTTTTCTATTTGCGCATTCTGTGTCTCGAGGTCATTAAGAAAAATCATTGAGGGTCATACTTTACAAGGCCTCCTGCCTTTTTTTTCTGTCAAAGAAGCTGAGTCATTTCTGCTTCTAGTTGTGTGGGTGGGTAAGGTGGGGGCTTGTTCGGGCAAAGACAGTATCAATCCACACCACGCTTCTCAATTGGTCGCCAAGCTTCCGGGCATCTGTATTCCCATTATCTCTAGAAAGGAGACAGGCAGAAATCTTTAGCACTTTTAATGGCTTGCCTCTTATCCTTATTAAATCAAACACCATTTCTGTCTTAACTTCAGTATTCTCTCTCTGTTCAGAACTGTATACTTCCTGTTTAGCTGTCATGCTGGTTGGATGCATGCCCACTCATCACCATAAATGACAGAAAGGGAACCCTCCTTTTCTGGGCTAATGGCTGTATTTACTTTTTTTTTATTAAGATGTAGTCAAGTCTTTTGGCAGATTGTTATCAGAAAGAACAGTTTAGCATCAATTATGCTAAGACAAAAATCATTATATTTAGCAGTCATTGTCTGGTTTTAAATGGACTTTATTAAATAACCCAAGATAAAAACTTAGGCCGTTCAACTACTTGGTACACTTGCTGGTAACTCATCCTGGCAGAAGCCTGATGTTCTAATTTTGTTTGGAGAGAACTTCTCAACAGGATTCATGGCAAAGTTCTTTTGTGGTCAGTGTGAGCAGTTGAGAAAAGCAATGTTCAGGGACTCTAGTGGGCATGTAAAATTTCTTTCTGTATATTTATGGTACCAAATTCTATGCTTTTCAAATAGATAGCCATATTCCAAACAGGCTTATACATTATTTATTGTCCATTGAAAAACATCTTGCCATTGGGAGTTGCAGCTCAGTGGTAGAGTGCTTCGCCAGCATATATAAGGTCCTGGGTTCAACCCCTGCAACCATTGAGTTGACTGTGTATCTTTGCTTGTTTTTTATTGCTGTGAAGAGACACCATGACCACTGCAACTCTTATAAAGGAAAACATTTAATTGGGGCTGGCTTACAGTGTCTGAGGTGTAGTCTATTATCTTCATGGTGGGAAACACGTTAACACACAGGCAGATGTGGTGCTGGAGAAGGAGCTGAGAGTTCTATATCCGAATCCTCAGGCAACAGGAAAAGACAGTGACATATTTCCTCCAACAAGGCCTTGCCTGCCTACTCCAACAAGGTCACACCTCCTAATAGTGCCTCTCCCTATGGACCTAAGGGGGCCATTTTTATTCAGATCACCACAGTGAGTATTGGAAGACATCAGAACATTTTGGCTCATTACTTTGTACTAGCATAGGTGGCTCCTATCTCACTTCTCTTGAATAAGGATCTAAGGTTTGGCTGCTACATTATTTTTTTCATAAAATAACTCAGTCTCCTTTATGGCTGGTATCTGATTTTGAAAGTCAGCTTCTCTGTTGCTGTGATAAAACTGACCAAAAAATTATTGAGAAAGGAAAGAATTTATGTCATCTTACATTTCCAAGTGATAGCCCCTGACTAGGGCAAGCCAAAGCAGAAACCCAAAGGCAGGAACTGAAGCAGAGGCTAAGAAGGAGTGCTACTTACTGGGTTGGTTGATCGGCATGGATTACTCCGTTTATTTTCTTATACAACCCCAAACCAACAGGTCAGGGGTGGTACTGTCCACAGTGGGTTGGGCCCTCCCACATCAATCATCAGTTAAGACCATGCCCCACAGTCATGCCCATAGGCCAATGATCTGATGTAGGCAATTCTTCAGACAAGGTTCTCTCCTTCTCTGTGACTGGTTGACAAAAAAAACTAACCACCACATGGAAGCCTACGATTTCTCTCTAACCAGTGATACACGATGCCAGTGCATACTCAGCAGACATTTAGTTATCAAAATGTGCTACTCAGGAAACTTAAGATTAGATGTTACTTAGTGCTTGTGAGGGTCTCAAGGACATCTAATTGTTCAGCTTCTGTCCTGCATTTAATTGTATCACTAGGAAACCAATAACTGGGACATATTCTCTCCTGCAATATATGTTAATACCAGAAATGGTACTTGATACTTCAGTATCATATGCAAAGCATCATGGGAAAACCTACTAATTTATTTGACATTATTTGATATGAAGGCTCATTTGACGAATTCTTGTTTGAATAAATTCTAGAAAATTTTATGTGGGATTACATATTGTCTTAGCATTTTTATTGCTGTGATGAAACACTGTCTTAGTTAGGGTTTACTGCTGTGAACAGACACCATGGCCAAGGCAACTCTTTAAAAGAACAACATTTAATTGGGGCTGGCTTACAGTCTCTGAGGTTCAGTCCGTTAGCATCAAGGTGTGAGCATGGCAGCATCCAGGCAGGTATGGTACAGGAGGAGCTGAGAGTTCTACATCTTCATCTGAAGGCTACTAAGAGAAGACTGGCTTCCACATGGTTAGGAGGAGGGTCTCACTGCCCACCTGCACAGGCCCATATTTCCTCCAACAAGGCCACACCCCCAAATAGTGCCACTCCCTGGGCCAATCGTATTCAAACCACCACAAACACCATGACCAAAAGCAAGTTCAAGAGAAAAGGGTTTATTTGGCTTACACTTCCAAATTGTAGTCCATCATTGAAGGAAGCCAGGATTGGAACTCAGACATGATAGGAACTCAAAGAAGGAAGGAGTGGATGCAGTTCATGGAGGAGGGCTGCTTACTGGATTGTTCCCCATGGCTTGCTCATCCTGCTTTCATATGGAACCCAAGATCACCAGTCCAGGGATGGCACCACCCACAGTGGGCTGGGCCCTCCCCCATCAATCACTAATAGGAAAATGCTCTACAGCCTTTGCCCACAGCCCAAACTTCCAAAGGCATTTTCTCAGTTGGGGTTCCCTCCTCTCAGACGACTCTAGCCTGTGTCAAGTTGGCATAAAATTAGACAGTACAATATACATCCATATATATCCCATATCATTTGAGAGATGAGATCTATCACTAAACTGCAAATGTTAGTTTCCTTTTAAAAATTAACATTTTTTATGTGTAAGAGTGTTTTGCCTGTGTGTATGTCTATGTACCACATTCATGCTTGTTGTACACAGAGGCCAGAAGAGGGTGTCTGATCCCCAGAAACTGGACTTACAGAGAGTTATGAGCTGCATGTGGGTGCTGATAATTGAACCCGAGTCTGCAGGGTCCTTGACACATTGATGATTTGATAGCACTTCCATGAAGTATTTGTGGTGGAGGTGGTGCCGGCAGCAATAGGGAGAGAGATGTACAGTTTCCTCCGCCAAATTCTGTTTGTATCATTTCTGGGATGGGTGGTATGAGAAACAGAGACTGTATGGGATTCTATGCTATATGTCAAGAAAATAATTAGGGGGGTTATATAGTAAGAAATATTTTCTTCCCTCCCTTAGAGCATTTATATTCTCAGATGAGAGGCACACACAGACTTGTATTTTTAAATAGTGTCAGGCAGCACAATAGCTGGACACCTGCTACTCTCCATGCTGTTAGAATCTGCTACCCTTTCCAGAACCTCAAGTTATCACTTGCTAGTTACTACGTTCCATCTGGGCTGCTCTTAACCCGGTTGGGCAGCCAGCCTTCTGCGCCACATTCTCCTGGCCTGTAGCCCATGTCAGCTTACCTTCTGCCTCCTGCATGTTCTTCTTCCATCGTGGCTTCCCTTCCTCTCCTTTCCCTCCTTGTGGTCCTTTCTCCCAAGCCAGCAAACCTCATCCCTACCTATGTCTCATCTGCCCAGCTATTGGCTGTTGACATCTTTATTCACCAATCAGAATTAACATGGGAATAGGATGCCAAGGGCTACAGGCAGACTCCAGGCCTTGCGGACCCACACTTAGCATTATAGCAGATGGTAAAAGACAAAACCTCAACAGGGTTGTGGCTCAGGCACTGAACTTTTGACAATCCCTTTACACTCTTGTTCTTCATACACTTTATACTTCTCCAGTCTCCAGTCTCCCTGCTCTCGCTCTCTGCCTTCTTAAACCGTTATATGTTTAGTTTTCTTCAGTCTGTGACAATTTCTAGTTCTTCTCCGTCCCTCTCCACCTTAACACTCTTAAACCTTTTGTCATGTGCTCAGCAGAATTTTTTTCTCAACTTGAATTTGTATGATTTTTTTTTTTTTTACTGTAATGATGGAGGTTATGAATTTTGGCAGCAATGTTTTAGAGGGGAGAAGCCTTTCTTATGACATCAAAGCTGATGATAACCTATAGAACTTTTTGTTGTCATTTTGAGTAGCCCAGGATAGCCCCTAGAATTCATGATTCTCCTGTCCTTATTTCTCAGAATGCCAGGCTCAAAGCAGGCTTCTGAGACTCCAGCGTGCCTCTTTCAGACTTTCACTGGTGATCTTTAACCTTGATTACTTGTTTAAGGTGGTAGCTTGCCATCTTGTTGAGTTTTTCTCTACACCTCCTTTCCCACCTTTTTACATGTCTTCTTTTCTGTTAAGTGTGTGTGATTTTTTTTTTATCCAAGAATTCAGGAGGGCCAGGAATGGTAGCACTCACCTGTAATTTTGGCTACCAGGAAAGCTGAAACAGGATAAGAACATGTTCTAGGCCAGTGTAAACAACTTAGTGAGCTCCTGTCTCAAAACAAACAGGAAAAAGAAAGAATAAAAAAAGAGGCCTGGGACTATAGCTCAGTGGTAGGGTGCTCTCCTGGTATCTGTGAGGATATAGGTTCAATCCCCAGTACTGAATACAGCGAAGTGTAAAAATATCTTTTATTTGGCGGATGTAATTGTCATCTTGGAGGTTTACTGCCTCAGTGTGCTAACCCAGGCCTAGTCCTGGAAGCTTCTAGGCTCCATAAAATCTTATCTAGGTCTAAAATGTTTTAGCCTTTGTGATTTATTGCTGAATAGGCTCATTTTTTCTAGCTCTTTCTGAACTTTGGCTGTCTGGTTCAACTCAGCTGTATTGGCTCAAACACCTCTCCAAGCTGACTGATTCAAATTGGCTTCTCTCTCAGCCTCTGACTTATTGCTGTGCTTAGCCTCAACCTAACTCTGGCAATCTGTTTTAATCTTTTGTCTCCTTTTCGTTCTCTGGCTCATTCTGTCTTCACCTGTGTCTAGCTTGTTCTTCTCTCTGCAAACTGTCTCTGTAATACTGTCCCAGTAAAACCGTCTTCTCTCCTTTTGCACTGCTCCCAAGTAGCTCCCTTTCCTCTCTCCTCTTGTGAGGGTTGGGCATATCCAATTCTGTCAAATCTTTCTCTGATTCGTTACTTTGTCTGCCACTCAATTAGACATCACTTTCAAACATGGGTGCTTCCTTTTACAAACTGACTTTACTTTCATTGTTTGGGATTAAGGACCTGTCTATATTCCAGCCAGAGGGACTAAAGGTGTGTGCTAAGGGCTGAGCCACACCCCAACTAGAAACAGGGTTGTTTTTTTTTTTTTCAGTAAATAAGAAAATCTTGGGGTTCACAGTGTGATCAAATATTTGACAAAGTAGGAAGATTTCTTCCTCTGAGCTAAAGGTTTAATTCTCCTCTTTCTGTAGTTGTGTATTTTCTGTATACTTCTGTTTTTTCTCCTGACCCCTGCTACTGAGATAACAATTCTGAGACTCAAACCTATTTACAAATACCTAAGTCGTTAGCTTCAGCTGTTCCTTGATTCATTAGCTCATAAGTTAATTATCCCATTATTTTATTCTAAGTTCTGCCATGTGTCAGATTACCTGGTCCTCAGATTTTTTGCTTCGTTCTCCATCAGCACTCTGGGTCCCTTCTGTCTCTATCCAAGCCTCCCTCCCCACCCCCCGCTGGATGTCCCACCTTTTGATTTCTTGCCTAAGCTCATTGGCCAATCAGCTTTTTATTGACAGGTGAATGTTTTTACACAGTGCACGAGAGATTTATCTCTAGACTCAGGTTTATTTGGATGATCACAGAAACTGTTGTTGACAGGTGTTCATCTTTTTTTTTTTTTTTGAGAACAATGATTCTAGAGCTAAAGATAATGAGGGAGTCTCTGAATAACTCAAGAACAAGTGAGGCAGTGGCAATTGGGTGATTCACTAGTAATATTTTGACTGCCATTAGACCAGTAGAGTTGATCATACATGGTTGTGTGGCATACTGGAAAGAGCATGAAATCAGAGGGACTTGGTTAGAATTTAAGTTTTAGTCTGTATTGGCTGTGAGACTTTGGATGACACAATTGACTTTCCTGATTCTATAGACCACATGTGTTAGTATTCTGTCAAACTCCACCTCCATAGTTACCTGGCAATGGCCAGGTATGCTCCTCCCTACAGTTATAAAAGGGGCTGTCTGGCCCCTCCTCCCTCTCTTGCCCCTTGACCCGAGGGCCTGCAGGTTGTCTCTGACCCTCTTCCCTTCCCTTCCCCCTCTCCACGTGGTCATGGCGGGCCACCACCTCCACCTCTACCTTTCTGCTCTCTCTCTCTCCTCTCATTCTCTTCCCTCCGCCTAAATAAACTTCCTCTGGTGGAATCCTCTGGCCTGGTCTTCCGTCCCAAGCTCCTGTGCAAATATCAACAACAAGTATTTGAAACGCTAAAACGAATTCCTACCACTTTCATAAAAACACTGCCAGTAAGACAGCTAGTACCTGCATAGAAACCCTGGAGTATGTTAGCACTGTAAATTGCACACACAATTGGAAGGCTTTGAGGAAGGAGATCTAGAACTGTTTACTGATGTGTTTATAGATAGTTTATCTTCAATAGAGGTATTGGTACAGATATTCTTTTTCTATTAAGTTATCCAATAATTTAAAAAGTAATCAATGAGTTTATTAATTGCTTTATTTTATAAAGTAATTTGTGCAAGTATGTGTGTTTTACTGGGAGTTGAAGTCAGGGCTTAACTGATAGAGTAACTTTCAACCAGCTTATTATGTGTCAGGCTCTTATGGAGTTTTGGGATTAAGATTCAACAATTCATTTAGTCTTTCTCTTAGATAACTTAGCTCATCGGTTCTCAACTTGTTGCTCTCCAACAAGCCTTTCACAGGGATAGTGTAAGACCATCAGAAAATCAAGATGTTTACATTATAATTTATAACAGTAGCAAAATTAGTTTATGAAGAAGCAACAAAAATAATTTTATGGTTGGGGGACACCATATGAGGAACTATATTAAAAGGTCAAAGCGTTAGGAAGGTTGAGAGCTACTGCCTTAGATTCTTTAAACCACTCTCTTTTTTTTATTTTTAAATCTAGGAGAGTTTGTCTCTTTTGCCCACAGCAAACATGGCAGAGAAAGCTTCAACCTGACCTCTTTCGCCCTCAACAAAGATGGCTACAGCACTTCCTGCTCTTGCCTTCAACAAAGATGGTCACCATACTTCCTGTCTAGGACTTTTGCCCTCAACAAAGATGGTGTTCATGGTACAGGGTTCCTATCAGTCTGGATTCCGGTTGTAGTTTTATTTATTTATTTATTTTTTTAGCGATACGTGGTCGCAGACGTAAGTAACATGACTCCATCTTCTCTCGCAATCCCCGCGGCCGTGGCGACATCGCCTCTGCGCGGCTCCCGCGGGGCTGGGCCAGGGTTCGGGTGGCGGTGCCTGGGGGGTCTGTTTCCTCCGTGAGGACAGTCTGCGGGTTCATTCACCGTGAAAATCGCCGGTAGCTCTCCCTGTTTGTGCCACAAGCACGGCTTTCAGCTGCCGAGACAGGGAACTTTTTACAAGTTCCAAATGGAAACACGCTGCCTAAATATGGTCACGCACGCCCTCCTCACCTGCCACCTCCCGACTTTGCAGAGGGTTGTGCGCCAGGCTGGGATCCGATGTCCCGCTTGTGTGGGCTGAGGGTGTCGGAAGCCCCGCCCGCCACCCGTGCTCCCCCTACCTTCTTTGCCAGCACCTCTCAGCACACTAGCGACCTGAGCTCATTAAATGTCCCATGCATATCTGCTCACGGCCGCACTGCTACCCACATTTCCAATTCTTGTGAGGCGTATCATAAAAGGCACACAAATACTTTCTTGAAGGTGCTGGTCCCTTAGAGACCTTTTCTGTTTGTAAGAAAGATCCTTAAACGCTTTTCCTCCAGGTTGTCTTCCATTGCCGGTCAAGGTCTATAAATGTCGCTGGTCCTTTTAGTAGTTTCTGCATTGTGAGTGCTGGACTAACTCTGACAAAGCAATATTGAAGTCCACACTATTCTCTAGCACTTACTTTATATAATAATATAAATAAATAGATGAATAAATCTGTAATCCTTAGGGGCTGCATTTTAAGGAAAGGATCAGATCTGTTTTCTGTCCGATCTCTTATTGCACAAGGAATTGAAAAAGGTCCCCATTATCGTGAAAAGCAGAGATAGAAACAGATCCATAATTAGTACTGTTCATTATGCTGGGAAGTGTTTGAAATATACGTGGTTTGGCTTAACAGTCACTTAGGGAACACCATGGCTCAGCACTCTTAAGATAGAAAGACTGACTGATTTGGGGGTGCTTATTAGTGACTTTGCAGCAATACTGTCTTGAGGGGATCTATCAGCATTCCTGAAATCTAGGCATTGATTTTGCCTCTTTCCAGGGAGAAATGGATGCCAGAGACAAGCAAATACTCCGCTCACTGCGTCTGGAGCTGGGTGCTGAGGTATTGGTAGAAGGATTGGTTCTTCAGTACCTTTACCAGGAAGGAATTTTGACAGAAAGCCACATTCAAGAAATCAAAGCTCAAACCACAGGCCTCCGCAAGACAATGCTGCTGCTGGACATTCTGCCTTCCAGGGGCCCCAAAGCCTTTGACACCTTCCTCGATTCCCTCCAGGAATTTCCCTGGGTAAGAGAGAAGCTGAAGAAGGCCAGAGAGGAAGCCATAGCTGAGCTGCCTCCAGGTAGGCCTCAAAGAGATCACTTCAAAAGCTGCTCTGAACTTGCCGCAACCATGTTCAATGGGTTGGAAGTTAGTATTTTAGGAGGGGCAGGGGTCATGAACATGGGCAACAGTTTGGACCGAGAAGACATGGCATTGGAGGGTCAAGATGAGGAGGTGGTGTTAGGAAACACAAGGGAAAAGGAAGCACAAGGCTGAGAGGTTAAGGAGGGAGTTCAGAGTACAATTTAGACATGCTTCCAGGGAAACTTGGCAAGTCACTTGGGAGGCATGTTCTCATCAGAGCCAGGTCAATCTGAGCCCTTTGGCAGCAGGAGCCGTTTGGAAAGCACAGATGGGAATGCAGGCTTTGGCCTACTGATAACTGATTTGTGGGGTGCCAAGCGGCCAGCTGGAGGAGGTCAGATCATGGGAGACAGCCTCTAGGAAGGCATGCCCTGCACCTGTCCCTACAGCCAGCCTCTGAGGCCAAAGGGTATTTTTTGGAGCCTGCCTTAGTTTGTTTTTCAAGGCTGTTGGCCTTTTAGAATTCAGCTTTGTGCAGACACCTGGGGAGTTTTATTTTGCAAGGGTAGTCATTTGGGGAGAATCTGATTTTGATTTTCCAGGGGAACTGGAAGATGTGATCAGAAAAGAAACAGCTTGGTACTTGTGAGAGGTATAAGGTGCCAGTCTCTTCAGTCCTCTCATACACACTACATTTTACAAAGATGAGGGGCTGACCTGGAAAGGTTAATTTTTTTTTTTTTAAATAATATAATGGAAAGATTTGGCCAACTGATCCAAACCAAATCAGTAGATTTCCAGAATTAAGAATTTAACATTTCCTGGGTTGTTGATATAGATATGGGACCAAGTCAGTGGTCTCCAGAATTTATTGTTACTGGTTTTTTAAAAAAAATGACTGTAACAGAGCCGTGGTGGGGGTTGGGGGGAAGGGAGGATGGTGATGGCGGTGGTGCCTGCCTTTATGAAGGCAGAGGCAAGTGGATCTCTGTGAGTCTAGCCTGGTCAACATAGTGAGTTCTGGGATAGCCAGAGCTACATATCGAAACCCTTCAACTCCCAACTTCCAAATGACTGTAACTGGTTAAAAAAATCAAATGCTACCAGTAAATTACTTTTTTAAGCAATTTAAACTTAAGACGCTGGGTCTTATATTTTGAATGGTTTTGAGAACATGTATGTATCATAATTCATTTTTTTTTAAAAAAATTAATGACATATATCTGAATATTTGACCAGAATAGGATAGCAAGTTAATTTAGAAAGTCCTGGTAAACATTCAGTGGAAAAATCTAAAAATATCTTTCTTCCTACTAGCTTGTCCAAATTACACATCTTTTTGAAACCAAGAGAATGCCGGCCTTTGAGGACCTCTCTAGCATTTTCGGCTTGGTTTGTCCTTAGAAAATTACATATTCCATGTGTCTGAACAAAAGCAGGGCCAAATATCCCTGACATTTCTACCACATTGTTAGCAGCAGAATATATACCATAGAACTGGGGAGGTAACATCAGTGAGTTGTGCCTTTCTGGTATTCCTGTGGAAGGTTCTCCTGACTGCATGCGATTGGAAATGACAAAAGACCAGAAAGCTTTGCACTCTCAACATGTTTAGTTTAATTAGGTGATTATTTGGGTTATATAAATATTGTCATGAATTGTCATAGACATGTGACCCGCATTCTCACTTCTTCAGGTTCATTCAGAGAGCAAGAGAGAATTAAGATAATCCTGAAGAAATATAATATATATAACATAAATATAATATAAATATTTTTATAAAAGTTAAAGAGAAGCCGAGGGAGAGGCGCTTTTCCATCTAGCTGTTTATCTTATATGTATGAACGTTTTATCTGTGTATGTATGGGCACTGCCTGTGCCTGGTGCATATGGAAACTAGAGGAGAGAGGGCTGGGGCCTTGGAAGTGGACTTGTAGATGGCCGTGAGCTGCCCCGTGAAAAGAAAGGAGGTCTGCAAGAGCAGCCGGTGCTCCTAACCATTGAGCCTCTCTCCAGCCCCGAAAAGCAAAAAAAAAAAAGAAGAAGAAAAAAGAGAGTTTAAAAAAAGAACATATCTGTATATACACCTAGAAAAGTAGGTTTTCCCCAAGACTTGTTAACTCCGTGGAAGGTTAAATGGAAAGCTGGCTTGCCTCACAACACTAGTGAGTGTTATGAATTGTTTGTTTGTTTTTTCTATAACTAACTCTGCTAGTGAAAACAGTTCCAACCCGGGGCTTTGATTTATCGATGTCTTGGTGACATAAACCCACTGTAAAGTATGACTGTAGTTAAATATTGACGTCTTAAAATAATACTGAAAATACAAGTAGAGACCAAGGATAAAGTCGACACCTTTCTCATGCTCTCTTTAAGAGTGACACTCCCTGTAGGGTTAGCACTCCCTTTGGCTGGTGCTTGCACATGTGTGTGTTCTCGGCTACTGCGCAGTGCCATGCCTGCTGCCAGGCCCCTCGCCCTGATGGTCATGGATTCTAACTCTCTAGAACTGTAAGCGAGACCCCAATAAACTCTTTCTTTATAAGGAAAAAAAAAGTGACATTACAATGACCTTCGAGAACCCTGTCATTTCTAACTCTTACTAATAAGCCTTGAATTCGAGGTTTGTCATTCTCTTTTTCATTGGTAGTTTTCTAGCTCACAAGAGTCTCTTAAAAGTCCTTGTTGATTATTGAAAATCTATTATGCCATAGGGTCTAGTGGTAAATGTGTATCTCTATAAATTATATATATTTTATTATATCATATACCATATATTATATAATATTATAACATTACACACACACACATATACACACACATATAGTTTGAGGGGTGAAGATAGAAGTTATATATTTTAAAGAAGTAGATACCTAATTGCTTTCTGTCATTTAAGGCCTTAAATACTTTTAAGTGTCTAATTTCATGAAAATACGATTTTGAAATTAGGTTGAGGTTTAGTGAATTGGAAGCTTGTGAGGATGTTGGTTTTTTTTTCTGGGGAGTGGGAGAATGAGGGGAGGCTTAAAGCCATGGACCATCGTCAGAGCTGAAGTGCCTTCCAACTTAACGTCTCTGGAAAAAAGCAAACAAACCCAGAGTCCTATTTTCTGGGACCTCTGTGTTCCTCTAACGCGGTGTCAGAACAGGGTAGCACACTTGTATTTCTGCAAGGGCATCTTGGAATTTTGTGACCCAGGCTCAGGGAAAACAGAGCGTTTGTGAGGTGTGCACACAGTAACCTTTTCTTGCTTTTTGCTTATGTTGGTTGTGGTTGTTCATGAACTGGTTTGGTGCCCGCTCTTGGGAAGCCTTGAGTCGAAGTGAGGGGGCCCTTCACTTAGCCATGAGGCCGATCCTTTCTCAAGAATGAACTAACTTTATTTTCACGACACTTTTCCACTTGGTTCCTCTGGCAGGCTCTTGGTTTTCCCCTTCTTTGTGTATTAATTTCTGTGTTTCATTTCTAGATTTTTGAGCTGCCATGGATATTTTTGTGTTTATTATTTGCTTCTTGTATATACACAGTAAATATAAGTGCTTTAGATTAAAACTGAGTTGTGTCTCAGTCTCTGTACTTCTGACTCCCATGTCTCAACCAATCCTCAGACAGAAAAGGACAAAAACTACCCGAATATTCTGATTATACCTTAGAATTTTCTTAGGTCTCCTAATGTCTGTTTTTAAAAATCAAAGTGCAGAAGTCCGAGACGTTGAGTGGATATTTGGTTTGCGTCTTCCTTACCCCACAAGGACTCTTACCTTTTAAAGAAAGAATTCTGCTGATAAAATGACTTAATCCACCTTGGCACAGCGGAAGGGACACTTGGCAGCTCTGCGCTGTGACCAAGGTCACACACCAGACATAGATCAGCTGGGAGTCCTCTCTGGGTTCCTGCTGGGTCACTTTAGGAGACAGGACAGCGCTGGGTGTGGTGAAGGCAGCCTGTGACTGGTGGCCTGGCTTCCCGGCCTGATGGGCCTGTCTGAGCCGGATCTCTCTGTGGTGCCCGAGTTCATCTGGCTCAGGAAAGGAGCTTTTTCTGAAGCCCTGGCCTCAGGATCTGATAGGACTCATGCATGGTGGAGTGGCTCATGGGTCACAGGACTCTCTGTTCCAGCTTGTTTGCTCTGGCCTGGCTGTGGGGCTGCAGCTCTGCCATGATCCTTCCTTAACAGCCTATGGTAGCCTTGCCTTTCCCCTCGTCTTCCCTTTGGCTTGGGCCTTCTTTCCCTTTCCTTTACCAACAGGATTCCTGAGTTGTGTATGTGCTTAGCCACTAGCAAGAGTGAGCCACAGTTCTGCCTCCCACCTAGCATCAGATGCTTCTTTCCTCGGCCCAGTTCAGTGACTGCCCTGAGGCTAGCCCTTGTTTCAGCCTTGCCTGACCTTCAGTGGGTCATCCCAACAGACAGGATGTCCTTGATTGCCTGGCCGTCTGCACTGGTGCAATACACGGGGCTGGCTTGCCCATTCCTTCTCTGCCCAGAGGCTCCGGGCCCAGTCTGTCCCTTATGAGCTGGCCTTGAGTGACCCTGCGAGCTACATCAGCTGGTGTCTCTCCTAAGAGGTACATTTTGACTCTGAGGTTTATGCTTGGGTGTATTTGAAGTTACTGAGCTCTCTTGACAGCTGTATTACATATCGCCATAGGTTTATTGGATTGCTACCCTGGGATTCTTCTTATAGGCTCTTCCAATTGGGCCATATACCAAAGTCTGCCCCGTGAGATAAGTGTTATGTTGATCTCAGTTTATCCAGCCTGGGCTCTATATCCAGAAATTGAGATTGTTCCCTATGGTGTCCCTGGCTTGATTAGCATATACTTCCTGGGGACTAAGAATCCTGGGTCTAACCTTGAAGGGCCTCCAGATGACAAAAGGTATTCCTTTGTTCTTTCAGATGGATAGTGGGTGTTGACCATGTGTTAGCTGTCAGGTACTGGGGCTATAACAGTAAACAGAACCGTGGACATGGGGTTCACCATGTTCTCCTGGAGGAGGATCAGGGGTGGGGAGCAGATAGCTGATGAATAAATTCCCATTGCATGTGTGTGGTGATGAGGGTGGGCAGGTAAGCCTTAGAAAGCCTCTCTGGTGTGTTGATCTCACTCCTGGGACAGAGTAGACAGAGTTAGGTAAGAGACTTCCCTCTCAGGGATAAATTTCACGCTGTACCAGCGCAGGCTCAGTGACTTAGTTACGACCTACTGTTTCCCATTGCACATCTGAGACCTTGTGTGATCCTTAAGATGAATGTGGATCATCTGGGACAGGGCATGAAAGAATCCTGAAGCCCATGATGAGAGATGAGAAGGCACTTCCCCTTTACTTCCTCAGTAGTCCAGATAAGGATGGAGGTACCATGCTTCAACCCTTGCAAGCAATGGGATCCCACCAGCGTTTAGTTGTGTTGCTCTCTGCCCCCCTCCCCCCGAATATTCCCCTTTCCCCGTGTTTTCCTATTTTCAGAGGGTGGCAGAAACAAGGGAGGATTCACTACCTGTGGTTTAGAAAAGGAAGGACCCATGTAGCTCAGACGCTGCTGCACAAAGAGCTTTACCTTGAACATTGTCTCAGGCTTGGGATTCTTCTCACGGGCTTCCGCAATTCTGCCACCCAGCTGAGCATGTCTGTTGAAGAGTGTTGCTCTCCAGGCATTTGAGCGTGTGCCGGGCCGTAGCATGGCTGGAGGACAGGAACTAGTTAAGTTTTTCTGTAGCATTATGGAGTTAGTAACTTTGTATCCAAACACCCAGTTTGCAATTATCTCTACGCTCAGCAAGATGCCGCCAGATCCTGGTATTTGGGAGCTGGGTGGGACCCACATATTCATTTTCTTTTTCTCTGTGAAAACGGAGGCCTGGGAGATTTAGTCAGCTTGCTCATCATCACACAGCTAGTTGATGTAATTTATTGCTGGGCCTGGAATCCTAGCCTACCAGCTCTTGATTTAGGACCTTCTCTGCCTCCCAGGTTTTTTGGCTCCCCTCTGGGGCTGAAATGGAATTGTACTATGATGTGGTGTTAATAGCCAAAAGAGGCTTTTAAACATTTGCACTAACGTATTTTTTTTTATGTTTAAGAATAAAAACTTCAAGATTTTTAAGTCTAGTGGGTTGAGATCGTCTTAAAATATTTTATTTTTATTAACGCTAATTGTAATCCTCTAACAGGGAGTCGTAATAGTCCAGGGCTGTATCTTATCGGAGGCTTTCCCCAGCTTCTGCAAGGCTGATGTAAGGCAAGGCAGAAGACTTTTATGAGTATTTATGGGCCTGATGAAATAATGCATCTGCTGGCAGCTAATTGCCACTCTCTCTAGGAACCGCAAGCCATGTGATGGGGCCCTGCCCCAGCAGGGATCGCACCATTTCACTTTAAATGCATTTAATACTCTTTGTTGAGAAAGTCTGACTGTGTCTTTTTTTCCTCCCTCCCATGGCCACATGGACCATTGAGCTGCAACAGTCACCTCATCTCCTTTGGTTCATTAACTGTGGCCATGTGTTGAATTACCTGGGGGACTGAGAGAGTACTGATGTCCCAGGGCTGTTCCTGGCCACACCAATCCATCTCAGAGTTTCTGGAAGTAGACTCTAGGTAGTGACATTAGACACTGCCCACTGACATGGGTACAAACAAGCCCAGGCACACATGGCTTATCGGGGTATTTTAAAGCATAGCATGAGAAAACTTTGAGATCGGGCCAGGTGGCTTGTTGATGGCTCTTTATGTACCATCGCTTCACAAATGTGGGCGCCCCAGAACTATACGGCTGGATGAACTAACTGCTCTTGTTCTTAGTGGGGCGACTGACAAGGTGGTAGAGCACCGACACACAGAAGGCCATTGCTTCACAGGTGTTTTTAATTCTTGAATTTCTTGAACACTTTCTGAAGAATTTTCCAGCCTATCAGGCCCGAGAGCAAGTGTGACTCCACCACTGACATTAAAATGTTGGGGATATACAGCTAAATGCACGTAAAGACAAAGTTGGAGGGATTTCGCATTAGCTGAGAAGTTGAATTTAGGCCCTGGTGGTGGTGGCACACACCGTTAATCCCAACACTCCATCTGAGGGAGGCAGAGGCAGATGGATCTCTGGGTTCTAGGCCAGTCTGGTCTACAGAGTTCCAGAACAGCCAGGGCTACACAGAGAAACCCTGTGGAGTGGAAGGAGTTGAATTTGGGGCATAATTTTTTTTTTATTGTTTATTCACATTGTATGGTACTTGCAATACCCCTCCCCCATTCTCTGTGCTCTATAGATCAAGCTCTGACCAGCTGAAGCTAGAACCTGCTAGTGAGGGATCAGCTGGATGCCACTCTCAGATGCAAAGCTGACTGAGCATGGCTTGTGGGTGGAAGAGAGAGGACACACAGGTAGCCCTGGCTCATCTTGTCCACCTTTTAGGTAGCAGGCTGTATGCCTCTGATTTTTTTTTTTTTTTTTGGTCATTAAAAATGAATTTGGGGGCTGGAGAGATGGCGAAGGGCTTAAGTGTCTTTGCTGCTCTTCCAGAAGGGCCTGCATTTGTTCCCAGCATCCCATGTATAGCAGCTTATAACCCCTAGTAACTCCAGCTTCCGGGGACCTGGTACCCTCTTCTGGTCTTTATGGGTGCTTGTGTGGTGTGTGTGTGTGTGTGTGTGTTTTGTGGTGTGTATGTGCATGCATGTGTATCTGTGTCTGTAGTGCCAGCCTCGGAGAGACACAAAGATCCAGAGTTAAAGGTCATCTTCAGTGGTCTAGGGAGGTATTGGCCTGAGCTCTGCAGAGCCCTTTATTACAGAGATGAGGCAAGGTAAACACGGGGACGTTTAATAGCGTCCTTAAGGTCACACAGGTGTGCGAACCTAATTATCAACTTCAGTGCTTTGACTTCAAAGCGTGCTAATGTCTACCCTGTAAAAGCACTTTATCAAAATACACTTTTCCCTTCCCCTGATTCGTATAGCTCAAGTGTGTTCCATGCTAGAGTCTCCACTTATTCTCCCTTGCTCCTGTCAGACACAAGCCCAAGGGCTTTTAGGAAATCCTTTCCTTTCCTGTAGTCTCAGGAGTCATCACTCCTGATGTCTCCCCTTTCCTGTCCTTTGAAGAGGAGGTGGGGTCTGAACAAGGCCATATACTTTTCTCCTCACAGCTCTCTGCTATCTTGAGAGCCCTAAAGACTACAGCTTGGCTGTGACTGACAGACAGCCCAGTAGCTCTGCTGATGCTGCAATCAGGTCCCACTTTGCAGCTCATAAATCATGCTATCTCCAGCCGGTGGGTACCAGGAATAAGATTTCCTGTTGTGCAGCTCCAGCGCCACAGCGACCCCTAGCAAGGTAGCCTGTGTGTAAGAGGCTCAGACACACAGGTTGTGGTTCCAGCAGCTGCAGGAATGTTTGCTTTCCCTAAATTTACTAGGCAGCTGTGTTTACACTTGTTCTTCAGTTTGACCAGTAAGGAGCATAGATGTATATGATCCTGGGGAGGTGTTCCTGCCCTGCCCCCCCCTTTTAAAAATGTGATTTTTCCAAACAGTAGACTTGAATTCAAAAGGAAATCTGACTTCTGGATGTTTCGGGTCAGGTTTTAGTCCTAGGCTTTATTTTCGCTAATGATATGAAAGATTTGCCCCTTGGTAGGAAGTGCCAGGCAGGAGAGTTCCTGGAAATGTTCACGTTCTATTTATATTCAACACCATGGCAGAGAGGGTGGCAACACGGTTACCAAAATAACACCGTGGAGATGTCTGAAGTGGTTGAGAGGACACAGATAAACAAACCCAGGGCCTCCACATTCTCTCAGTCAGCCCACAACCCCGACCGAGGCTGTGACTAGATAAATGTGTGGAATCTTTTCCTACTCAGGAAGCAAGCAGCACTGCTGCAGGGGACATCACCTGGATGTCTGCTGGCTCACCTCAAGTCGTCAGCTAGCATGTGACCCCACAGTTGAGGCCCCAGTTCCCGAGATTATCTCTCAGTTCCAAGGCCAGTCACAAGTTTCCATCCTTTAGCTTCAAGATGGAATCCCTATGGCATTTTTCCTCCCGTTCAATTAATTTTTTTAAAGCCACTTGCCCAACCGAGAGAAGCACATTTACCAGTTTATTATAAAGCATGTTATGAAGGATACAGATAAGAGATGCAAAGGGCGGGGGAATAGAAGGAGCACCCGTGAGTCTTTCCCACGTGGACCACGTCCTGGCACCTCCAACCATAACCTTTACCTGTCTGGAAGCTCACTAAACCTTGATAGCTTCATCACATTGACATGCCTGACTAAATCACTGGACAACTTAAACTTCAGGTGCCCTCTCATCTCTAGCGGGACAGGATAGGAATACTTACTGTTTCAGTACTTGGAAGGTAGAGGCAGGAGGATTAGAAGTTGAGACTGTGAGTTTCAACTCCTGAATCCAGACTTGTATTTTGAATGCCTATCCTGTAGCTATCAAGAGACTGTTGGTCACTGTCAGCTTAGTAAAAAGACATGAGCTACTTTGAAGATCGCCAGAATGTGGAAAGTGTCTGTCAGCCAGTACGACAAGAACCAAACATTACATATTTTGTGATATTATAGTGGCAAATAAGACCTGGGGTCAGTGAAGCCTGCGTCCAAGTCCTTAAGAGCAGGTCACAGACCTGTCGTGTGTGGACAGGGCTGTTGCCGACGGCACGGGTGTGCGGTGTGTCTCCCGGGACTTGTCCTGCTGCCATAGCTATAGAGACTTAGAGCTGGAGTGGATCTTAGAGGCCTCCATTTTAGAGGCGGGGAAGGGAAGGTATGTTAATTTAGTTTCTTGTTGCAATGAAGAAATACCTTGACAAAAGCAAACTTGAAGAAAAAGCTTGTTTTGACTTTGAGTTCCAAAGGGGACACTGTCCATCCTGTCAGGAAATGCACAGTGACAGGACCAAGAGGCTGTCCTGTCCCATTGTACCAGCAGTCAAGAAGAGAGAGAGAACAGGAGACGGGGACGGGTTATACAGCTTCAAAGCCAGCCCCCAGTGAGCTGCTGTCCACCAAGGCTGTTTAAAGTTTTCTTCTATCCGGTGTCAGTAGCTGGGGGATCATGAGTTCAGATACACAAGCCTATGGTAGACGTTTCTCATCCGAACCAGAGCAGAAGGACCAAACCTATAAAAAGTACATCAGATGGTTCTTTGGTTCAAGCAGTAGGACTTTGTGGTAAGATAAACAAAAATAAAAGTTTCTCTGAAGCATACTGCATAAGCTCACACCTTTGATAAAAAAATGGCTAACATCGAAGGACTCAGCAAGGGGCCAGATGAGGCAGTGAGTGGGGTCTGAGGCACCGGATGGTGTATCCAGGAGGTCCTCCATTGTGCCTGCTTTGGGATGCACACTGTGGCCCAAGCCTGGGTCCTAAGTGCGTCTGTTAGGTGCCGGAATCACCGGGAGTGGTGAAAGTCATAGAAACGGGAGGGGTCTGAAAACTTGATGGCTCTCTGGAAGTCTTCTGGAACCTTCGGTTCCTCTTCCCTGCTTCCTCAGAGCCCTTTATCCCTCTGTGGTCTTGGCTCCCCCTTCTACCTGGTGGCCTTTGCGCCTTTCGGCCCTCAGCTCTGGCTGCCCTCCACAGCCACCAGAGCTGTCAAGCAGCTCACTGCCTTGCTGTCTGCCTTCACATCCACTGCCTTGCTGGCTGCCTTCACAGCTTGACTTGATTCTGTTTTGCTGTCTCTTTTGTATTAACAGCTCAGCGGAGAAAAGACCATTTGCAGGAGAAGCCTTTTATTAGGCTTATTACTCTGCGCCAAGGGAGGCAGCCAAGAGAGCTCTCTCATTCCACTCACAAAGGAGCCTGCTCAGCCAGCCAGAAGGGGGTTCTGACCAATCACATTCTTCCCCTCAGCACCTGCCATAGTCACTGTGTTTGGACCAATCACAGTCATGCCCCTTAGCACCAGTCAGCCACCAGGCTTGGGTTTTGTGCCCTTTGTAGCCTTGTCTTAGAGCATAAATCACAGCCGCCCCTCTGGTAGACCCCTGGCAGAGCGCTGCCTTTCTAACCGTGCTGGAAACTGTTCTAGGGTTACAGAGTTCACAGAGGCTACAACCGCAAAGTCCTCCAGGAGCTGGGGTAGGCAGGCTCATCCTTTGCACAGTTGTCTCAAGATATCAGGGAACTTGGAAAATTTTATGAAGAATTTTTTTTTTTAAATTATTGCTTCAGGGCTGATGAGATGGCTTAGCGGTTAAGAGCCCCAACTGCTCTTTAGAAGGTCATGAATTCAAATCCCAGCAACCACATGGTGGCTCACAACCTTCTGTAATGAGATCTGATGCACTCATATGGTGTCTGAAGACAGTATAGTGTACTTTGGGCCAGAGCAAGCCGGCCTGAATCGAGTGGGGCTGGAACAAGAGGGAGGAGGAAAGGGGAAAAAAACATTATTGCTTCAAAGTTTCATACATACACTGTTTGTATAAGCACCATATGTGTGTTTATATGTATATCTATATATCTCTTTTTGTATATCTTAATCATACATAGCTATCCCTCAGTCCCTCCTTCCATCTCTTCCTCTTCTTTACAAATTCATGTCCTCTTTTAAGTATAAAAAAAGTTTAAAAATGTTGAGTCTTTTCAGAGGGGCATGGGTGGGCCACTGCCAGTAGCCACCCCTTAGAACGGTGAAGAATTTTTAGCTAGTAGAAAGTTACTTCTGATTAGCTTCTAAGGGACTGACAGTGACCTCCAGGGGACATAAGAATCACATTAGAAGAACCTTTTTTTTTCTTCCTTTTTTCTCTTTCTTTTTCTAGAGCTGAAGGAGAGTATAAGACAAAATCCACAGCCTCTTTAAGAGCTTATAAGAAGCCCCCTCTCCCATCCCCCACCTCTACCCCTTTCAAGCCCTAGAGTCAGGCCTCTCTGGAGATGAAATGGCTTCCTGACAGGGAAGATAGAGGAGACAAAGGAGCAAAGAGGCTGCTTGGAAGGTAACAGGACATCTCAGTGGTCAGAACATTCCAAACTCAGAAAAAACCCCTTCCCCCTTGCGAAATGTCTTTTATTCTCCCTCCCTGCTCTGTAAGGCGAACTAGCTTTGTCTGCAGAACAGTGACATCACCGGGATCCAGCTCAGGATCCATAGCAGAGAAGGCACAGTTGAGAAGTGATAGGTAATTCCCAGGGTTCCGAGCAAACAGCATTTGAACATTTACCATTGCTGGTTATCCTCTGATATTACAGTTGTTGTTGTTGTTATTGTTATTGTGTCTATGTAACTAGACTGCAGTGTTCTTTAAGGCAGACATCATCAACAATTTTTAAAGATTCAAGCTTTGAAACCATAGCATAGCACAAGGTGCATATCAGCCATCGTGAGTTTCTGGGATGAGCAGAAGAATTACTTTAAAAGCCAAGTCATATTTCTAAGAGTTCCAATTGTAACTAGTGAGAGACAGGAGCAAACCTGTATAATCTAAGGGTATGGTGATCACCTTCCTCTCTGTTGCTGTGTAAAACACCCCAGCTAGAGTAACTTTGGTTTCATAGTCCTAAAGACACACAGTCCATCATGACGGGGAGGGCGGGGCTGCCGGAACAAGTGAGTCCTGGGCTCTTTACATCAGCAGTGTGGAAGCAGAACAAGGGAACGGGAGTGGGCCGAGACCCTACTATCCCAAAGCTCACCCTCAATGGCATACTTCCTCCCATCAAGTCCTCTCCCAGTGCCTTGCGAAGATGTGACTGGCGGGTTCCTCTCTCACCAGACACCAAGTGCAGCCCTTGGCCTAGGATTTCTAGTATCCAGAAACTGAGAAATAAGTTTCCATTTGTTTATAAGATACCTAGGCTGTGGTATCTTGCTATAGCATTACATATAAAGCCGTGATTCTGTACATAGGAATTATATATGATCTTATTTGTTAATTTAGCAACATTTAAAGAATAACTGTGACTTGTAATAAACTAATAATAAAGTATAATTTGAAAAAATTTGAACTTTTTTTTTTTTAATCTCAAAATTTTAGCTTGTAATATAGGGAAAGCATAATAGTTTTTCTCAGACATCTTAGGTTTATGGCTGAGTCTCACATTAAAAGACAAATGAAGGAAGTATGCAACCTAAAATAAGTATTTATTTATGTATGGTGTGTGTGTTGTGGTGTGTGATGTGTGGTACCTATGCACACACATATGGAGAAAGATACACGGGGGATATCACTCTTCATCTCACTTATTATTCTTTTAAACATAATTTATTTTTTATGCCTGTGAGTGTTTTGCTTGCATGTGTTGTCTGTGTACCATGTGTGTGCCTAGCTCCCACACAGACCAGCTAGGGGCGTCAGATTCCATGGAACTGGAGTTTCAGACTGTTGTGAGCTGCCATGTGGGTCCTGGGAATTGAACCTTGGTCTCCTGGAAGAGCAGCTAGTGATTTCAACTACCGAACCATCTCTCCAGCCTCCAAACTTAATATAAGGTTTATGACATGGATATCTTTCTAAGGAAATTCAGACCAGGGAAGCAGTTAGACTTCTGCATGTTTATTTAGGTCTGAAGAAATGATGACAGTTGTTAAGAAACAGCGTAATCCAATGGTAGTCATGGGAACTGACAAGGGTCTGCTCAGCCATAGTCTCCTCTGTGACCGGCTGTTCAGAGACAGGAGCCTCTTTTTCTTCTGCCGTAGCAGGAACATCTCACAGGAGGGTCTTATAATCTGCTTCAAGGAAGGGGCGAGGAAAGGTGCGGTGACCAGCCTGCTTCTGCTGCACCCCCAGATTCCGTGATCTGGAACAGGGCACCCTAAGGCCTGTCACCATCATAGGAAGTGCATTTCTCCCGTGGAAGAGCACTGGCGGTTCACCTCACTCATTTCTAAAAAGTCACCGTTTTCTTGGTGCCACCAATGCTGAAATCTGGGATTCTTACAAGATGCTGAACCGAAAAGAAAAGTTTGATTATGAGTGTGTGAGAATACATTACACTTTTTTCGGGTCCCGAGTCAACTGGAGAAAGTTTTTTTTCAAATTATTGCTGTGACCTGCTGCTGCTTCAGTTAGCAGAGGCTGGGGGTGGGGTAGTGGACTTAAATGACCTCCTCTAAGTGCCTCTTAAGGAACTGCAGAGGATATTTTCACTCCGCTGTTTAAATAATCTTTTTGTTTGTTTATCTTTTGGTGAGTATTCTATTTCAAAGTCTTTTACTAGATTATTATATAACTGTTTTTTTTTTTCCTTTTTAGCGTCTTCTATTCACGTGCTTTCTGACATTGAGTCCAAAAATCTTTTCTTCGTTTTCCACAATTGTTAGATTATAGATAGTTCTGTTTTTTGCCAGTGCTATATTAAAATATTCTCCAGATAGGCTGGCTTTGTTCTGGACAGTTGGCTTTTTTCTCCTTGTGCTTGCTAAGGCGTTCCTGATGCCTCTTTCACTTAACTGTAGAGCCCGTTTCAAAGAGACTATTAAAAGCTTTGGCAGATCAACTGCAACCCTCCCTTCTCACTCCTGCCTAGCTGGTTCAACACGACACAAGGCTATAGGACACAGAAGGCTCTATTAGTAAGTGGAAAAAAAAAAAATCACAGCACAACCAAACCACACTTTTTTTTCTTCAGTCAGTCAGCATTTATTGAGGTCATACTATGTACCAGGAGTTAAGTCAGTTGGATTAGTCAAGTATAATCTCTGACTGCCTCATCCCAAGAAGGTTCTCCAGGCTGGTGAGATTACAATCCAGTCTCTCATACCAACCAAGGGCTTCCCATGGAGTCCGGTGGATCGTTGTCCTCATTGGATGTCCATCTTCATTAGATGGGACTGAAGAACTGAGCCGTGCCGATTCAGCAGGACTGGATGCACAGGGGGAAGACAGCTGTAGGGTTGGGTGTGCTTGTGGCTGGAGGACACAGTCACTTCCGTTTCCAGTACTCGCCGTGACCTAACCCTGATGCTGTTATTTCAACTTCTCAGATGAAGAAGCTGAGACTCTGCCTGGGCCACACAGCGTTTCACTCTGTACAGATGCTCTGAAACATTTCCTGGTGGGGTCAAAGCCGGGTAAAGTCTGGTTTCTACCTTCTCTGCCAGGTTGCTGGTGCTTTCTCTGCCTCCAAGCTGAAGTACTTCATTCCTCTATTCCAGTGGTCTTCAAGACAAGTGAATGCAATTTTAAAACCTAAAGTGCTACACTGGGGGCAGTGTTATATTTTTCTCATTTTATTTTATGCACATGGATGTTGTACCTGCATGTATGTCCTTGTACGTTGGCGTGTTGGATCCCTGATCCCTAGGCTGTGGTCTGAATGTGCTTGTCTGCAGCGGTCCTGTTGGGGAGTGAATCCCTAAATTCACATGTGAGGCCTTTGAAGCAGTTAGGATGAGCCAAGGCCAGGGAAACAGGGCTCCTGTGACGTCACTGATGGTTTATACAAAGAGGCACAAAGACTTACACTACCTAGTTTGCCTGTCTCACAATGTAATTAATACCTTTTATCACATCAAGAAGCAGTAAGAAGGACCGCACCAGACATCAAATGGATATTGGGAGTATTCTCTTATGCCTCCTAGACTCTAGAACCCCAGCTAAAGACACGACTTTCTATTCCTTACAAATGATCTGGTCTTATAGTTAGCTTAACTGTCAACTTGGTATACTAGGGGCACCTGACAAATATTCTCCATTGAGGGGTTGCTTGGATCAGATTGGCCCATATGAGTATAGGGGGATCGTCTGGGTAGTTTGTTGATACAGAAGGCCCCAGCGTACTGTGTTCACTCCTGTTCCCTGGCGGGTGGTCCGGTCCTGGCCTATGGAAGAAGGCTAGTAGGTATGAACCCGTGATGGAGGCAGCAAGAAACGTTTCTCCACGGCTTCTGCTTCAAGTCCCTGGTTGAGTTCCTGCCTTGACTTCTCTCACCCATGGGCCGTGTCCTGGAAGTGCAAGCCAGATAAACTCTGTCTTCCCTGAAGTTGCTTTTCGTTGAGGTATTCTATCACACAGAAAAAAGAATGAGTGCACCTGGTCTCGGCTCTTTTTGTTATAGCAACAGAAGCAGACTAAGAAACCCATTACTGTCTATAATTTATCTTACTTTTAGCTTTCCTCGGACAGCTGGCAGACACGTCTCTGCCTGACCTTCAGTGACAATGACTCTCGGGCACTTTTTAGTGCTTCCTGTGTAATGTTTGCTGAATATCAGCGGTTAGCTATTCATTTCACCAGACTGAAGGCAGTCTGTTCTGGTCACTTAGCCAGGTAGTGTCTAACTTGTCTGGTTGCGGATGCATCTTATTGTTGCCATTAGTAACTAGTATAATAGTGAATTTCACTTGGGAACATGCTCCTTATCTTTTTTTTTTTTTTTTTTTTTTAAATGACTGGAAATTCCAGTCTTGCATGTCGTGGTTAAATACAGGAATGGGCCTGTAATTGGAACCCTTGGGACCCGTCTTTGTCCAGGGCCAAATCTTTTTTCAAATGAGGGAAACTTTTTTCAAATGAGTGAAAGTCTAAAGCTGTCAGGATTGGTCCCCTCTGAACTGATTTCCCCAGGATCACTGTACAAGCAGACAAAACAACAACAACAAATCAACCGAAGACCACCTCTCCCACAGAGCCCAGCAGATCTCTAACCTTAGAGCAGCCTTTTCTGGTTGAACTAAATAATTTTCTATACATAGTGACTTTGGCTTTGGGACAGGTTTGCACAAGTTAGTTTTTGTCAGTTTAGAGTCACCTGGGGAAGAGGGGACCCCAGCTGGGGCTTGTCTTCCCCAGGCTGGCCTGCGGGCATGTCTAGATTGATGTGGGAGGTCTCGGTGCCATTCCAGGGCACACGATCCTGGGTTCTGTAAGAAAGCAGGCTGAGCAAGCCACGGGGAGCAAGCCAGTAAGCAGCACCCACCCATAGCCTCTGCTTCAGTTCCTGCTACCAGGTTACTGCTCTGCTTGAGTTCCTGCCTTGGCTTCCCTCCATAAACGCTGATATAGAAATGTAAGCCAAATAAACTCTTTCCCTTCCAGTGGCTTTTGGTCGTGGTGTTTGTAATAGTAACAGAAACCAACCCAGGGAGAGGGACCGTTTCCCTTACACTTGCTCCCAAGCACGCAGCACTGTTTGGGGAGGTTTGAGGAACTTTATGAGGTAAGGTAGGTCGGGTTGGTTCCTGGGGGCCATGCCTTGAAGGCTTTCCATGGTGTCCAGTTACTTCTGCTCGGTTTCCCGTCCACCGTGATACAACCAGCCTTCTCTGGCTCATGTTCTATTCCCATTTGGCTTCATCTCAGAAGACTTGTGACTGAATCCTCCAAACCATGAGCCAAAAGAAATCTCCCTCCTGGAAGTGGTTTCTATCAAGTCCAGCTGTGCAGAAGAAACTAATACTAAATTCTGTGTCTCTGCCCTGGGCCTCCACATCTCTCCTCTAGGTTAATCTATAGCCTCCTATGGGCTGGTTGTTAGCTCTGAGCCTAGTCCTCTCTTGGCCCTTCCTTTGTTTCATGGAGAGATGCAGAGATGCTGGGGCCTCTTGCGCTGCCTTCTGCTTGCACCATTCTCTTGGTCCTCCATTCGGACAGTCTGCAGTTTTCTATCTCTGCCTCTTTTAGGAGGCACACAGTTTTAAAACTAATTCAAGTCTTCAGTAGGAAGAAATGTTTATTTAGTGCACTGTAGGAGGCAGAGGGCTGGTGGTAACAAAATATTACCTGCAGCCTGATTTCTGTTTGTTTTGTTGCTGCCTTGCCATGGGATATGGAACGTAGAAGTTGGGAACCTGTGGCCTTAATTATCCTGTCTTGTATGACCTGTGAGTAAGAATAGATTGTGTGTGTGTGTGTATATGAATGTATGTATGTATGTGTGTATGTGTCTGTGGGTATATGTGTATGTATGTATGTATGTGTGTTGTATGTGTGTATATGTATGTATGTGTGTATGTATGTATGTGTATATGTGTGAGAGTGTGTGCATGTGTGTGTATGTATGTATGTATGTGTGTGAGTGTGTGCAGTGTGTGTGCATGTGTGTATGTGTGTACATGTGTGTGCATGTATGTATGTGTGTATTAGTGTGTGTATGTATGTGTGTATGTATATGTATATGTATGTGTGTACATGTGTATATGTGTATATGTATGTGTGTGTACATGTGTATATATGTGTTATGTGTTATGTGTTGTGTGTATATGTGTATGTGTGTGTGATACTCTCACTATGTTGCAGAGGCTGGCTTCCCATTCATAATCCTCCTGTTTCAACTTCCTGAGTGCTGGGCTTACAGGTGTGTACCTACAACCTGACTTCTAAGAATGATTTACACTTCCTTTTTTTTTTTCCTTTCACGGAGGTGCTAAGGATCATGCCCAAGCTTTGCACACGCTAGACAAATTCTGTACTACCGAGATGGACCTCCAAGTCCAGTTTTAAGTGGCCGTAAAACGGAAAATGTTCCATGATAGCTGAAAGTCACATGGCAGTTCAAACACAGCGTGTAGAAATAAAGTTTTATTGGAACACGGGGATGCTTATTTGTTAACATGCCAGCTCTGGCTGCCCTCACACCACAGCAATGGAGTTAAGTAGCTGCCATAGCACTCTCAGGGCCACACAATTCAAAAGCTACGCGAGAAAGGTCAGGAAGCCTGTGGTTCTTCTGATGCTGAGAGTCATTGTTCTCTTGGTGCCTAGCATAGTGCTGGATTACAGCTAATGCTTGGTGTTCATTGTTTGGGAGGAAAGACTAGAGGGACTTTCCTTCGGGGTAAACAGGCCCTGTGAAGCCCTGTCATTATCTCTGCCATTTCTTTGGAACTGGGTTTTGCCAGAAGAGATTTGTCATACCAGACCCATTGGGCCTTTTCTTTCAATTCTCCTGTGTGCAGAAGAGGAGGGAGCATTAGGTAACCCTGATACAGAGCCTTTGTGCTGTGCTTTCTCGCACGAGGATTTGATTTCAGCGCACCCTGCGTACCTGCTCAGGTTTTGTCTCCAGATCTTTAAGTTCTGGGCTGTGAGGTAACATTAGCGTTTAAATACTAACCACACAAAGAGTTAGGCAAGGGCTGCACCTATGAAGCCTTGCTGTTTGTTCCTGTCCATTAGGTACTTTATGTATTCCCACCCAACCGTCCATCTTGGCTTTGTTCTCCTCTCTTTTGAAGGAAACCGTTTGTTCCCAAGTCTCAAAAAGTCCTCACAAGTGAACCTAAGCAAGCTTGAGAATCTCTTCTGTCCCCTGAGCCCGTCATTGTGCGCTTTTTGCCTTTTATTCTGAGGTGTACCTGAGTTGGGTTCTCTGCTCCCTAAGGACTGGTTAACACAGACAGTGCTATGGGGCTCTGGAAGGCATCAAAAGGATTACATCAGAAACTGAATGGAGAGCCTTTCTCCTTCATTGGGTTGATAGTCTATGTGGAGAGAGACGGAGAGCATGTGGATTAGCTTCTTCACTTTTTGTGTTTTTCATGGTGCTGGGATTGAACCCAGTGTCTCCCAGATGCCACAGCACTGAGCCACATCTCAAGCCCCTGAGTGTGAATTTCCAAACAGTTAACAGAGAGGGTTACACAGAAATTACAGTGAGACAGGTGTCATGGCCTCTACCTTCAGACATATCACTCCAGAGGCAAAGGCAGATCAAATCTCTGTGAGTTCAAGGCCAGCCTGGTCTACATAGCAAGTTCTAGGTCAGGCAGAGTGATATAATTAGACTCTGTCTGAGAGAGAAAACAAAACAAGAGGCAAAGAAAAAAAAAGTACTTGTGAGTTCCACCAGAGTGTACAGACACACACACAGAGTCTGTTGTCCCTAGAGTCCAAGGCTGAGTCACGTGATGATGCTTTGCTACCTTTATGACATACCTTGCATTCTCATGGTCCATTGTTGCCTCTGGAGTCATTCTAGAAGGGAGGGCAGACTAGAGAGACGACAGAAAGGGTAAGTGATACACCCTGTAGCCCCAGGGAGAACAGGTCTAGGATCAGACCCCAGTTCTTTGGTCTTTTGGGAAGAACAACCATACCTCCACACCATCTAGTGGCTTTGAAGAGCCCAGCTTCCTGTGGTGATGATCAGTTACCTAACCTAGCCTTTCAGGGCCTGCTTTGGAAGAGAGACATTTATCAGCTTTTCCCTCCTGTTGTAACAACACCATGTCTTTTCACTTGCAGTTACTCAAGGACCCTCCCTCCCTCCCTCCCTCCCTCCCTCCCTCCCCCCTCCCCTCCCTCCCTCCCTCCCTCCCTCCTTCCCCTCCCTCCCTCCTTCCCCACTTCTGTGACTCCCTCCCTTCCTCCCTCCTCCCCTCCCTCCCTCCTTCCTCCTTTCCTCCCCTCCCTCCCTCCTTCCTCCTTTCCTCCCCTCCCTCCCTCCTTCCTCTCTTCCTCCCCTCCTCCCCTCCCTCCCTCCTTCCTCTCTTTCTCCCCTCCTCCCCTCCTCCCTCCTTTACTTCCTCTCTCCTTTGTTCCCTTCCTTCCTTTCTTCCTTTTCTGTTTCCTTTTCCTTTTCTGTTTAGTTTCCAATCTCTGTTTCTCAAAAACACAAGCAAAAACCAAAATGAAACAAAACCCCCAAACTCTAACAACAACAAGCACCTCCATTTCAGGTCCCAATATAGCCTTTTCTCAAAGCCTGCCAATATTCTATTGAATTTGGAGTGGGTTCTCCCCCCTTTGACTCTCCCTAGATTTTTGCAGTAATATTTTAACCATCTTTGGTCATAGTTACCTGTAATCATCTGTAGCTCCCCTAACTACTCCTCACCATCCGCTGCCAGGCCCTCTGGGTAAGCCACAGCCATCACAGAACCGTGTATGGGAACTTAGACCTGAAGGAGTTGTTCTGACTCACAGTCTGAGGGAGGGAACCTGGTCTACCATGGCGGGAAAGGCAGGCAACAGAAACGCTCGTGGCAGGAGTATCAGAGAGTCCCATGGCGTTAGCTTGGCCATCAGTAGTCAGTAAGTAGAAGACACTGGCCAGACTGGTCCAGAAGTGGCTCACGATACAACCCCCAGAAATTTACTTCCTCTAGTGAAATATCACCTAATAAGGGTCTTACAGTTTCCCCAAATGCCAATACTAACTGGGAACCACATGATCAAACACATGAGTCAGCGGGGAGATTTTTACATTGACTGTAAAAATCTGTAGGCTGGGATGAGGGCTGAAGTTAAGGACTCTGGCTTAGGCTGTGAGGGAGGCATCACCCCAATTCCCACCTTTACAATCACCCTACATCTACTGCATTGCTTCAGCTCTGGGATGACATGACGACTTCCATTCCGTTTCCCACCTTAACTGAGAAAGGTCAACCAGAGTGGGTTCTAGGCTGCTGCTGCTGCTGCAGGCCTGGCAGTGATTGACAAGCTTTGGAAACTGCAGGTTCTATATCCCAGGCTGTGTGTGCTTGGCTCAAGTGCTGCAATACTCTTTGCTGCGGTTTCTGGCTAGAGAGGGAAACCATTCAGTCTGTTCTTTGACTCTTCTCAGTGGTCTTCTAGGCAGTATGTTTCTTAGAGCAGTGCTCACCAGGTCTCTCCACACCACCTGTTCCTCCAGGCTTTCTGTTGCCTCCCTTGCTAGTGGAAACAGCCCTCTTTAAGTAAGTGCACCTTTCGGATGCTGTGGTAGCCTTCCAAGGAGGTGCAGCTGCCTGCTTTTTAGTAGTATCTGCTCTGCAGGCTGTTGAGAGCGTAGGTCGGCATTCCATTACACTAGCCCACCTTTTGTGATAGTCACATTCTGATCCATTTCACAAGTGGCTTAAGTCATGTATGTCGTTTTCCTGAGTATTCACTCAGGAATCGAGAGGGTAGGCCTCTTCATTGTTTTGAACCACGTTTCACACCTCATATCAACTTCCTGAACCAGCCAAATGCAGGACTTGGCTCTCAGATTGCTGACTGTATGCTGTGTTCTTGAGTGTGGGGAGACAGGATCTAGCCAAAGATTGGGATTACCTTCAAAAAGGGCCAAAAGGCTGTTTCTCTTTTGTTCATTAAAGAAAACAGATGCCAAGTAGGTGTTCCCTTTTAAAAAATGCTTCTTTAGGGTGATATGTAGGAAGAGCTAAGGTGAGAGGAGTAAGGAGAGGAAGACGAGGAGCTAGGAGATGGGAGTGGGGGGAGAGAACATGGAGGCGGATGTTTGCGTGTCTCCGCTAGTCAAAGATAGTTGGTATATCTAGGTTGGGTTTTGGGTTACACTTCTGATTGTATGGGCATCTTGTTATTAAGCATTACCAAACTTATAAAGCCTTTGAATAACATTAAAAAAAAAAGTTACTAATAATAAAAAAAAAAGAAGCAGCAGGAGGGGGGCGTGGGATATGGGCTCCTGGGTGGGGGAATGGGGAAAGGGGATCACATCTGAAATGTAAATAAAATATCCAATAAAACAAACAAACAAAAAAAGAATAAATGCTATGAAAAAAATGCTTCTTTTAGAGATCATTTGAAGAAAACTTGTGGTGTAATAGAACTAGTTGATCTAGGCTCAAATTTGGGTGATTTCTGTTGGTTCCGCAGTTCTGTGCAAACCACCTAGGGGTTTTAGGCATGAGTAACTATCCATGGCAAGGTGTTTTAGTGGTGGTGATATGTTGTTACTTTTAGAATTATTTTTATTTTCAGCATTTGAGTGTTTTTTCCTGCGGTTATGTATGTGCACCAAGTGCCTGCCTAGTGCCCAAGGAATTCAGAAGAGGGTGTCATAGCTCCTCGACCTGGAATTATGGATAGTTAGGAAGCACCATCTGAGTGCTGGGAACAGAGCCCAGGACCTCTGCAAGAGCAAGTGCTTGCAACCACTGAGCCATCTCTCTGCTTTCCTTGCTGTTACTTTTAAGTGATTAAGCCAAGAAGCTGTAACACAGAGGTCCCAGTACTCTTTGCTTAGCTTCCCCCAGGGTAACACTGTAAGCGACCATGTTACATTGTTAAAAGCTAGAAACTGATTTGGTGCAGTATTGGTAACAGATGTTACTGGGATCCAGTGTACATATATTTGTGTGTGTACATCTCTGTGATTCTGTACAGTTTCATGTTTTTGATTCACCTTGATTTGTAACATGCTCATTTATCATGAAATTGTTTGGAATGCTCATGTGACTAAGGAGACAACACTGGAAGTGACATCACGGGCGGTCTTGGTTTAATGTACTTAGTGAAGGCTTCTGGATCAGGAAGTAGAGTCAGGTTCTAATTCCAGTTCTCTAGCCATCCAGCTGTGCTGTTTCAATGACATCACAAACATGCTTAGAGCATCACTCCCTCATCTCTGAATGGAGGCGCTAAGCCAGGCAAGACTCTTGATTCCCCTTTTCCCTTCCCTAAATCCCCTCACAGCTACAGCTTTTCAGAGAGCACTCACTGCCAGTCACTGAATTGTTATCGCCCCAAACCTGGGATGGACACATCCTGTCCTCCTCCATTGCTGCACCTGTCCTCAGTGGCCGTGCCCACTGCCCCAGGGAGCCCTCTCTGTCCTCAGTGGCAGTGCCCACTGCCCCAGGGATCCTTCTGAAGTCTTCCCTATACCTGCTGACCTGTCTCATTACTTGTCTGGGTTCATGGACTAGATCACGTATGTGTTTCTTACCAACTATTGTCTACACAGCAACCAGAATTTAAAAAACAGATCCTCTTTGGTGACCCCTGGGGACCCTGAAGGAGCAGTTCACTCCAGCTCCCGCTGCTAATCTAAGTGTCAGCTATCAGTTTCCCTTCCTCTGCCCAGCGAGTACCAGTCACACAGGCTCCTTGCTGTTCCAGTTGCTGAAGTCCGAGCCTCCCTGTGGCCTCACCTAGCTGCTTGCTCACACTGTCTCATGTTTTCCTCTGCTAATTAGCCCCATCTTGTACCTTGCTGTGCCGCCTCTCCAGTGAGGCTACTGTATCAGCCCCTCCTCCAAGTCACTTTCCATTATGCCACCCCAGTGTGTAATACCAGATGACTTGGCTGTCCTTGGCTGTGACTAGGCTGGCGAGCTAACCCTCCCCCGATTGCAAGCTCCCCAGAAAGGTCTGCCTTAGCTGCCTGGTTCACCCTGCATTAGGATAATTCCTGGGTCAAAGAAGGCACCAGTAATTGTTGAACAGGTGCGATAATGGACCAGATAGTCGTAATAGTTCTTGAAGTTGAAATACATAATTAAATGAAATAATTTCATGGTAAAATGATTAATTTTTTTGGTATGTTTTGGATTCTTCTGGGAACATTCTTAACAAATTCCTGTATAGATTTCTTTTATGTATGTTCATTGACAAAGAGTCTTTTCTGAGGCGGAACCTTTTAAGGTGGGCAGGGTAAGTTTTCTGTGGCCAAGGGCCTTGAATATGCTAGGCAAAGACACCATCACCTAACCACACCCCAGCCTCAGCTAAACACACCATACTGAGCCACATCCCAGCCTCAGCTAAACACACCATACTGAGCCACATCCCAGCCTCAGCTGTGGTTTTGATTTAGAAAAATCAGGGTTTGACTTTCTTGGCCTTTCGAAAGTGCAGGAAACTTAGGATCATGTGGGTTGACATTTGGCCAGACTTGCTTTTGCTGTCAGCATACATGCCTTCCTTTCCTTTTGAATTGAAGATGTCAATAAGGGCTCGAGCTGGGAGCTGCTAATGCTCTCGTATAAACTGAAGGACGAGGTTTACATTCTCGTCTCTCTTCTTAAATTCTTGTCTAATTCCCATTTATTGATGGTCGGAGCCATACAATGAAGCTGTTACGCTAACAGGCCCCCAGACCGTAGCACAGCTCACTCTATGATAGAAGTACCATGTAGGCCATAAAACAGCACACAGACAGCACCGTCAGCCAAAATGAAAACAAAGGACCTACTCCATCAAAGTCCACAGTTCTGGGAAAGTCTCTAAATGCACTAACCTTGCTTTTTTGGCTCCTGTAGTTTCTCTTCTGGCTGTTTTTGTTAACTGAAGTATGTCAACCTAGTATATGGTTTTTGTGCTTATCTTGTCCTGAGAAAGGCTCAAGGCTTCAGTGGGATCCCAAACACCCAGTGTCGTTGTCAGCCAGCTAATAAAGACTTTCTATTGGCTTAAACCCATATCTGAGTAGTCTCCTCTGGTGATCCCCGAAATATTTCTTGCTTGCCTGTTTTGGAAGTGTGATGGGGGAGAGGGAGTGCGCATCCCTGGGTCATTCCGAGTCGATGATTTGCTGCTGTGTCCAGAGTGGTTTTATGGGGAAGAAATACTTTGCACTTCATTAACCATCTTCATCAAAGGGTGATTTTCTTTTCTCTCAATCAGGGAGGATTTATTTATTTACCCTTTTAAAAATGCAATCAAAAGCAACCTCCAGCGACACAAGTGTTGATATTTTGGCTTCTTTTGTTATGTTGTCTTTGTTATCATCATTGCTAATGAATTAATTTCCAAATCAAGCACAAGTACACTTTATAAAATTATAAGGTGGCATTTTCTCTTAAAAGCATTGTACCGATATTTTTTCATTGTTAAGCTATTAGTATCTAGGGTGTTTTCTTGTTGGTTTTTAAAATTAATGTGTCGATATGAGTGTGAATCCAGTTATGAAATGGGAGCGACAGAAAGAATGAGACATACTTCAAGATACCTTTCTTGGTCTCTCACGCTTGCTCTCTTGTCTGTGTTCTCTCTCTACACTGTGTAGCCCAGGGTGGACTCTAGCTTGCTCGCCTCTTGCCTTCATCTCCTGATTCCTAGCATATACTACCACTCCCCACTAGCTCAAAATAATAATTTCTGAGAAAAACGAATTTTTTTGTTTGTTCGAAACAAGATCTCATGTATCTCAAACTCAAACTCCCTATATAGGATGACCATAAATTCCTGATCCTCCTGCCTTCGATTCCCAAGTGCTGAGATTGTAAGTGTGCACTGCGCCTCACTTAAAATCATTCATTGCCTTCCTGAGACCCAGCCGTAATGGCTCCACAGTTTTGTGGGGAAATAAATCTGACTTGAAAAAGGTGTCTTGGGAGAAGGGGGAGGGGCATGGGATGAACGAGCTGTTTTGCCAGAAGCTTCTCATTGGCAGGGCTGAAGATGGCTGCCATGGGGAAGGGGGGTCAAACCAACAGGTAAAAGAGGCTCACCTTTCAAGAACCTTTTGGCTCCATGACAGAGCTTCTTAGTGTACACAAAAGGATGCTGAGAAGGAAAGGACCATTTGCAATCAGGTGTTTTCCTATTCTTGTAGCATCTGAGGATAATTTTAGAACTCCCCACTGTCAAATGCAATCATTAGTTAGAGGTTAGAATATTTATATATATGACGTGATTGCACATTTCATTTCTGTTCTAGGTCTTTTAAGTAGTGTCATAAATGATTTTCTTGTCTGTGGATGGACTGAGAAAGAAATGCACATATAGTTTGCCCAGTTGCCAAATGTTATGACGTGTGCAATTCACATCATTGTTGTAGCTTTGGCTTGGGTACATTTCAGGTGACTTTTGTTGACCAACAATCCCATCAGAATGATTGATTCAGAGAACTCCTTTTGAGTCACTTAACTGGTGTGTTACATGTCCTGCAAGTTAAATCTGTGTGGAGCCATCACTAGATATTAGACTTGACTGTGAACCTGCCATTTTTATGAGTCAGGAGGAGGCACTCTGGTGAGTTACAGCCAATAGCAATGTAATATAGTCTTTTTGCTTCCTTGTCTTGTCTCAATATACTGGGTAGCACTTTGTCCCCCAATTTGGTATAGTAAAGCCACTATTAAACATAGCTCATTATGTCACAGATGAGAAATTCAGAAGAGGTTAGCACAAGTTACTGTGTATTAGTTGAAGCAACTGGCCTGAAACATGCACTTCTAAGATGGCTTCTTCCTCAGTGCCTGCAATAGCTGACAGTTGGGGCCAGCTCCTGGCTGGGCACTCGGCTGGGTTCTTCATCTAAGTATTGGCACATGGTCTCTGTCAATGCTACACTTTCTCATAGCGTGGAAGCTGAGATCCTCGGAAGTTGAGGGCAGGAATTTCAGGGTTCAGGGTTTCTTGTGAAAGTACTACCAGGTATACTGTGCAAGCATCACCTCCATACAACCCTCAGAAGACTAGTCCTCTTGTATATTATGGTCAAGGATGTCACTAAGATCAGCCAAGGTTCCCGAACTGGGTGAGGGCAGAGATGGAGGTATCTCCATTTTCACAGGAGAACAAAGCAAAGATTTCAGACCACCATCAATCCCAACAGAAGAGTGTTTACTGAGTAACGATTTGTAAGCACCACCACCCCTGCTCCTGAAGCCCAGCAAGCTTAGGGTGTGATCATCAAGTGGCCAGCCTGTGTGCCGGAACCCTTTCCGAGTGCTGCAGTGTTCGCTTACACAAAAATATCCGCTGCAGCACATCCTAGTCACTCTGACTAATGTCAAACTATCTAGAAAGCTGTCAGCCTTCTCTGAGTCCTACAAACTAGTTTGTCAGCAGAGATCAAACCATTTATCCTCCAGCTGGAAGGGGTGCTAAGAGATTACACCATCATAATTGATCACCTTCCAGAAAGATTTATTGAGCAGCTTGTAGGTGCCAGACCCCACATACGCAGAGAAGAACGTGCCAGACTCTTGCCCTTGAGACAGGGATTCAGAAATAGAGGAAATGTATAAGAGATGACTAGGAGGCCAGGGGATGTCAGCTGACTGGCAAGTGAAAGCACCACAGTGAAGGGGGTTGTTATGTGTCACACAGTCCTGAATGACAGCAAAGAGAGGAAGTTAGAAGACAGGTTGTCTGTCTGTCTCATTGAAAACAAAATCCAAAGGGTTAGTCATTGCCTACAAGTTCCTCTGAAATACAATTCCTCACCTCCCCTCTAATCCCATTGCTTCTTGACTTAAATCTGGTGTTGCTATAACAAAATACTTGAGGTTGGGTACTTTATAAAGCCAGAAGGGTCTATTTAGCTTATGGTTCTGTAGGCATAGGAACACGGCCCGGGAATCTCATCAGCTTTGATAAGGGCCTCATGGCTGATGTCAGGAGTGCATGTCACAGAATGGGACTCACCTTCTAAAAAGAGTTATTGAGGGATTTCTTATATTCTCATGAGAACTATTCCAGTTGTACAAGACTTGTGTCATTCTTTTCAAGAGCTGTTTTCTCATGACCGTTATGCCTACCCCATAGCCTTGTATTTCAGTGATACCATACTTCAATAGTTTCTCACTGGAGACCAGGTTTCTGGTTCTCTAATATGGGGGTTGGGGGGCAAGCCGCAGCCACTGTCTCTGTTTCTTACTGCTTTCTTTTGAGGTCTCCAGGCTATGACAGGCTCCAGTGATTGCTGCTCCTCCACCTCTAGAACAGGTGTTCTCTTTTCCCATTTCCACTGATTCTGGCCTCCTCCTGCTTCCTCCTACTTTTCTATCTGCTCCTCATTCTTTATCAGTGTCTCTCATCAAGGAGACCATTGTATCCTTAGCACGCAGAACGGTGTCTGGTGTATGGCTGGCAGCCAATAAAATGTGGTTCAGTGACGCCAGTGATGTGCTTCAGCAGGTGAAGACAGGAAGGCTGGCCTGATGGCCTTACTTCAACGCTTGTGGTGGACAGAAAGAATAGACTCCACAAGTTGTTCTTTGCCCTCCGCATGACATACTCAGACCCTCAAACAAACAATCAAACAAATAAACAAACAAATACATGCATGCCCCGACCCTCCTCAAGCAAACAAAGTAAATAAATAAATGAATAAAGAAATATTTAAAAGTATTGGTTAAGCATATGGTAGACCCTTAAATGGTAGAACAGAAAACCATAAACCAGATAGTTCACAAACAGCGGCTTATTCGTCACAGTTCTAGAAGCCAGGAAGTCCATGCACTACCAGATTTGACATCTGGTGCAGGCTAGGCCCTACTCACAGGCGGCACTTCTTGGCCTGTGGAGACTCTTGCATGCCTATGCATGTTACACACACACACACACAGATACACACAACAACAACAAATAATAATAATAGTAATACAATACAAATCTTAAAAAAATATACACACAGAGGGCCAAGAATCAGAGGAGCTAGGTTGTTGCCGTGGTGATGATGTAATGTTGACAGACAGTGGAAGGAAGCTGGAACTGTGCAGTTGACACCATCAGGTCAGGACTGGCCTCTTTGAGTCCATTGCTGTATCCTGTATTCTTGTCTCTCACATAGCAACCAGTGGGACTTTTAAGAAAGGCTGCCACTGAGGACCATGGTAGTGTGCATGGCCCGTGCTGTGGCAGAGAGTCGTGTTGATATGTGCAGTCTCTACTGCCATCAAGGGCCATGCGGATGTTCACAGTATGTGCTGTTGCCTGGAGCCGTGTTGATGTCTGTGGGCCATGCTGCCAATGGGGGCAATGCCTGGGTCTATGATCCTGCCGTAGCTGGGGGCTGAGATGGTGTCTGCAGCCGTCGTTACCCCCGAAGGCCATGTGGATGTCCATGGTCAGTGCTGCTACCCGAAGCCATGTTGATATCCACGAGCCAAGCTGCTACTGGAGGTTGTATTCATGTCTCTGGTCTGTACTGCCACCGGAGACCATGCTGAGGTCCGTGGCATGTGCTGATGGCAGAGACCATGTGGATGTCTGTGGTCCGTGTGGAAAACCTTGTAGAAGTCCACAATCTGTGATCCTGCTGACTGTAAAGGCATAAGTATCGGTGACTGCAAATGCACAGTTGACGGACATAGAAGGCTTCTATGACAACTCCACCCCGCCGAGTAACAGCCTAAGCAGAAAGCCATCGAAGAGAAATCTGTAAAAGTGAGATAAGGATGCTGAAGTGTAGCTTTTCAGAACTGATGGCTTCTGTTGGGGGTGCAGGCGGGAGAGGGCTCAGTTTCTTTAAGGGGCTAACTACTGGGAGTTTGATCATCCTCCAGCGAGTATACGGCAACACAAGTTGGACTTGTTTTGTTTGTTTGTTTACTGATTTACTTATTTCTTTTTCTTTTTTTTTTTTTTTAATTTTTTTTTTATTTTTATTTTCAGCAAATCAAAAAAATTTAAAAAGCATTCAAACAGAATAAAATGAAAAGAAACAAACAAGCAAAATACCAAGTATCAGATATACTTATACAAGAATTCTATAGAGCCTTCAAACAAGCAATACTTTTTGAGTTATGTTTAAAAAAATTCAGAACCACAATAAGCTCCTTCACAAAGCAAATAATATTGAAATAGTGAAATCAAGTATAAACCCAACAAAATATATAAGTTATAGTCCAGTATCCCTCATGAATATACATACAAAAATTCTCAATGAAGTAGTTGCAAACTGAATACAAGAGATATAAAAAAATAATATTCCATGAACAACTGAACAACTGTTTTTTTTTAGAAGACCATACTCCATATACAGGCTGCATGTTTTGGGATAGCCCCCACTCCAGATGTTTGAGACCTACATGAAAACCAAGCTGCACATTTACAACATATGTGCAGGGAGGCCTAGGTTCAGCCCATGGAGCTAGATCTGTGTAGACTAGATATGCTCCACGGTTGGTGATTCAGTCTCTGAGAGCTCCAAGGGTTCAGGTTGGTTTACTCTGTTGATCTTCCTGTGCAGTTCCTATCTCCTTAGGGCCCACAATCCTTCCACCTATTCTTCTTTAAGAGTCCTCAAGCTCCATCCACTGTTTGGCTCTGGATGTCTGTATCTGTCTGAGTCAGCTGCTGGTTAGAGCCTCTCAGAGGACAGCTTGCCCCTGTCTGTTCTCAGGCTGGAGGTTTAGATCCTGGGAGCTTTGGTTGAATCTTTTGATACTCGTTCTAAAAAGGACAAAAGCACCCTCACTTTGGTCTTCCTCCTTCTTCTTGAGTTTCATGAGGTTTATGCGTTGCATCTTAGGTATTGTGTGTTTTGGGGCTAATATCCGCTTATCAGTGAGTGCATACCATGTGTGTTCCTTTGTGATTGGGTCATCTCACTCAGGATGATATTTTCTAGCTCCATCCATTTGTCTAAGAATTTCATGAGCTCATTATTTTTAATGGCTGAGTAGTACTCCATTGTGTAAATGTACCACATTTTCTGTATCCATTCTTCTGTTGAAGGACATCTGGGTTCTTTCCAGCTTCTGGCTATTATGAATAAGGCCGCTATAAACATAGTGGAGCATGTGGCCCTGTTGCATGTTGAAATATCTTCTGGGTATATACCCAGGAGGGGTATAGCTGGGTCCTCAGGTAACACCATGTTCAATTTTCTGAGGTATCGCCAGACTGCTTTCCATAGTGGTTGTACCAGCTTGCAATCCCACCAACAATGGAGGAGTGTTCCTCTTTCTCCACATCCTCGCCAACATCTGCTGTCACCTGTGTTTTGGATCTTAGCCAATCTGACTGGTGTGAGGTGGAATCTCAGTGTTGTTTTCATTTGCATTTCCCTGATGACTAGGGATGCTGAGCACTTCTTTAGATGTTTCTCAATCACTTGAGTTTCCTCAGTTGAGAGTTCTTTGTTCAACTCTCTACCCCATTTTTTAATAGGGTTATTTGATGGTCTGGAATCTAGTTTCTTCAGTTCTTTGTATACCTTGGATATTAGCCCTCTATCAGATGTAAGGTTGGTGAAGATCTTTTCCCAGTCTGTTGGTTCCCGCTTTGTCCTGTTGACCGTATCCTTTGCTTTACAGAAGCTTTGCAGTTTTATGAGATCCCATTTGTCAATTCTTGATCTTAGAGCATACGCCATTGGTGTTCTGTTCTACTTATTTATTTTCGTGGGGAGGGTCACAAGGAGAGGGTTGGACCTGGGAAGACTGGGAAGTGAGTGTGATTGGGGCCCTTGATGTGAAATTCCTAAATAACCAACGAAAATATTATGTTTATAAAACCATGGAGGTTGGGTTGTATTATTCTCCTGTTCAAAATACGTCAACAGGATTTTGCTGTATTTGGGATAAGCACAGGCTGTCCGTTACGTTAGCATCTCCTTCTATTCTTTCTCCTCTCTGTGATGGAGCCACTGTGTACACCTTTCTGTTCCTGGAGCTCAGAGGCTCATCTCGCCAGCGTCATTGCATCTCCAGGGCCTTGTATTGACAGTTCCCTCTCGGGCCACTCTGGACCTCCATCTCTGTGCGGCTGCTGCTTCATCCAGGCTTCGGGCCAGATCACCGCAGCGGGATGACTGTCCCCACCTCACTCCTCCACCGTCTACTTCTGGTTTGTCTTTAATATTTACTATTTGTTTTCATTCTGTTTGTGTATTTGCCTATGTGCATGCGGCTATACCATGGGCTTCGTATTCATGGGAGCCAGAAGAGGGCGTTGGATCCTCTAGAAGTGGAGTAGACTGTTGGGAGCCACCATGTGGGTGCTGGAGGTGAACCGGGTCCTCTGCAGGACCAGCCAGTGCGTTGTAGTCACCGAGGCAGCTCTCCAGCCCCTCTTTCTTATCAACGAAGCCCTCGGTTTTCTTTTATGTAAGGCGTCGGTGGTACACGTTCAGACTTGTTACCAGAGGCTACATTAGGTGTCCTTAAAAAGGAACAGTCAGTCCCTGATGTGCTCTCCATGGTAACTTTGTCAAGATGTCACTTTTTGCTACCTAAATGTCCCTTGATTATATCCACTTTATGGTCCCTCATTTGTAACTGAAGTGTCTGCTTTGTGAAAGTCCTTTTCATTCCGCTTGTACCGATGGCAGGTTGTCATATCCAGCGCACTCTGAAAACCTTGTCAAATCAGAAACTAAAGCTCAGGGGTCACAGCGGATAGGTCAGAGAGCCATGAAGGTAGAGGCTGGGGAAGCTGGCAGGGCTGTAGGAGAGAGAGGTTTCCTTTATGCACTGGGTTTAGGATTTTAAGTGAGTGTTCTGTCCCAGGACACTGAAAGCGTTTGAGGGTAATTTACTGCCAGTTTCTCTTATGGGACTTTGAAATGTAGCAAACAGGATTATGTGGACAGACAAGTTCAAGTCTGTCTTATTCGAGAGTGAAGGATATGAGTTTTAAATTTAGGTTGCTAATCCCAACATTTGGGAGGGTGAGGCAGGAGGATTGCAAGGTATGTAGTGACATATATATATATATGTATGTTTTGTTGTTGTTTACAAAAAATAAAACCAAACCAATAGTCCTGCATTGGGAGTTTTCTGTGTGTGTAGTTTAGAGTGTCTTCTTAAAACGGTTGTTTGTGAACAGAAGTGGGGCCAGACTGTAATACCAGCACTGCAAGAGATGAGAGGGTTGCTGTGAGCCCAGTCTACTGAGTGAGTCATGTCCAGGGGGAAAAAAAGAGTAGGAGGAGGGGAGGGGGAGGAGGAGAAGGTAGAGGAGAAAGAGGATTAGGAGGAGGAGGACGGGGGGGGGGGGGGGGGGGGGGGAGACAGAAGAAGAGAAGGCAAGAGGAAGAAGAAGAGGAGGAGGAAGAGGATTAGGGGGAGGAGGATGCAGGAGGAAAAAAGAAGAGGAAGAGGAGGAAGAAGAGGATTGGGAGGAGGAGGATGCAGGAGGAAGATGAGGCAGGAAGAAGAAGAAGGAGGAGGAGGAGGAGAAGGAGGAGGAGAAGGAGGAGGAGGAGGAGGAGGAGGAGGAGGAGGAGGAGGAGGAGGAGGTAGTTTTATGTTGTTTAGAGGAATGTGTGGCATCCCAAGAGAAAGGAGCTCTGGAGAATTGAACTGAAAATTTTCAGGTCATCATTGATTTTTGCTCAGGCAAGGGACCAAGGGAGAAAGGAAGGAGAGGAGGAATCACCATGACTCAGAGGCAGAGGGATGAGACTTAAGAGCTGCAGGAGAGAAACTATCCAACAATGTAGGTGGAAAGGGAAAGAGGCCTTATGGGGTTGGGGGACGCAGTATTAACTCAGAAGGTAACAGGACAGCAAAGATAAAATATCCATTTAGAAGGTATTAAGCCAGGAATACTGAAGGGGAGAGTTTGCTAGACATGGGAAGGTTTAGAAGTGCCCAACCATTGAGCTAGTCAAGACATATAAAAATTAACTGATGTGTGTGTTTGTGTGTGTGTCTTTCATTTGCAAATCCAGAGCTCTTGGTCCGGTACAGACCTTTTAATGAGCTGATGTAGACAGCTGTCTCTTAGTGAAATTACTTCTTTACCGTAGACCAAAGCAAATGAAGGATCCAAGAAAGGCAGGCTCACAGGGCTGCAAGAGTCCATTACTGCCACAGGGCTCCCACAGGCAAAGTCAGATCTCTGTGCGATAGGTGCCACAGGCTTCCATTGCCTGCATCTTGTGGTGTTGGCTATCCTAGAGAAAGGTTCTTTGATAACAAGAATTCCTAAGACTAAACTCCGCCGGATTCTCGCCTCTTACGTGATAACGGCTTAGCCTCCTACTTTTCCCCACACATCTTGTCACATATGGTCTCCTCTGCAACAAATGTCTGTGGAGAACTGATAACATTTGTGTTTGTTTAGCAACATTCTCGTGAAGTGCTCTCATGACAGATAATAACTGTTATGATCATGACATTTTCAGATAGCTGAAAATAAAACCAATATGCTCATCTTTGCTGATAAGTTAGGAAGGTAAAAGGCTGAAGCAGGGAACCCCACTCCCGTCCTCAGGGAGGAACCGACGTAGAGCAAGAGCATGAATGGCTCTCTCCCTGTTGTCTCCTTTTTTAAAGTTTACTAAAACCAGACCAGTTTTCTTAAATTCACCAGTGAAGTTAAGACTAGTGGGTGACAGGCAGGTAGGTCTGTGCTTTTGAGCCACTGACTCGAATGATGGGCTACAGAAAAAGTCCCAGAGCTCCAGGTCTGCCAGGGATACAAAGTGAGCTCCTGTCTCAAACAAACGAACAACAACCACAGGTAAATAAGCACGTGGGCTAGAGCTGGCTCAGTGGTTGAGAGCAGCCGATGGCTGTATGGCAATTCTTTATTATCAACTGAAGCCAGCTGGGGACAGACCCTCAGGTCTGGAAGCACAGCTTTGGGAGCAGAATTAAGAGAAAGCATTAGAATCAATTCCCAACACACCACACTCAACACACCACGATGCAGCACTGGGGAGTGAAATCCAGGGCTTCGAGCATTCTATACAAGGATTCTATCAGCTGAGCCGCGTCCTCGGTTCTAGCCATGAATCCTGTTTTACTGTTTTTGTGGTTTTATCCTTGTAGAACATAGCATCGCTGGGATCATGTGGTAGACAGCCCTTTAGAATGCCTTCTTCCACACAGGAATGGTCATTTACTGTTCCCCATTTCCTCTTCTCACGAGTGACTAGCTTCTTTTGGGTGCTGAGTAAAATTCTGTTATCTGGCAATGCTGTGTTTACTTATCCATGTACTTATGGAGGGATGCCTTGGTTGTTTTCAGATTTCAGCAGTTTAAATAAAGCTTCCCATGACATGCTTTCTTTCATGATATACAGTTTCAGCTTAGTAAGTATAGATAAATACCGAGAAGCGCTCTTGCTGGGTCATACGCTAAGCATGTTTCGTTTTGTAAGGAACTATCACACTATCCTCTAAAGAGGCTTTGCAGATTTGCATTCCCATCTGCAGTGAGTGAGGGCTCTTGTTGCTCTGAGCTCCTGCTGGCAGTTGGTGTTGTCAGGGTTTTGGATTTTGGCCAGTGTAATAGGTATAGAGTGGGATCCCACTGCGGTTTAATATGCAGCTCCCTAGTGATTTAAAATGCTCGTCAGATTTCACCTGCCCACTCGCCATCTGTGGATCTTCTTTAATGAGATCTGCATAAGTCTTTGCCTCTCTCTCTCTCTCTCTCTCTCTCTCTCTCTCTCTCTCTCTCTCTCATTGCTGAATGCTTTCTATACTTTGAATAACAGTCTTTGGTCGGGTATGTCTCTCACAAATATCTCCTTTAATCTCTGGTTTCTCTCCTTTCTCTTGACAGTTTTTACTGCAGAGGAGAGTTATCTTCTATGGGTCCTTGTCCGGTGTACCCAGACATCATCACCATACGTTCACCTAGATTAGCTCTCATTTTATGTATTATTTCTCACAAAACGAGGAGCTGGATCTAGGGCCTCACACACACTAGTCAAGTGCCCCACCACTGAGCTACATCCCAGCCTTCTTCCATACTCTCTCAACCTCTCTCCTCCCACTTTTTGACAGGGTCTTGCTGTGCATTACAGGCTGACCTCCAACTCACAGTCCTCCTTCCTCTGTCTTCCAAGTCCGGGGTCGCCGGCATGCACTGCCTTACTCGGACAGAGTCTTACAGTTTCCTGCTTCACAGTAAGATTTGTAATGGTGGTGTCTAGATTCTATTTGTTCTTTAGCATGCCCAGTTGTTCCAGTACTGTTTGTTGAGAGGTGTATGGCACTGCCATTCTGTATATGCTCTACTGTGAGGCCAGCTAGACTGACTGCCCAGGGCTTCAGCAAGGCCCTGTGTATCTGCTCTACTGTGTGAGGCCAGCTGACTGATTGCCTTGGTCTTCCCTAAGGTCCTGTGTTCAGTTCATTGCTCTATTTGTTCTTCCACATTGCACTATGATGAGCCACGCCACTTAGAGCAGTCTGTAAGTTGAGTAGCGTCAGTTCTCCAACTTTGTGCATCATCATTGATTGTCTTTTCTGGATGGTTCTTCCCTCTGACTAAACTTTAGAGTCAGTTTGTCAGTATCTACAAATAACTAGTTTGATTTTTATTGGGACTGTATCTATGCTATAGATAAATGTGGGAACAGTTGACACTATAGTAGCCTAGAGTCGAGAGTCTAGAGTAGAACATTTTTCATTTTTTTAGCTCCTTTTCTCTTTGTATCTTTTTGAGACAGTCTTCTGATAAGGCCCAGGCTGGCATGGAACTTGCTGAGTGGCTCAAGCTGACCTCAAATTCGAATTCTCCTGTCTCAAATTCTCAGGTGCTGCTATCTGGAAAGATGGTAGGTGTGTATTTAACCTAACTCCTTATTTTATAATGTTATCTCAGATGCTACAATACATCTGAGCCCTGAACCACAGCATGTTCATGATTTGGCCTGGTTTAAAACATACAGGTTTCCATGCGATGACCTTTCCTTTAAAACCACACTGTCCTAAGGTAACAGGCTCTACAGACATCTAGTTCTACAATGAGACAATTTTAGATTCAGTGGGAGTTGATAGCAATTAAAGGTAGTGAGAGTTGCCTTATCATGTGGGATAGTCAAACTTCTATTGGTTCCTTCTAGATTTGATATTTAAATCAGCTATCTATCCTTTATAAAGGACTTTCTGATGAGCAAATTGAGGTGTTTTAATTAAGCATGCTGTGCAAAAACAAAAGCATAAAATGTCACTGAAATATGATAGGTAGATACATAGCATGCCGAACCACTTATTTAAGTACTAATATAATTTATGCAAACTGTTTGCAAACATGTGGATAAACATAACTATTTCTTTTATCTGAAAGTATCACCCTTTAAAAACCCATGTCATTTTTCATTTCTGTTTGATACACGCCCTCACTAATATGCCTTCATGTGCATCTAGCTTACCTTAGCTCTTCTACTATTTATAGTTTGTGGTAGAGTATTTTAAAATGTTAATCTTTTCCATATTAAAAAAAATTCTCAGGTGCTAGAGTTACAGGCCTGCACGACCACTCTGGTTGTTCAATTCTTCCATACTTTTCCATCAGAGTTCTGTAGTTTTCATATCATGTACACATTTTATTAGTCTACACCTAAGCATTACAGTTCTGGATGTGCTAATATATACAACATCGTGTTTGTAATTCATCTTCATTTATACTTGTTTGTTGCTGGAAGACTATTATTGTATTTTAACTCTTTATCTTGAAATTCACTATTAGTGTAAGTGTCTCCCTTGTTCCTGGAGTTTTTGTTGATTCTTTTGGGTTTTCCGCATGGATGATCATGCCATCTGTGAAGAAATCTAACTTCTTTCTTCTTCTTCTTCCATCTTTACAAGCTTCCATTCTCTTTGTCTTTCTGCAGCATCTAGGACTTTCAGTCCAGTCTTGAAAAGCAGTTGCAAGTAGAGGACTCCCTGCCTGGCTCCCTGCCTTAGTGGGAGAGCGTCAGTATCTCCTGGCTAAACTCTTCCTTTACAGTATGGTGTGTGCGGACATTGGTCCTCAAACCAGGGACACGCCCTTCTCTTCCTAGCTTGCTGAGAGATTTTTCATGAGGGGTTTTGGATTTTGCCAAATGTCTTTACTGCATGCAGTAAAAGGGTCTTGTGATTTTTTTTCCTATCTAGCGTATTAATACAATGGATTAAATTAGTTGGTTTCATTTGTTGAAATGGCATCACATACTTGGGGTAAATCCCATTTAGTTTGTAGGTCTTTTTACACAATGTTGGATTCAATATGTAGCTATTTATTGAGAATTTATGTCCTTGTAAGAAAACTTAATAATCTTTGATCCTTTAAAAATATGTATTTATATATGAGTGTTTTATCTGCACATATGTGTGTCTGTGTATGTATGTATATATGCACACATGTGTACCACTTGTGTACCTGGCACACATACACAGTGGTCAGAATAGGTCATTGGGTGCCCAGGGGCTGGAGTTACAGGTGGTTTTTAGCCTATGTGGGTTCTGGGAACTGAATCTAGGTTCTCTGCAGGAGCAGCCAGTGCTTATGAGCCATCTCTCCATCATCTTATGGGCCATCTCTCCATCATCTTATGAGCTGTCTCTCCATCATCTTATGAGCTGTCTCTCCAGCATCCCTTTCTTGTTGTTGTTTGGTTTCTTTTAGGCAGGATCTTGCTGTGTGGCACAAGTTGGTCCTTAATTCATTTTTTCCTGCTCCAGCCTTAGTACCAAGTTACATGGCAAGATTATAGGCTTGTTTTGAGACAAGGTCTTGCCATGGGGGCTTAGCTAGCCTGGATCTCACCATGTAGAACATGCTGGCCTCAGACTCAGAGAGATGGTGCTGGGATGTAAAGATGTGCGCCCCAACACTACATCTGGCTCAGTTATACTTTGAAAAGAGTCTTTTATATGTATATGGATGTTGTACTGGCTGGTTTTGTGTCAAATTGACACAAGCTGGAGTTATCACAGAGAAAGGAACTTCAGTTGAGAAAATGCCTCCATGAGATCCAGCTGTAAGGCATTTTCTTAATTAGTGATCAAGGGGGGAGGGCCCCTTGTGGGTGGTGCCATCCCTGGGATTGGTAGTTCTGGGTTCTATAAGAAAGCAAGCTGAGCAAGCCAGGGGAAGCAAGCCAGTAAGTAACATCCCTCCATGGCCTCTGTATCAGCTCCTGCTTCCTGACCTGCTTGAGTTCCAGTCCTGACTTCCTTTGGTGATGAGCAGCAATGTGGAAGTGTAAGCTGAATAAACCCTTTCCTCCCCAACTTGCTTCTTGGTCATGATGTTTGTGCAGGAATAGAAACCCTGACTAAGACAGATGTTTCTCCTGCATTTATATCTGTGCACTTAACACAGAGGCCAGAAGGGGTGGGAGTTAGATCCCTGGAAGGAGTTGCTGAGTGCTGTGAGCCCACATAGGTGCTGGGAATAGAAGCCCAAGGATCTTCTATAAGAACAGCATTTATCTGCCAAGCCATTTCTCCAGCCCCTTAAAACAAACAAACAAACAAACAACAGCAAAACCCCCAAATGTGTGTCTTTGTCTTAATTTTTATAGGATATTTTTACAACTACCTGAGTCCACTCTCAAATAATGATTGATCTATGGGCAGTACAGTGTCTTAATTCCTTTTCCCTGCCTCTTGTATCATTGCTGCCATTCACTTTATGCACATATAAGCATATACAACTGCCACATAGAAGCATATACAACTGTCACACAGAAGCATATACAACTATCACACAGAAGCAAATATAACTCACACAGAAGCATATACAACTGTCACACAGAAGCATATATAACTGTCACACAGGAGCATATACAACTGTCACATAGAAGCATATACAACTGTCACACAGAAGCATATACAACTGTCACATAGAAGCATATACAACTGTAATACAGAAGCAAATATAACTCACACAGAAGCATATACAACTGTCACAGAGAAGCAAATATAACTCACACAGAAGCATATATAACTGTCACACAGAAGCAAATATAACTCACACAGAAGCAAATATAACTCACACAGAAGCATATACAACTGTCATACAGAAGCATATATAACTGTCACACAGAAGCAAATATAACTCACACAGAAGCATATACAACTGTCATACAGAAGCATATACAAGTGTCACACAGAAATATATATAACTGTCAGATTAGAAGAAACTTCTTTTTTTATCAAATTCTGGAGGTTACACAAAAGTCAACATCCCCCAGGAACTTGGCAAGCTACTTCCCACTTGTCAGAAGTAGTTATTATTTTTATATATAGCAGAAGGGATATATTGCTATTCCATTAACCTGTGTCCGTACTTCCTATCAGCATAGGAAGGTCCATGCTAGCCTACAGCCTCCCTCAGTCCCTACTCACAGGTACTTGTTATACACTTCAAAGCTTTCCACCCCAGCTCAGAGGTTCCCTTTCTCTCAGGTGCCCAGTCCCTTATAACCCCTCAAGATTTCCTCCCCTTTTCTCTGTGCCCCACACCCCATCTCCAACAGTCTTGGCAGTTTGGAATAAACTTTTCCTTCTCCACTCATGGAGTAGCAGTTTCCATTTCTTTCCCTCACCCCATGCATTCAATACACACACACACCTACATAATAAAATGCATTGTTTTTGTTAGTATTTTGAGGAAACTTTGTTGGAGCAATTAAGAATATGAAAAACTTTCAGACCAGCGTGTCTTTGACTTGTGTGCCTTCTCTTGGGCTCTTTTTCTTCTGTTGGTTTATCTTGTCCAACTTCAATGTGGTAGTTTTTTATTGTATTTTATCTTATCTTTAAAAAGAAAATGAAGGAACAAATGAATAAAAACCTGGCCACTAGGGTAAAGGTCACCAATCGAACTGTCACTTACAGGAGAGGGAACAATCAGTCTTCTCCAGGGAAGTGACTGTGGGTATGTCACCCACTCCAGGGCAAGCCTCATGGTCAGAGTATTTGACCAGTGCACAACGGACTCCATAGGTTTTTTGTGTGTGTGTACTTTTATTTGGTTACAGGATTTTTTTTTTCTTTTTGTTTTTTGGTGATGTTTTATTTTGTTTTCTTTGGGGGAGTTTTTTGTTGCGTTGGGCTTTTGATTGTGTTTGAGAAAGAACTTTAAGTTAGGTGGGTAGGGAAGGGTAGAGGATTTGGAAGGACTTGGAGGAAGGGAAGAACATAATCAAAATATGTTTAAATTTTAAAGATTGTCTTAAATAATAAAGAATATCATAATGAAAAAGGATATAAAATAATTTTATTTCACTTTCTCTTACTGTCTCTGGTGCACTCCCTCGTTTTGAGTGGGTCTTCTTTTCTTACCTCTACTCTTTCCTTTTTCTCTAAAGGACTTCCTTTAACCCTCTTTGTGTCTTAGTTAGGGGTTTACTGCTGTGAACAGACACCATGACCAAGGCAACTCTTATAAGGACGACATTTAATTGGGGCTGGCTTACAGGTTCAGAGGTTCAGTCCATTATCATCAAGGTAGGAACATGGCAGCATCCAGGCAAGCATGATACAGGAGCTGAGAGTTCTACATCTTCATCTGAAGGCTGCTAGCAGAATACTGGCTTCCAGGCAGCTAGGATGAGGATCTTAAAGCCCACATCCACAGTGCCATACCTACTCCAACAGGGCCGCACTTTCCAATAGTGCTGTTCCCTGGGTGGGTCATATGCAAACCATCACACCTTGTAAGGCAGATCTACTTCCAGAGATTCTCTCCAGTTGCGATTTAGAAATTCCCTCAGCTTCGAAGGATGATTCCACTAAACTCTAGGCTAGTATTTGAATCTTTCTTAGAGTTTCAGGTCTCTTCACGCGTCTGTGATTTCTGAGCATTAGCAACAGTTTCGTCTTTGATTCTCAAAAGCCAGCTTGTTTTTTTCTCCTATAGTTTATTTCAGGAATTTTCATGAATAATTTTTCACTATATGAAGCTTGAACATGGTAAGCCTAATTATATTTGCTTTGTGTATGTTTCTGTGTATATGTGTGTGTGCACATGTATATATGTATATATATATGTGCATATAAAGATATAAAAGTGTAGGAATGTGCATGTATATGTGTACAGTATGTGTATACATGTGTGTGTCCTGTGTAATGTTCTTTGAGCCTGCTGCATCTGAGATTTTGTGTCTGACATTTGGGGGGGAAGTTCTCAGCATTACTTCAGGCACTTTTGTCTCATTGCTCCTCCTTTTCCCCACCCAATCCCCCCCTTATACCTGCCTGTAGGTGTCTTACAGCTCTGGCATATGTCATGTTTTTCTGTCTCTGTTCTTCTTGCCTTTTTGGTTGGCGGGTTGCTGTTGATGTGACAGATACCGTTTCCTTGACTGTGTCTACCACAGAATTCACCAGAAGCTTTCTGTGCTTTGGTTTTCAGCTCGTTCTTTCCCTATGGGTTCTTTCTCTGTGGCTCCCCTGCCCATCCATTGTTAACATGCTGACTACGTGTTGGAACCCTTCCCTCCTAACCACAGTTGCATGAAGTTCCTGATTGTTGGTTTCTATTTATAAGCGGACATGAGGGCTGAGTAGAGGGCGCAGCTGTGACTAGGACTCTAGCAGATGTGATAAGGCATGAGAATGCAGTCTCTTGTGGGTCCTCTGATGAGGTCTTTGTGGTTTGGCGAGCCTGCCTTAGTGCTCTTTGAGCCTAACAAGTAAAAGGGGGCTCAGTGGGTAAAGGTACTTGTTCACCAACCTCATGTCTTGAGTTCAATCCCCAGAACTCACATGGTGGGAAAAGAGAGAAAGAGCTGACTCCCATAAGCTGTTCTCTGATCTGTACACATGCCAATATGGGATACACATGGAAGGAAGCACATGCACACACACACACACACACACACACACACACACACACAGAGAGAGAGAGAGAGAGAGAAATGTTTAAAAAAAAAAAAGTAGGTCAAAAAATCCATTCCTTATTCCAAGATGCTCAGAAAGTCACCCCTCTGCCTAGCGAGCAGTCTAGAAAATGGTGGCCTCTCAGCAAGTCTCCTGACTCCTGTAGAGACAACAGGCAGACACAGAGGAAGAACCTAATGTACTGGGACAGAAATCTACACAGGAAAACCCCTGCGTGCTTCCAGAAGGTAGGGACGAAGAAGGGGGTCCAGTGTGAAAGACACAGGCAGGTCAGCTCAGAGGGGAACTAACCACAGATAACCTGCTGGGCTGATATAAGATCATAACTGACTTGTAGGAAGGGAGACCCCCATTTCATCCCAACCTCCGCCATCCCCCAGCATAAAGCAATGTGAACAAGGTGGTGACAGCAGTGCTCAGGTGAGTTCCCTCCAGCAGCACCTGCCAGTGTCATGACCCTCTCTAGAATCTGTGAAGCCACGCCTCATGATTCCCACCCACGTCCCTTGTGAGTTACTTTGGGAATGCCGTCCGTTACTGGAAGGGACGTGTAAGTAGTGGTAGCTGCAAGAAATTCTAATTGTGTTGAAGGGAATTTGTCTGTGGAATGCTGTGCTATAAGATTCATGCAGTGAGCAATGGGCAGACTTTCATATATTAAGCAGAAGTGTCCACTGTCGGATGAGGGGCTCCAGCATTTGCTTTGGCCATTTAGTCTGTGGAGAATTTGAATAGAGTGTGGGTGACCTTCTGTCCCAACTGTCATTATATTAACTGATTTCTTTCTTTCTTTTTTTTTTTTTTACTTTTAGTCTTTTTTTTTTTATTTATTTAAATCACACCATAATTTACTTATTCACACAGGGGTTATAAACACAAAAGGGCAGGATGTGGGGAAGGGATGACACCGGAGATAGGTGTTCAGGGGAGTATGGATACCATTCAGAACAGGGTATCAGCTGGGTGAAGGTTCAGGTGACAGGTCACTATGATTCTGCCTATGATTCACTTGTCTTTATCTAAGTTGATACTGTCCACCGAGGCTGCCTATTTATAAGATCTATGACTACTGGCTGGTAAGTTTCCACAGAAGCTGCTGTTTACAATAGCTTATATCCTGCTGTTTCAGTGTTTTTCCACAGAGACCCAAGACTTTGTGTTAGCATGTATGTATGTCAGGCCTATTGCTGAGTTTAGGCCTATGGCTGATTTAAGCCTTCAGTGTATAAGCAGGGCTGCCCCTGACATCTCCTCCCTTCTCTAAGTATAGAAGGGCCTTGGCGATTCTAATCTTGCAAAGGCAGGGATAGAAGCCTGACCTCCAATAATTGAAGGGGACCTTGTAATGTCTCCGGTCCTCCTGTCGTTGTCCAGTGAGGCATGGGGGCCATACCCATCCTGATGTCTTTTTCCTGGAGAGGGGATACTTTTGACATCAACCCCTATGCAGCCAGGCTTGTCCCTCAGGGAACCCAGAGAATATTTTTAGTTTTTATTTGTATTCCCTTGCAGTGCTTAGCCTCGCAGCCTAAGCAAGAATTCAGATCGCCAGTCAGAGGGGGTTCTGGGTGGCCCTCTCTGCTTGATCTAGGGGTGGAAGTCCCCTCTTTTAGACTGGGTGGAGATGGGTTTTGGGAACACCCTGGATAGAGTAACAACCTCATCTTGAGTCTCGTGGTCCTCCATAGCTAACTTATGCTGCTGTATCTGAATAGATTTTGCTACTAAATTATCTATCTGTTGTATCACAAAGTTAGTCAGTCTATTTAAGGCCCAGGGACCAAAAGAAATCAGCAAAAATAACCCAATTAATGGTCCCAGGATGGGAGGAAGTGGGGTTGACAACCATGGAGAGGTCGAAAACCAATCCTTATACCAACTCTCATCTTTCTCTTTCTCTCTCTGTCTTTTCTCGGGGCCTTCTCTGACCTTTTTCATGTTCTCTTTAACAATCCCTGTCTTGTCAATGTAAGGGTAACATTCTTCTTTAAGGGCTGTACACAGTCTTTTCTATTGTAAAAGAGTAATTCAAGTCCAATAGAGTCCTTTGTAATTTTTGGAATCATTTCAGACAGCGAAACGAGGGATTTCTTCAGATTAGTGATGTCAATCTCCAGCTGTTTGGTGTCCTTGTCAATGGCCCATCAAAGGTCTGAGTAGTGTAAGTCTGGAGGCCAGCATCAGGATTAGAACTTCTACCAGCAGACATCATGTGTATTTCATTTTTGCCTGGAAAGGAAAAAGAAGGGGATTCTCAGGGAGATTTCTCTTCCCTGGAGGTCACTTGTTATTCATCTTATTTATAGTTGGGCCTGGCTTTGTGGGGGTGTCTATGTATTTCATTAATCTTTTTGGCAGCCATTTAGCTGTGCCTTCTGTGGTATCAAACAGGCATATCAGTCCTTGGCCCCATATGAGAACTGGGTCCAGGCCATTCCATTTAAGGGTAAGAGGGTCCTTCCACATAGCTATGGCATAGTTTTTATTGGTCTCAGCGATGCCAGAGGCAGTCAGCAGCAGATTTGCCATGAGCTTTGAGTTTTTGGGAGTTAAAAGTAAACAAGACATGATGGAGAGACTCCTTCTGGGGGGAAACAGTTCCCCCTCTTTTATTTTTTGAATATTTACCTTTCAATGTTATCTCCTCTCCCATTCTCCCCCTAACCCCCTTATCCCATACCCCCTCCTCCTATTTTTATGAGGGTGTGCTCCGAACATCCTCCCAAACCCATCTCCCTGCTCTCAGATTCCCCAACACTAGGGAATCCAAACTTTTGGGGACCATGGTCCTCCAATTCTACTGATGCCTGACAAGGCCACCCTCAATTACCTGTTCTCAGGCTGGAGGTTTAGACCCTGGGAGCTCTGGTTGAATCTTTTGATATTCCTTCTAAAAAGGACAAAAGCACCCACACTTTGGTCTTCCTCCTTCTTCTTGAGTCTCATGAGGTCTATGCTTTGCATCTTAGGTATTGTGTGCTTTTGGGCTAGTATCCACTTATCAGTGAGTGCATACCATGTGTGTTCCTTTGTGATTGGGTCACCTCACTCAGGATGACATTTTCTAGCTCCATCCATTTGCCTAAGAATTTCATGAACTCATTGTTTTTAATAGTTGAGTAGTACTCCATTGTGTAAATGTACCACATTTTCTGTATCCATTCTTCTGTTGAAGGACATCTGGGTTCTTTCCAGCATCTGGCAATTATAAATAAGGCCGCTATGAACATAGTGGAGCATGTGGCCCTGTTGTATGTTGAGATATCTTCTGGGTATATGCCCAGGAGTTACTGGGTCCTTAGATAACACTATGTTCAATTTTCTGAGGTACTGCCAGACTGCTTTCCATATTGGTTGTGCCAGCTTACAATTCCACCAACAATGGAGGAGTGTTCCCCTTTCTCCACATCCTCGCCAACATCTGCTGTCACCTGTGTTTTGGATCTTAGCCATTCTGACTGGTGTGAGGTGGAATCTCAGTGTTGTTTTCATTTGCATTTCCCTGGTGACTAAGGATGCTGAACACTTCTTTAGATGCTTCTCAACCATTCGAGTTTCCTCAGTTGAGAATTCTTTGTTCAGCTCTGTACCCCATTTTTAATAGGGTTATTTGATTGTCTGGAATCTAGTTTCTTCAGTTCTTTGTATACCTTGGATATTAGCCCTCTATCAGATATCGGGTTGGTGAAGATCTTTTCCCAATCTTACTGATTTCTTTTAAGCTTTAGAAGCCTCTTCCTGCCTAACTTGGTGACACACACCTTCAATCACAGCGCTTGGGCTACCGAGGCAAGCAGATCTCTCTGTAAGTTCAAGACGAGCTTGGTCTAAGTGAGTTCCAGGACAGCTAGGGTCCTGTAGAGAGACCTTGTTTCAAACAAACAAACAGCCTCCTGTGGGGTAGATACTTCCCTCATTTTACAGACAAGGAAGCTTAGAGAAATGAGTGTTTCCAGGGTCTCAAATCATGTGATTTCACTTCATTCCAGCCCTGTCAGGACCTGCAATCCCACTGAATTCACCTGCGTGTTTGCAGTGTGTGCAGCCCGCGTCACGCATTGTGTTCGTGGTTGTGCACAGCTGGTGAAGAGCAAGTACTTACTGGCTTTCTCAGCGTTGTTAGGCCTCCTCACTTGAGACAGCATGGGCATTATAAAATCTGCAGTGGGAGCCAGGAAGCAGCATTTCTTATGGTTTCTGCTGGAGTCCTTTCCTGAGTGTCTGTCTTGACTTCCCTCAGTGAGGGCTTGTAACCTGGAAGCGTAAGCTAAGTCAGCGCCTTTGGTAGGAGTGTTTTGTCATAGCAGATGAGAGAGAACTAAGAACAGAAGTTGGTGTCAAAAACAGGGTGGCTGCAGACTATGTTGTTTTGGGGGGCAGTATTATGGAAGTGTTTAGAATTTTGGGCTGGAAAGCTATTGAATGCTGGGAGGTTAGTGGGAGGTTAGTGGGAGGTTAGTGGGAGGTTAGTGGGGGTTAGTGGGAGGTTAGTGGGTGGTTAGTGGGAGGTTAGTGGGTGGTTAGTGGGAGGTTATGGGAGGTTAGTGGGAGGTTATGGGAGGTTAGTGGGTGGTTAGTGGGAGGTTAGTGGGGAGGTTAGTGGGAGGTTAGTGGGTGGTTAGTGGGAGGTTAGTGGGAGGTTATGGGGTAGTGGGGTATGGGGGTTAGTGGGAGGTTAGTGGGTGGGTAGTGGGTGGTTAGTGGGAGGTTAGTGGGGGTTAGTGGGAGGTTAGTGGGGGGTAGTGGGTGGTTAGTGGGAGGTTAGTGGGTGGGTAGTGGGTGGTTAGTGGGAGGTTAGTGGGTAGTGGTGTTAGTGGGAGGTTAGTGGGTGGTTAGTGGGAGGTTAGTGGGAGGTTAGTAGGTAGTTAGTGGGAGGTTAGTGGGTAGTTAGTGGGAGGTTAGTGGGAAGTTAGTGGGAGGTTAGTGGGAAGTGGTGGGTGGTTAGTGGGAAGTTAATGGGAGGTTAGTGGGAGGTTAGTAAGAGGTTAGTGGGAGGTTAGTGGGCTGTCCTGTGGGAGCTTAGCAAATAGGAGGGTTGGAGGAAAGGCAGACAACAGAGGATTGGAGTGTGAAGTTCAAAGGGCAGCAAAGACCCTAGCAGTCATTTATGTGATAATTTGGATAAAGGATCTGCAATTACTGATCAGATGGGGCTGAAGAATCAGCTGTGATTACCAAGGGACCAGCACCACAGACATGAAACCATCCACGCTTCATGGGGACAATAGGGCTGGCACACAAAACCTGTGATCCGAGCAGACTAAGGCTACATCTAAAACTGAACTTGGCAACATGTAAGAGTCTCCCATGTGGTACTGGTTTTGAAGACATAAAAGCTTGCAAGGCCAAGGGAATCATAGTGATCAACTGAGGCCCAACACTGTGTGACATTGTTGGACTTCCCCAACGGGAGGCCAAAAGAATCCTTTGGTGAAGGTGCAGCAGTCCTTTGCAGGGGAGACCCAGGGTACTGGGTGGAGATGTGTCATCATATTGGATGATTGCTAGTGAAGTGACAGGTGTTCAGTGGAGCTGGCCTGAGGCAAAGACATAAAGCTACAGATGCCGCTGGCAGAGCTGGAAAAGTAGGACTGCCCAACAGAGAGATAGATGTATGTTGTGCATAGCAATGCTCGAGGGGTGGGACCACCAAGCCCATAGCAATGCTCGAGGGGCGGGACCACCAAGCCCATAGCAACGCTCGAGGGGCGGGACCACCAAGCCCATAGCAACGCTCGAGGGGCGGGACCACCAAGCCCATAGCAATGCTTGAGGTGTGGAACCACCAAGCCCTTTGAGATTGATGCCCAAAACTGGGCTTGCATTTATGGTACTTGGTGTATGCCCTGCTGGCTTCCAGCCATGGTTCCGTCTAATCTTTCTTGCCTGTACCTCCAGTCCTTTCTTTTGGAATGGAAGAGTATGCTACAAGTCCATTTCTTTTTAGAGTTTATTGATTTCATCATTTTAGGCCAAGAATAGTTGACATCTCATTCCTAAGTGGCATTTTTAAAAATCAGTTTTGAGTTTGAAAAAGTTATAAAAAGTGTTGGAGTGGCATACAAGTCATTTAGGGGTAAGAAGAATGAAGTTAAATCTTAACATCAACATTAACTATTTAAATAAAAGTAAACAAGGTCGCTGTTAAGGTAGCATCACAAAATCGATACCCGTTTCGGATGTATTGTCTGGTGTCTTGTGGGGGCACCCGCGAAGGTCTTTGTAGGTGTGACACCATTAGCAGAACTAGAGAAAACTCAAAAGGAGAAAGCAGATACAAGTCTGTGAGAATTCCCTCTTTATAGTAAGAGCTCGGTCCAGAAGACTAAAAACTAACGTCAGTATGGGAAGGTGGTTGGCTACGTATGTAGCAAATGGAGTTATTGTTCAGAATTTATACATTAGTAAGCAGAAGATGAATTGTGCAGCTAAAAGTGGAATACAAGTATATGGGCACAGTATAGACACCGATGGGCACCAGCACGTCCCCACCCCGATTATAACCGTCACTGCTCATCATTTACTGAGTCTGCCTTGGGTCAAGAGCTTCATGTTAACACTTAATAAAGTACCGGGGCAGGTGTGTCAGCTTCCAGAGAAACTCGGGACGAATGGCTAACTGTGGCGCCCACTAGCTTACAAAGCGCATGCTGTCTCGGGCTCTCTCAGCAGGTACCTGTTACAGAGTCCATGATCCTGATCCTGGCTCCTCTCAGCTCTTGCACACCATCTCCCAGCCTAAACCTCTAGCTCAGGGGCTTTACTCCCTCCCTACCCCCCCCCCCCCCAAGCTTCTGATTCTTATGTAAGCCAGCTGTTAGACCACATGCTCTGTCTTAGGGTTTTACTGCTGTGAACAGACACCATGACCAAAGCAACTCTTATAAGGACCACATTTAACTGGGGCTGGCTACAGGTTCCGAGTTTCAGTTCATTATCATCAAGGCAGGAGCATGGCAGCATCCAGGCAGGCATGGTGCAGGAGGAGCTGAGAGTTCTACATCTTCATCTGAAGGCTGCTAGTAGAATACTGGCTTCCAGGCAACTAGGATGAGGGTCTTAAAGCCCACACCCAGTGACACACCTACTCCAACAGGGCCACGCCTACTCCAACAGGGCCACGCCTATTCCAACAGGGCCACACCTTCTAATAGTGCCACTCCCTGGGCCACGCATATACAAACCATCACATGCTCCTTGGTTCTCCTCCCTTGGTCCTCTTGATCTCCCTCTCCTCTGTTCAGTTCCTCTCTCTCAAGTCTTCTGTTCTCTAGAGCAACAGCACAGGCTGCTTCTGTACTCGAAAAGAAAAATGCAGTGGAAGCAGCCAGAAGTTACTGGTTTTCTAGCAGATAGACAATTATTGAAAAATATTCCTTGTGCTACATGATGTTTTATGTCAAATTGACACAAGCTAGGATCATTTGGGAAGAAGGAATGTTATTAGAGACAATGCCTCCACAGGACTGCCATGGAAGAAGTCTGCAGGGCGTTTTATTTATTGATGCGTGGCGTGGGAGCGCCCCACTTCATTGTGGATGGGTCCACCCCGGGGAAGGTGCTCCTGGATGGTATTAAAAAGCAGACCAAGCAGTCTACCGGGAGCCAGCCAGTAAGCAGCACTCCTCCATGGCCTCTGCTTCAATAAGCGATTCCAGCTCCTGCTGTGACTTCTCGTCATGACAGACTGTGACTGGGACATGGAGGCTGAAGTAAACCCTTTCCTGCCAAGTTGATTTTGGTCACAGTGCTTATCACAGCGGTGGAAACTCTAACGAGGACAATACTCATAGCTCGTCAGGGAATGAAGTTTGCGATAATATATTGTCGAAGCGTTGTATCAACAAGCGTGCTCTTCATTTTGACAGTATTTATCACAGGCTATACCCTTCAGCATAGCGTTTCCACTTCTAAGAATCCTCCTGAAAGGAGCAATTTATAATTAATTAATTAATTAATTGAGACAAGCTCTTACGTTATAAACCAGCCTGGCTGTGAACTCATAGATTCACCTGCTTCTGTGTCCTAAGTGCTGGGATTTCAGGTGCTTGTCACTCCTCCTGGCTATAAAAGGACTAATCGGACAAGTACTTGTATGTAAAAGAGTGAGTATCCATGCCAGTATTGTTTATATAAGTAAGAGGCCCAAATCAATATCTGTCATTGATCCATTGTTGAACTCGGGTGGGAGAACCGAAGCGGCATATCTAGTTACTAAGTTTTAAATATTGCCCCTAATTTCCAACTGCCTGTAACAAGAAGACAGAACAAAGTAGTTACTTTGAGCATGGAGGTACTTTTTAAACTTCCATTTCTTTGAGAGCAGTTGATGCAAGTATCAGCTTATACATTCACATTAATTCTCAGGTTTTCCCAAGAACTTTAGTAGTTGGCTAGCTATCTGGTTTTCACGTCTAGTCAGTGTGATAGCTGTGTTGAGTGAATTTCATGATAGAAATGAGGAAGTCCCACTGCTGTTCCCTCAGTCAGTAGATCTGTAAAGTTAGGTTTCCTCATCCGACTCACATACCTTCTTAACTCCAAAACGAAATGCTCGAATAGGATCTAACAAAGTGGCTGAGGAGACCTGCCCGAGGAGTCTTCGGGTCTAGAGAAGACTTTTTCTGATAGTCTGACAGTCATGTTAGGAACATCTTGAAGGGTTTGACAGAGCCAAAATTAATTATGAAACACGATGGGCGTGGTGGTGAACCTTTAATCTCAGCACTCACGAGGCAGAGGCAGGAGGGTCTCTGCAAGTTTGAGGCCAGCCTGGTCAGTGTAGTGAGTTGCAGGGCAGACACGGCTACATAGCAACATTCTGACCCAAATAATTAAAGAGTCTGCACAGTGGCTAACCATCATCCTGCCTACTCGAAGAACACCGTCCAGCAACGAAACCAGTAAGGACTAGTCAACGTAGCGCCTCCAGTATCTGGATGTGCATTCTGTTTAAAGGAGTAGGTGGATTTAGAAAGAGTGCCTAATTTCTCACCAGAAGGAAAAGGAGAGGCAAGGTAGTAAAGACACTGGCTATAGAAAACTCTAGAGGCCCTCAGGGAGCAGCTCGAGGAGACCGTTGAAGAGAAAATGCTCAGGGATGGCTTTGGAGGAGTCTTTTAATGCAGTGGGAATTCCGAGTTCTTAAAGATGTTGCATTGACACTGTCCTTTCATTTTGACATTCTCTTTCAGAGGCATTCAGACTGTAGCAGGGTGTCTTGATACTGAAACTCTTAGTAGCTAATTGAATGGTTTTTTGGGGTGTCAGACTGACCTCGGTTAAAATTAAAATCCAGGCTCCTTCACTTGAGTAGTGTTTTTTAAAAACTTGGGCAAGTTCGAGCTTTTCTAAGCGTTAGTGTTCTCATCTCAAAAAAATGCAAGCTTTCAGAAGCTGCTGAGATTAAATGAGATATTGTTATAAACAACCTATCAGTACCACACTCAGTGCCCCATAAGTAGCTTCGTTTGTCCTGCACATTTGTTTACTTTAGAAGAGTTTATCATGTTACACCATAAGACTGGGCATGTTAGGTAGCAGTCCTAGGTTCACAGCTGCCTCCGCCATTTGACAACCCATGATCTTAAGCGCATCACTTCTGCTCCGAGCCTCAGGTTTTTGCCTGCATAATGGCACAGTATTCTTTATCATACAGGCCATGCTTGCCAAAGTCTCTGCCTGGGACAGAGTAAGTGATCAGTGAGTGGTTATTGTCACAAAGTGAGTAAACACCAAAGAGCATCTTAGGTCTCGTCAAATTTTCCCTCTTGCCTTTGCTTTTACCTTCAGCTGTAATCTTTAAGAAATTGGACATGTACAGTTAAGTCCAGGAAAGCCTAAGGAAAGTAACACTCAAATGTATTGTCAGGAGGGGGCCCGAGAGATGGCAGCTCTTGCGGAGGACTCAGATCAGTTCCAAGACCTACATGGCAGCCACAGCCATCTGATGGCCTTTTCTGGCTCTTTGTGGGTACCAGGCATGCACAGTGCACAGAGATACATATGATGCTTTACTTGATACAGACACGCAGAATCACCACGACTATATTAGAGAAGGGTGTCTTCCCTGGGCCTCTGGTCTCTTGGGAAGAAGTGTCAAGTGGAACCCGTGATTGTCCCACTCACTGACTTCACTGATGAAGGAGATGTCACTGACCTTTGACTGTGCAACCCAGCTGAGCAGCCTGTTGTCTCTCTGGAGGTATCTGGCATGCCAGCTGGCAAGCATGCTGATGAAACCCTTCCGGTGGAGACTGTCCCCTGGACAGACTTCTTCCACACACCCTGTCATGTTCCACTAGACCACAGAACGATGCCTACCATGGATTTCCATTTGTCTGTCATCCACAGTCTTCTGTCCATCTACAATCCTGTCATCATCCAAGTATCCAGCCCCGAGGGGTTGCGTATGGTAGTGAACGTGGCAGATAGTCTCTCACCTCAAGGAGCTTACCTTGTAGAGAATGGAAGCATCTTTTTTAAGTGTTACCACATTTGCTGTTTGGAGCAAGTATGGAAATTCTGAAATCAGAAACGCTTTCCTTTGATAGACGAGGGAAGTGCAATTAAATAATCAGCCCAGATTGCAATGTCGTAAACAGAACCTGCATTTCCGTCCCTCGTCTTAGCACCTTTTACCTGTAGCGCTCGCTTTCTATTCTGAATATGCTTTCAATCATTAGCAGGTCCCCACATTGAGTTTTTCTTAATACTTCAATCATAGGTAGCATAGGGAACTCCAAGGGCGTTTATGTGAGTTCTGTTCCTCTTCTTTAACCTTTTGATACATTTATTCCCATTGCTCTTAAAATGAGATTTGAAATCCAGAATGTCCCCCGCAGTGCCTCACCAGATCTGGCTCATGCCATTTCCCAGCCCCACGTGCAGCCGGAGCCCTGCAGTCCCATCTTTTCCCGGCTGCTGTGCTCCTCCCAGCCTCAGACCTCTGCCCTTTCTCTGGCTCAGCGTGTTCCTGCTCCTCCCGACTCCCCACCCGTCAAGCCTTGCTTCATGCACAGAGCTTGGCTCGTGCTCTGTACTTTGTTCCCATGGTCTTTCTCTTCTATAGATTTATGTGTGTGAGCATTTTGCCTGCACATATGCATCTACGCCGTGAATGTGCCTGATATTAGTGGAAGAGGATGTTAGCTCTGCTGCAACTGGAGTTACTGATGGTTTCAAGCCATGTGGGCACTGTGAACCAAACCCAGGTCCTCTGCAAGAGCAGCAAGTGCTTGTAACCACAGAGCCATCTCTCCAGTCCCTGTATTTGAATTTTATAGTACACCTATCACAATGTGCGGATGTGACCACTGCCTGCTCTCCTTCTTGACTAGCTAGGGGACAATGGCTTCTGCCTGTGTTCTTCCTGTCACTGTTTCCCCAAGTGGCTTCCTGTTGACACTCCATATTATATTAATGAATGGATGAGGAACTCAGAGCATCATGATAAAGTTTAAGTGCATATGGTGTGTCCTCCTCCTGGAATGTGACTTTAGCAATGAAGGCCGCTTATGAAGAAGTACAAGTTTCTCATGTTTTGCTAATGTTTAAATAAAGAGCAAGGTAGCATCTTTGAGGATTTGGAAAATTCATAAAGAGGCTGAAAAGTGTGACATGAAGGGGTACAGACCTGGTCAAGATAGGGGAAAGAGAATAAATCAGTTTATTGGTTTTTTTTTAATATCTCTTTCTCCTTAGACTGTGAATGGCTTGATGCCAGCCACCAAAACTTATGCTTATTATCTTTAAGGAGAATATATTCCCCTGTACAAATCAATTCTTGAGCAAATTTAAATGAGTCGTAGACCTTTGAAGCAACTTCATGTGTTCTTAATGCTGATATTACACACAAGAGCAGTATAATTGATGGAAAGAATACTGTATACAGAATAAGAGAATCTAGTGTCTTAGTTACTGTGCCATTATTGTAATAGGCCACCATGAGCAAGACATCTTATAGAAGAAAGAATCTATTGGGGTCTTATGGTTTCTGAGGGTTAGAGTCCATGACAATCATGGCAGGGAGCATAGCGGCTGACAGGGAGGCATTGAGGTGGAGCAGTAGCTGAGAGCTTACATGGTAAGACACAAGCACCAGGCAGAGGGATGTAACTGAGAATAGCATAGGCTTTTGAAACCTCAAACTCCTCCCCCAGTGAGACACCTCTTCCAACAAGGCCACACCTCCTAAGTCTTCCCAAACAGTTCCACCAACTGGGGGCTAAGCATTCAAATATATGAACCCGTGGGAGCCATCCTCATTCAACTTCCCTTACCGAGGTTTTAAAATTATAATTAAGTTTAAAACCCGGGTTTAAAAATTATAATTAAGTGAAGGCTAATTGTGCCTATCAAGTAGAGTGTGCTGTGCAGGTGTGGTGTGTCCACAGCACTTAGCCAGCACCACATGTATCTCAGCAGGTGTGTGTCCATCCTTTCTGCTATTTCTCTTTAGCCTAATCCCAGAAAGATCTTTGGGGAATATAGTAAATAGATCACTAAACAGAAGCAGGGAACCTCAGTGTCTTTGAATCATAGCAATAGAGTTATAACTTGTTTACCCAGACGATTATGGGATGCTTCACCTGCAACCTAAGACAGTGTGGGAGCCGGGGAGCTGTCCATTCTTATCCTAAAAGTCTGGAGCAAACAGGTGTCTTACATCCTGGGGTTCAAAGCTGTTTGTCCACTGTTGTCAGGTCTGTCTTTCCCGTTTTTACAGGTATCCCTGATACTCACTTCCTCCTGCGGTTGCTTCCATTGCTAATTTCATCTGTTCTTTACCCCTCCCCCCATCTCTTTTGATGCCAATTCATATAGTTAAGATGGGGAAAGGGTAGAGAACTTGCCTCACACATATAAGGCCCAGGTTTAGTCCCTAGTACAGAAATAAATAAATGCAGAATCCTTGTATTTATGTATCTGTTTATTTCTTTTAAAAGATGGATGGATATAGGATGTGTCAAATGTTGATAGTAGCCACCAAGTTCCATCCTGATTTCTTTTGGGATGCGACTGGAACTGGTGGGTTCTCTAGTTGGCCAGCCCCACCCTAGCATAATAGGATGCAGAGGCCATGGGACTGTGAACAGTGTTCTTTCTCTTCTGACTGCAGGGTGAGGTATGGAAGGACAGCCGCCGAATCTGCGTAAGCTCTATACCTGCTTCCTTATGGTTAGAAACCAGAACTGCAACAGCCGCAATGTGTAAGTTCTTGTGAGGAGCTACAGAGACAACTAGGTCTCCAAGGAGTCGGGAGGCCAGTCAGGGGAGATGGCCATGCGAGCCAGCGATCGAACATGGTGTCATCTGATTACATGTATCAGGGAGGGACAGAGGAGGCAGTGGTGGGACCATGGAGGGATGCAGCTTAGCTGCTGTGGGGAGTAAGCAGAGCTTGCTGGGTATACAGGGTCGGTGAGGGGGCAGCATGGCGGGTTCAGGGATTGTCTGTGAGCTAGTGTGTAGCTGCTGTGTATTGTCAAGTGTGAAGTGTCACGGTGGTAGGCTATGGAATCTCTTTTTATTTGGCTCCTCAAATAAAAACGAAGCCTTCACATCTGTCTATATATAGCGTGGGTGATATTTTCCCTAAAGACAGTGGCTACTATATACGAATTGAAATTATATTAGCTAATTTAAAAGAAGGAATCCAGATTTTGCTCTTTACCAATCAGCCTCTAGTACCAATTAGGTGCCGTTTTTTAATCACTCGGGGCAGTCTGTTGTGGGGATTCTGCCCTCTTAGTGGTATATACCACCACAAAGCAGTACCTCACTGAAGGATGGTCTATACTGCATGCAGTTCCCAGAAACTCGGTAAAGTCGTCAGGCGAAAAATGGGGGCGGCCCCCTCACCTCGTCCACCCTGGCTGGCCATGATCAAAGTGACACCTCGATACTGTGTACCTTTAAATCACTCCTGTTGTCCATTTGGTTGCCTTTCCAGGCCAGGGATCTGGGTAGTCAGTTTATAGTTCTAGGAACCGAGCAAGACTGCTGTGTTAGCACTTGCATGCTTTTTATGGAACAGGGAATGTTGTTGAGGGAAGTTAGGCAGCTGGAACCTGCCGCATTAGCAATTTGGTCCGAGGAAGAACTTTGGGGGTGAGAAAATATAACTCATTATATAAAGCCATTCTGGTGCTCAGGCAGCTTCGAGGGTAGAGGACCAGTATTCCAAAGGCAAGTAGGAATGTCCTGACTGTCTCCCTCTGCTCCTTTCTGTGAGAGCTGCCTCTGCCTTGCGGACCACGTGGCTTGCTTGAAAAGGGCAGTCAGTGCTCTGCTGCTGCTGCCTGAGTTGTTTTGTTAGTTGGCACAAAACAACAGCTCTGCTCTCTCTCTCTCTCTTTTTTTTTTTTTTTTAGGTTGGAGGAAAAAAGGCTGGCTGAAGAGGGCCTGGGGGTGAGGTGGAGAGGAGTAAAGAGGGATCGAGGACCTGAGGCAGGCCCTGTGGCCTCGGGCACGCCTGCCATGCTGCCTTGTGAGGCTGTCACCATCCATCGTAACTTAACCTTCTATGGGCTTCTTTCCTCCTGGAGATGTACTTGCCAACTTAGGCTCCTTAAACCAGAGAGGTGGCAAGCTGGGCAAGCAAGTCCTAGGCGAGCCCACCAGGATAATGGCAGGATGCAGAAATCCTCAGCCTGCCTAAAGCCAACTTCAGCCCTAACTAAAGATGGTGTCCCCCCATCCGGTTCTGTGCATAAAGTCCCATCTCCTGCTTTCTTGCCACAAACGGTAAAACCCTTCTCTGTGGAAACAGAAGATAACAGGGGCCAGAGTCAAGAGGAATAAGACAGTAAGTCAGAACGCTTAAAGCTAGAGGCCGCGGGAGGGCTATGCGGGGTACAAAGGAGTGAGGAAGAGAGGCGCGTCTGGTTGGCTTCGGAAACTGTCATGAGGAGAAAGCATCATTTAGTTGCTGCAGCTGCTTTCTGATCTAATTTCCATTGGTCAAGTGGGACTTTGAAATGGCATAGGGAATCTGGAGCCGATATATGGTGTTGGTCCATCCCCTGTCCCAGTTCCAACCCGACCCGACCCGACCCAAGTCCAGTCTGTCCATCCTCACCCCCAGCCCCGCCCACTCTGTTTCATGGCAACTAGGTGTCTGACTGACATTTGAGCTGAGCTTGACAGACTGAAGTTGGCAGCTGTCAGGGTCTAGTAGGAATTAGAATGCTGTGGGCCAGACATTGTAGCCTCTTTAAAAATGTGTATACCTTTTGTATTTACAGTATGAATTTGATGTTGATACTCATTCGTCTTAACAGAATGTATCGAACGGATCTAATCTGTTATTTGTAAAACATGTTATTTGGTTTTATAACATCATTCTTGTTGTGGTGTAAGCTGATGAGCTGGATTTGCCTGAGCCACAGATCTCTTTTTTGACCCCGGAGGATTTCTTTTTTAAAAAAGACTCCTAAGATTAACTATCAAGCATACTGTCAGTACAATGTAGTCAGAAGTGTCCAGGCTGTTGTCAGTTCTTGTTGGCATGTTCCCTTGAGCTGTGGCAATGCCACCGAATCATAACAATTCAAAAGACCACCACCACCACCACAAAAGGAAAACGCTAAGTCTTGAACTGGGCAAAAAAGAAGGATGGCTGAGTTTAAAAGTGTGGTCCTCATCTTACGAATAAAGGAATTATTTTTTATTTATTAAGGAAAAAATATCCTATGTTGTCCCTTTGTCTCAGTGCAAAGTGCAGGATTTTATAGGGAGAAGATGACAAACCACTGTGGAGGTTACTCATTTAAACCAGGCTTCTTCTCCTCTCCCACAGCCTTCCTGCCTTGTGCCATCTCATTTAAGTATAAGAGGCTTTCATTAAAACATTCAAATCATTTATTTTGGAACACTCAACTTCAGAAGAGGTTTACTGTTTCTTATAACATAAAATCTAAACATTTTCTAGATTAAGGAACAAATCATAAACTAAGACTTCACCGGGGGGGGTGTCTGGCCAAAGTTGTAGCCGGAAGCGTGTACTGAGTATTTATGGCAGCCAGCTGTATGCACTGGGACCGGAGTGCCCACTTCCGGTATCCTCATCTGCATAAAACTGACTTTTAAAGTAGAAAAAAAAATCTGCTAAAGCAGACCAGGTGATTTCTAGATATTTAGTTTGATGAGTTGGAATTAGATGGTCAAGGGGAAATAACTGCTTTTCAATATCCGAATGCTTTCTTCCTTAAAAAAATTCAGTTAAGTGTGATAAACTCCCAGGAATGAGGTTCTATCCAGCCACAGGAAAGAGATTGTGACTTTTAAGCTGTTGGTATTTTTCTGTGATGTTAATATTCTTCTCTTTTTTAATTTTGAAGGAGATTGTTAAATGTGTTGCTTTTCCATAGTATTCCATAATGTTGTGGTTTACTTTTAAGCTAAGAAATATTTTTAAAAGAGTCCAGGTGACCTTTTGCCATGGTTTTTGTTGCTGTGACACATGAGAGTAACATAGAGTCTGTTCTTAGAATAAAAGACTGTGTCTTGGTGACAGGCATACTTTTATGGTGAAGACCCAACCCGAAAAATGTCACATGTGGTCATTCATAATCATTTGGAAATTCGCTTGTCATTAAAAAATATAAAGCAGCCACTGATAAACATTGTCTGCTTGGCCACTTAAAATTGCTGCAGCAGTTTAGCTATTCTGTGTTAACTCAGCTCCTTTTCCTAATAGCTAGATACAAAACAAGCATCATCTTTGCTCAGAAGAATGTTCTGGTAATTTTGTTGCATGAGAGTCTACCTGCTCAGAGGAGTTTGACTTTCGGTTTTAAGCCGCTCTGCCTGCCGGTTGCTGTCTGCAGCTTCCAGCTTTCCCTGTGGCCTGCTCGCCAAGTAATCATTGCAGCATTTTTTTCCTTTGCTTTCTTATAAACAGTTTAGAGTCCTCCTTGTCTTTCTTCAGGCCTGCCATAAAGTTGGAAGCCGGGGAAGTCGATGTGAAACTGTCCCTTTCTCTTTTCCTTCCTCAAGAGGGCTGGGAGACTTTATGCAGGAGTACCCAGGGCGACTCTGGGGAGGTAATTTTGCCTGCCTGCAGGGTTTTACAATAGGTTCTGTTTACAATAGGTTCTGTTGTTCTTATGCTTAGGCGAAGATATGTCTTTTTGTTTAGAGTCTTTTGTAATGTGTTCCTCCGTCCAGAGCACCCAAGACTGGACTAAGCACAGAATCCTTCCATAACTACAGGGTATGATCTGACTTCCTAGAAAGAAGGGCCGGTGTTAAAATAGAGCCTAAGGATTTCGAGCCCCTCTGTAAGGATTACAGAGAAATAAGTTAACTGCATCAAGGAAGGAAGCTACAGTAAAAACTGTATTTCTTCTTTAAAGTTCTCAAGACTCATAGGAAGCTTTGCATCCGATTCTCAGCTACCAAAATAATTTGCGTGTGAGAGATGCCACAGAAATGGAATATACCTAGCGCCTGCAGCTGACTGCTTTTCAGGTGTGTGGTTATCAGTCATGGCTTGAATTTAGAGATTACACACCTTGCAATGAGTTTGCAGACAGGGTCCACGGGAGTTTAGTTACTTTCTTAGATTGTGATGAGGAACCTGACAGAACGCCTTCAACCTCTGTGACTCCCTCGAAATGCTGTTAGCTTTATTCTGGTCTCATAGTTCTTGTCAAAGTAGATTCCGTAATAGAACAGACATTTTCTTGTTGGTAAAAAAGGGACAAGGCATCCTCTTCCTAGGCTCCGAACTGAGGCGAGTCCCGCTCTTAACCTACTCTGGTGCAGTCTCCGGTTATCAGATTTGCAAGTCGGAGTTGTGGAAAGTTTCTGTCGGAACCCAAACAGCTCAGCCTCCAGTCCTTGCTGATACCAACAACCCAAAGGCGTTTTTCTACCACCTGGGAAAGAAAAAAAAAATCTTTCTAAAAGATGGCACACGGCTTTCCTGTTCTCTAGCAGGTCTCCGAGCTGCTTCTGGCCGAGTCGGGTAATCCAATCTATTTTAACGCAAAGATTTTCCGAGAAGGCAGGAAACCAGCAAGGGGGGAAGGCTTTCAGGCATCTGCTGTTTCGTTTCCAGATCCCTTGTGTTAATTTAATGTTTCTAGGGAACCCGGGTTTTTTTTTTTTTTTTTTTCTCGGAATCTCTTCTCTAGGAACTGGTGTGTGCTGAGATAAGGCTGAGGCTAAGTAAGGGGGCTGCAGCTGGAGGCAGCGTCCCCGCTCCAGGGTGCAGACTTTCCTCGCCACCGCGAGGGTGACAGCACCCTTCGAAGAGTGTGTTTGCCTGTGTGCAATTAGGAAAGGCAGCTGTGAAGCGATCGACATGCCCTCACCCCATCAAAACCAGGGCAACTCGACTCTGTTGAGGAAACAAAACCCCAGCCCCATCCCAAGCCGGGAGTGAAACGTGAGCTTTGCACAAACACTGGGAATACCGGGAAACTCGCGTCTCTTCCAGCGGCCTCAGCAGAGCTTTGCTCAGCCAGCAGTCCGGGGTTGCTGGGGGCTTATTGTGTGAGATGAGTTCTGTTTCCGTGCTCGCAGCCAGGTGTTAGCACTGGTGTGTGCTGGGCCCTATCAGCGTGTGACCAACAGCGGGCCTGGCCTCTCCAGCTTCTGCTCTCCTGCCATGGACCTGAAACCTCACCCCAAACTTCGCTTCGGTAAAGGCGTCCTGAAGTCAAGAGCCTGCCCTTAAAATTTAGAAGAGTGTATGCTATTCCTGTTTAGACTCTGGCAATGCCGATAATCCATGCCGCCCTGAAAATAGCGCAGGGGAACCTGGGGCTAAAATGGAGTGAGTTCACGTGGCCCTTTAATAGTAGAAACTGAACCGGAACCCTGATAAACCCAGCATTCTGTTACTGAGTTACAGAATTATTCTACAGAATCCTAGAGGTAGACGAGAGTGTTGTCCTTTCGTTATTTTTCCTATGACATTCTAGAGCAATCTTTGTCTGTTTCTGATTGCTGTGGGAAGCACACAATTCCAGTGCTGGAAAACTCTTAATGATTGCAGTGTTATTTCGAATACTAACTGGAATTCTCTGAGAAATTGTTCTTTAAACAATGAAAGGTTAAAATTACTCTTTCCAACTATTTTTAATGTGTGGATGTACTTGAAAATCATGATAAAAAATGAGTTTTCTATTCTGTTCATATTTAGGTTCCAGCCTTGATTATATTTTACTATGAATTATTGGAAACAATCTTTGGTTTTTAGGTAGTGCTTTGAGGTTATTATAATGAAATGTTATATTGTAATATTTTAATGTTTTTAATGATTTGACATTTAAATATTTGTTATTATTATTATTTACATGTGCATTGGTATTTGACCTGCATGTATGTCTGTGTGAGGGCATCAGATCCCCTGGAACTGGAGTTATAGACACTTGTGAGCTGCTATGTGGATGCTGGGAATTGAACCTGTTTCCTCTGGAAAAACAGCCAGTGCTTTTAACCATGAAGCCATCTCTCCAACCCTCCTCCTCCTATTATTAATGATTATAATAATAATAATATTATTATTAATATGTGTGCTCTAGAGGACAACATCTGAACAATTGCTACCTTCTTTGATACAGGGTCTCTCATTGGCCTGGTGCTCATGTTAGCTCAGGTTAGCAAGCTCCAGGACATCCTGCCTCTGTCTCCCTAGGACTGGGACTGCCAGCCTAGGCCACTGTCCTGGCGTTTTGTGTGGTTCTGAGGATCTGTTTCTGGTTTCATGTTTCTAAGCAGCCGTTCCTTTGGGTCGAGATCTTTTTGGGAGTCGAAAGGTCCTTTCACCGGGGCCACATATCAGATATCCCGCATATCGGATATTTGCATTATGATTCATAGCAGTTGCAAAACTACAGTTGTGAAGGAGCAATGAGATAATTTTACAGTTGGGGGGAGGTCACCACAACACGAGGAACTGCATTAAAGGGTTGCAGCCTTAGGAAGATTGAGAACCCCTGTTTATAAAGCAAGCTGTCTATTGACAGAGTGATCTCCCTGGTCAGATCTTGATCTTTACGGTATTCAAAAAATTATTTTTCTGTGTACCTGAGTTAAGTTGGACTCATTAAATAAAGATGGGTGAGTTTAAGAAATTCTTTAACTGTTTTCTTTTCCCTTTGTATTAGTTTTTCATCTCCAATAACAAGTTCCCACACAGGTTTATAGCAATACACACTCATTTCCAACTCATGCTGTGAGGTAGAGGTTGGGGAGGAGGATGGCTCCTGAGCTGCTGTCTCTGCCCAGGGCCTAGGAAAGCAGAGGCAGCAGCAGGCCTGAACTCTTTTATCATGAGGACATAATCCAGTTCATTGGCTGAATTTGGTTCCAGGAGGATGTTGGGGTGGGGGTGGGGCACCCCATGTTGTCTTTAGCTGTCAGTGGGGCTCTTCTGAGGCCTGCTTCCTTTCATCTGCACAGCCAGCAATGGCACTTGGGAGGAGCCCGGGCTCCGTGCCTTTCTGTCCGGCTTCCTCTCCTGCTGAACTCACCAGTGTCTCCAGTCAGTTGGCTAGCAACCTTAATTACACCTTCAAGTATCGTCATAACAATTACCAAGTTAATGGCTTGACTGGTGGGACTTTTGATGTAACCGTCTTCGGAAGTTTGTGTATCACACCCCACTAGCCACAGTTTTCTAACGGTGGCAACAGACATAATTAATCCATCCTTTAAAGTGACTTTTAAACATCTTAAGGATTAATTTTGGATTTTTTGTAAAATAAAAATTTAAATGCTGGTAATATCAGATATTACCCATTAATCATTTTTTGAGTTTATGCAACAATAAATATTTACCATAATTGTTGCCCCCTTCTCCTCTCTGATGAGACAGGGTCTTATCATGTAGTACAGGCGGTCCTGGAATTCCAGAGCCTTCCAGAATGGCCGGGTGTGTTACCAGACCTGGTTTGGTGTTTCTTAAACTCAGCCTCTGCTTTGCAAAGTCTCCAGTCTGTATTTGATATTATATAGAAACATTTATAGGTACTAGACATTTATAGTACCTAAACATACACATGTACAGAACAGCCATAATAATACTTGTTTTTTAAAAGAATGCTTTCCATGTAAACTCTGATTCAGCCTTGGAGAATTTTTAATGTACTAAATGTAATTACTCTAGAATTTAGTTTTCAGTGAGAAAAGCAGATCTCCTAACTCCATTGTCATCGAGTGAGCTTGCAGCTTCCTGTTTGTAGGGCATATGATAAATGCTTTCTTCATTTTTTATAGAACTCAGTGCTTACATCTTATTAGGCTTGCTTTTATATCTTAATTTACTGTTTATAAAATGTGATTACTATTATATAAATTCTATTTTTTTCTTTCAGAAAATGGTGTGTGTGTGTGTGTGTTTATGTATTTCAGGGAAGCATTTTACCGCTGAGTCAAAAATAATTAGCTACATATTCACATAAAAACAGGAAAATTGGGTTTCTCTTGAACTTGTCTTGTTTTGAAAGAGAGACATTTGATTCTTTCCTTCTGCTGAAAAGGTTAACTATAAATTGCAGCAGAAGTCATAAAAACATAGTTTTGGCAGAAACTTAAATGGACAGTCTGACAGACTGGAGGTATCTGACTGGACTCTCTCTCTCTCTCTCTCTCTCTCTCTCTCTCTCTTTTCTCTCCCCCCCACCCCCTCCCCTGGTTCTGCTTGTGGCTTCCCTGATGAGTCTCTGAAAACAAGAAGCAAGACTTGATTTTTTTTGTTTTGTTTTTGTTTTTTTGTTTCTTTGCTTTTGGCTTTCTGTTTTATAGAATGAGAAACTTTAGTAAAAAGTTTTCTCTATTGTATACTTAAAAAAAAAAACAAAACAAAACAAAACTTTTCACCCAAGAACTTGTGGTATTCCAGAGTTTATTTTCAAGTTACATACTTGATATTAAGAATTATTTTCTCAAGAAAATAATGCTGTCTATAAAGTATTTTAGATTTTCAATAAACTCAAAGTTCAGAGACGTTAAATCTAGATAAACACAGGACTTCAGTTTTGTATTCAGACCTTTGTTGGACCTGTGATGTGCACGTGGGATCCTGGCGTTTGGGAGGTTAAGGAAGGAGGATTGCCGAGTTCAAGGCTAGCTTGGGCTAAGGTGGGTCTTAAAACAGCAAACAAGACAGATTTCGCTGCATTCAGATCTTTTTAAAAGGGTAATATTTGTGAATAGCAGTTGTTACAAGGCCTTGAGACGTGGTCTGGAGAAGGCCTCTATAATCAAACACATTAATATTTCTGCAGCGACTGATGAATATTCACACACAGTGGCAGACATACAAACTATAAATAGCCTCCTGTGAGCTCAGGTCAGGTTTTGTCAGCAAGCAAACCCTGGCCTGCGGAGTTCAGCTCAGGTCAGTCCTTGCTGCCAAATGAGTTATGAAGAAATACTCGGCCTCAGAGCGTTGGGAGTTCAGATCAGCACATCTCTACTGAACTTAGCTTTTCTTTTTTAACAGGAAAAACTGCACTAGTATAACCATCCTGGCCATAGTATATATAATATGTTAAAATGTATTTAATACCAAAGAATCAGCCTTGAAAACATACATGTACAAGTAACATTATATGAACTAAGCAGATTACATTTATTTATTTATTTATTTATTACTATTCATTTTCTTATTTATTTATTTTTTTGAGACAGGGTTTCTCTGTGTAGACTAGGCTGTCCTTGAAGTCAGAGATCCTTCTGCCTCTGGGTCCTAAGTGCTGGGATTAAAGGTGTGCACCACTATGCATAGCAACCTATTGTATTTATATATTTAGGACATTTGTACACACACATACCACCACCAACAACAACAATAAAAACAACAACAACAATTAAAGAAAAGTGACCATGAATTTGAAAGAGAGCAAAGTGGGGGATACAGGGGAAGGTTTGGAGGGAGGAAAGGAAAGGGGGGGAATCATGTAACTTTTAATTATCTAACAAAAGAATAAACAAATTATTAAAAGCCCATGATCCCCACCCAGGAAACCATTGCTCTTTTGTAGCAGTTAGTGGGAGTGAAAGGTCTTCCAGTTGCCACCAGGCTGGTGCTGGTTGGAGTGTGGGATGTGGGAGCCATGGTCTGGGAAGCATTAAGGGGGCAAGGGAGAGAGCAAGGGCTGGGGCTGACTTTCCTTCTCCCTTTACTTCTCTTCCCTCCTCTCCATTCTTCCTTCCATACATGGCTTTGAAAAGCAGCTAAGCCTAGGTTTCAGGCCCAGCAATCTTTTCCTCTACTTGCAGGATGTCAGGTGTTTTGGTTAAGTTGTAGACTGAAAAAAGTTTTGTGTGCGTGTGAGCCTGCGTGTGTGTGTGTGTGTGTGTGTGTGTGTGTGTGTGTGTGTGTCTGTGTGTGGAGAGAGAGAGAGAGAGAGAGAGAGAGAGAGAGAGAGACACGTGTGTTATGTTATGGTGTGTGTGCACGCACACTCTTGTGTACACATGTGTGCACATGGCGCACGCAAGCACTTGCTTGTACTTCCTGGGATACTTGAGAAGATTGAATGTGATAGTTTAACTGAGCATCAGGTGTGGAGGAGCCATTTAGTCAACAGCAGTGGCCGTCCTCATCACCCCCCACCCACAGCTCTGAATCTTTCCTCAGCCTCCTGGCACTGTGAGAGTCAGGGATAGCTGCAGTATAACGGAGGTTGATAGGTCAGGAAGGAGAGAAGGTCCTCAGACGGTGAGAAGCACAGCGGTGCTAGGGTGATGGGAAGTGATGAACAAAGGTCTGAAGGCTCCAGAGTGTAAGTTGTCCTATCTCACCTACTCACAGGCTCTGGCCTTCTGCCTTCCACAAACCATATTACTAAGAAGTTTCCGAAAGAAATAATCATCTTCGATGTCTTCTGCAGTTGGATAAAACTAGATGTTTTGGGGACTTAACCTGAAATGGTTGTCACCATGAAGGCTGATGTAGGGTGTGGTAAGAATAAGTCTACCAGCAACCACTAAAAGTTGCACAGTGATTTTCCAGCTTTATCATGGGTCCTGTTGGTGGCATGCTAGATATTTATATTAACTCCACAGATTCTCTCAGTAACATTAAGTGCTTAATGTGTGCTAGTCGATGTTCTGGGGATATCATGGTTAATGGCATAGACAAGATCCTGTTGTCATAGAAACATTGGAGAGTAGTTGTTCGAAAATAACACAATCAGGAAGGGTGGGTGGGTGAGGGCTCCTTGATCTGGGTGGTTAGAATCTGTCTGAGGAGGTGACAATGAGGCTGGCTCTATCTACAGATGAGCAGGAGTTAGCCATGCAAGACCAGCAAGGCCAAAGGATGAGGAGGAACCTGGTGCATCCTGGGACCTGTTAGTCATGTTGCTGGAACTTCATGAGTAGGCGGGAGAGGGCCAGGACAGACATACTAAGCTTTGCCAGCCCTGGACGGGAGTGTATGTTCTGGACAGGAGTGTGGGTTTTATTCCCGGAACATGAAGCTCATAAGGTTTTTTATCTGGGGAGAAAGGCAATTTGCATGAGTCTATTTTGTCTCTCCTGCAGATTCCTACAGTGTTAAAAAACAAAAAACAAAAAAACAAAAAAAAACACACAAAAACAACCCCAACCTGGCAGGGTGCAAGGCTAGTCTAGTGGCACATTTGCTTTTGACTCAAATGCAAATAATTTGAAGTAACTGTTCCTCTTTTTATTTTTTAGGTTTTCACTTCAAATACTATTTACTGTCATTGTTAGTGTCCCTTATTGGTCACAGGACACGCGAGCAGTCATCTCTGTAAACCTATCAGCTTTCCTGTTTTGTTTGTTTGGGCTTTCTACTTTCCTTTTTCTTTTCTGTCGCAGACTTTGTCTGTCTGCCTTCCAGCACCTGCCGCCAGCTTCAGTGAGCTTTCACCCTTAAGCCTTTACTTTGCGCCTCCCAGTTCTGGAATTATGATACTTTTTAATGTACATCTATTGCATGACCTCTGGGGGCATTCTTTCTTGGATGCACTGCTTTGCTTTATAAAACTCAGTTCACTATAACAAACACAGAATGCCCCTGTGCCTTTGCAGTACTCAGTTCTTGTTGCACGGGTGGACAAACCTGCTGGAGCAAAGTCAACTGGGCATTTGTGGCAAACTTAACTAACATCGTATCTTTTCTAAGCAGCCTACCGTCTGAGGAGGCCACTTTAGCCTCCAGAGTGAACAGGTACCTTAGAACCTTAATAAAGCAAGAAACGTACTGCAGAAGAAGCACTGGAGTATAAATGTGACTTCTGAACCCAAGATCCAGCCCCTGGGCCGGCCATTTACTGATGAATTCTTTGGGGAGACAGAAGCACAGTCAGCACTGTAGTCAGCCACTGCAGGGTTTGGTCTCATGAACAACAGAAATGATCTGAACCTGGTTCTAAAGGCAAGGCAGAGGATAACCTTTCCAAGTCAGCTGAGGGAGGGGTCATGCGAGTCTCTACAGAGTGTAGCTTTGCTCTATTTATTATTTGCTATTAATTAGTCCCAGATTCTGCAATGTTAGAAGTTAGTATAATATGAATGAGTTTTGGCAGATAGAAAAGGTAATCTTAATGGTTATGGATTTGTTTTTGCCTTACAGAATACTAGTCAGGCCTAGAAACAATTTAGACTTCTAACAGTCTCTTTTAAAAAAATATTTTTAATTTTGTGTGTGTGTATGTGTTGGTGGGTGTGTGCGCACACACATCCCAAGGAAGCCAGAGAGGTGTCTGATCCCTTAGTGCTGGAGTTTCGGGCCACTGTGAGCCACCTGATGTGGGTGCTGGGAACTGAACTCAGGTTCTCTGTAAGAGCAGTAGCTACTCCTACCCTCTGAGCTATCTCTCTAGCTTTCCTAACATTTCCTTTTTAACTGATTATATGTATTGGGTTCTTTGCCACCTTGCTGTCCTTAGCGAATTATATAAATGTTGACATGTACTCACTGTGTATTTGAATATAGCTCATATTTTTTAACTTTTGAAAGTTACATTTTGACATTCACATTCAAGAAAGTCCTCAGACATGAATGTACATGTCACTATCCAAATTCCATGACTATAGGGTGCCATGTAGTTTATGAATGGAAACGTCACAGGAAACTTCATAATAGAGAGAGTTACAGTATGATAGTGAGGTTTAGACATCTGCTGTTAGAAAACCGTACTTCCATGGAAGAGTTTCTCTGAGGGTATTGATCTGTGTTGTTAGTGTAAACAGTCTTACCCGCAACCCTAGAAGCTGAACCAATGCTGGTATATAGTAGGTGCTCCGTAAGTGTACTCTGAATGGAGAAGGACAAAGCTTTCCCAAGTAGGAGACAGCCTTTGTAGTGAAAGAAGGAACCATCAAAAGGAGAATAGCTCTAATGGGCACAGTGGTAGCGAATGTCAGACAGCCTCTAGGTTCGCCAGTCTACGGAGATCCCAGCCCAAGAGCACATAGCCTTTGCCTTTCCACATTGGAAACCAACCGACCTAAACTGTCTCCCTCCCTTCCCCCTTCCCTCCCTCTGTCTCTCCTTCCCTCCTTCCTTCCCTTCCCTCCTTCCCTCCTTTCTTTCCTTTCCCCAGCCCCCTCACTCTCCCTCTCTCCCTTCTGCTGGCCCAGCTGTAGGTGAGAAGACTTGACCTCCCTCCTGAGACACAGACACAGTTGAGTGTGAATTGAAAAATAAGTTAATTTTCGGACCTCCTTAAAACTATTTACTAAAAGTATTGGGAGCTTTATCTGGTATTTCCCTATGATTTCAGGGTCTTGTTGGAAGTACTGTGCTCCAGGACTGGTGCACACACTCAGAGCACATGCATAACGGGGAGTTTTCTCATTATGCTGAAAACAGTAATTTGTGTTTTTAAGCTTTTCCTGTCTGGTTTTCATTGTTTGCCCCCATCCCCACCCTTGTCTGGCAAGCTATTGGTATTCATTTTCTGTGCTGCCTTCAAGGCTACCTAAAGAACTCCCAGACTCACCAAATACAGTCTCTCTGATCATATGAAAAAAAAAGTAGATGACTTACTCTACCAGGCTTGCTTAATAAAGAATAATATGAAAATAAATAAAAAGTGATATACACAGGGCTTCATATACAGGTTTTGTGATTCCTACCCATGAGCCTCCGTCTCCTAGCTCGACAGCTCTGGTTCTTCACAATTGTTTTCTGAAAAATCAGGTTCCTCAGATACAGGCTTCTGGATAAGTGAGATCAATGACTCATAATTTTTCCACCCTAGATTTTGAAAGTAGTCAGGCACACCGATTAAAGCGTGCTCGTTTTAACCTAGTTCTCAAAGAGCTGCAGCAATGTGGCATCGTTGTCGGCCTAGAGCCTTCTGTAAAAGAATGGCAAGGAGGAGGAGAAAGGAAAGGGGGCATTCCAGGGAACATCAGTGTCTGGGAGGGGTGCTGGAAGATTCCTCTGGCTGTTGGAGGATCATGGCACAATCGTGGTGGCTCTTGTAGATCCCATGGAAGCCATCCTATGGGACAGTGATGGCCTATAGGGGGACAGAAGAGGTGTGGGTAGAAAAGCAGCTGGACTTAGTCTGCATAGGAGGCAGTCACAGGGCAGATATTAGACTGAAGACTTAACGGTACATTAATGATTTGAGTTCACACTCTACCCGTTTTTTGCTAAGGAATGACGTTTATCAATTCTCATGATAACTGGTGCGACTGTGGTGGACTCACTTCAGAAGGTACATTGACTGTTATTAGAATTAAACCAGTCTCCACCCCGAGGGCAGGAAATTGAAGTGTTTTGAGATTAAAAATCTACTTGTGCTTAGCAGTGAGCATGGGATTCCCCATCTTCACTGTATTTCTCAGATAGATGACCCTGGGGATTGTTTTAGAAACTCAGCAACTTTTATGGAAAAAAAAAAAACCACCTACCACTTACCTCCAAATCAATAACTAAATATTTCTCAAAGGACACCAAGAAATAGAAATGAACTCGTTTCTGTTATTTAAACCATTAGTGATTCCTTATAGACCACTGCAGCTTTGGATAAAACGAGCTTGTCTCGGTCGGTGAGAGTTGTAAATGCAGTGGGCGGTTTCACAGATGGCATTTTGCACACACTCTGATTTGCTGCGAGCCTAATTTATAGGAGCATTTTGCCATTCATTTAGATTTTCTGCAGCCCGATCTGCCACTTAGATGGACTCATACGCAAAGTGTCGTTGAGGCGTCACGATGTGCCAGGTTGACCTCAAGCCAGCGGGCCCCAGACAGCTTTGATCCCTTTACTGAAGGAAAGGGAGAAAGCACGGGACTTGGGAACGGATCAGTCATCGGATTCAGATAGGTGCTGTTGTTTGCTGTGATTCTGTTGAGCTCTCCTCTTCTGAGAGATCCTCACAGGTTTCCAGGAACTCAGGGGCGAAGAAATATCTTACCGAGAATTTGAAAATATCGAGGCATTTAATTTTGTGTGAGTGTAGAGTGTTTTATGACTCTTTTAAGTTTTGAGGACCAGCAAAATAGAGAAGGGTATTGTGTTACACAGTGTGCTAGTTACAAATGTTTGCTTTTATTGCACATGATGTAACCAGAGTGGAAAAAAACCACAGCAGTAATAATCGTTGATTAATCTTGGCTTAGAGGTAGGGGGCACACGGGGGGCGAGAGAACAGCATAAGAGAGAAAAATATCTGTTTCCAATTACAGCAAAGTTACTACATAGTTAAAAAGTTGTACTATGAATAATAATAGGATGTTCTGCTAACCTAATCGAAAGGGAACAGATTTCTTTTTCCTTAGGTACTTGATGAGGGAGAATTCTTCCTGCATGCTTTGCTTGAAAAGTGGATTATTTTGCTTTGTGAATCTCTTCACTTCTGTCCTTACAGAATACCATTTGGCTGTTTTGAAACCGTTTGAGTTCCAGGCTTGGATGCACACTGCCAGCCGAGAGCCTGTCTGTCTTCTTCCATTCCCATGTCTTCCTGTTCTCGGTGCCCCTAACCCTTTTCCTGCAGCGAGGAAAGAACCTGTTAACCATGGTTCTCTGCTTTAGGAAGCTGTGACTCCTTCGAGGTGCCCCGCCTCGGTCAGATCCCAGAAAGGCAAGCAGCAGGAAAACAGGCAGCTAAATCCAACAGGGATCAGCAGATGCTGCCAAAGGGGGAAGCAACAAAGACGGTCCGTGGATTTCCAGGAATGGGAATTATCAGAAGTCTGCTCTTTACAAAATAAACTGTGATCCGGAGCCGAGCACCCTCGTAGTACTTCCTCCCTTCTGCTGCAGGAGTGTGGCAAACAGGGTACTGTTTGTCTTGTCAGGGTTAGCGGCTAATTGTAGATACAATGGACAAATAGTTCTCTTCCAGAGAAGTGGTGAATACCAGTCATTTGTCATTCTGGGCCCCAGCATAAGCAGCACACGAAAGTATGGGTAGCATGTTCAGTCAAATAGAAAGAAGAAAAGGAGGGAAAAGAAATGTAGGCCAAAAGGAGTTAGAGTCAAGAGAAACCATTGCCCACTAGGTTTTGGCTAGGTAAGCGTTCCCCAAAGGACCCTGTGTTTGGTCAGCAGCTTGCAGTTCTACTGGGAGGCAGTATACCTTTAAGAGGAGGGGCCTAGTGGAGGAAGTTAAATGCAGGGTGGGGTAGGCCCTGAGAGAGCATACTGGGTCCCTAGCCCCTTTCTCTTTGTTCTTGGCTGCCAGGAGGTAAGAGGCTCCCTTCAGCACACTTCCTCTCCATGATGTGCTGCCTTGACATAGGCTCAAAGTGATGGGGCCAACTAATCATGCGTGAAACCTCCCTGTAAACGGTGATCCAAATAAAACCTTAGTGTGATTGTCTCAGGTGTCTGTCACAGCAGTCCGAAGCTCCTAGCTTAAGTAACAGGCCTGCACATAAATAGCCATAACCCAGTGGTTCTCAGCCTTCCTGATGCTGGGACCCTTTAATAATACAGTTCCTTATGCTATGGTGACTCCCAACCATAAAAACTATTCCCATTGCTACTCTATAACTGTAATTGTGCTACGGTTATGAACCGTAATGTAAATATCTGTGTTTTCTGATGGTCTTAGGTGATCTCTGTGAAAGGGTCGTTCAGCCCCATGGGGGTCGAGACCCACAGGTTGAGAACCGGTGTTGTAACCTGCAACACATCCTTGTGAGAGCCACTACTAGTGAAGATGAAGCATAGGGCTTCTTCCGTAGGGCTTCTGAGAAAAGCAGCCTTATTGATTTTTAAAGACTAAGACTTAAATATGATTGTTTACACTCATTCCTTTATTAACCCATCACGTGCCAGGCATTCTGTGGGGAACTGGAAATAAAATGGCCAACAGGGTAGACATGACCACCACCTCTGAGGAGCCTCCACACTACAGCCTAGGAAGAGCGCTGGGAAGGAGACAGTAGCCGGCAGTAAATGAGGGAGCCCCCTTCCCGTGCCTTGGGAAGACTCCGGGAACACAAATAGTTCAGGAATTATCTGAAGGATGAAAGGAAGATGGTCTGAGAAGGGGAAGAGAGCTCTAGCCAGAGGAAATGGCACAAGTGCAAGCTCTGAGGGGCGGTGGGCTGTTCCATGGCACTGTACCAGTCAGGGTGGTGGAAATGGGTATGGAATGGGTTTTCAAGACAAACCCACAGGAGCCTAGAACCGCCAACATGCCGGGCTCTACCCTAGCTTAAGTGAATGTCACGGAAAGGGACTGTAGCTCTGAACTCTTGCTTTCAGAAGTTCAATCCGTTAGATCTCTGTCGACTACATATTAGAATAGAAGTATGGAAATGGAAATCATCCCTCTCTCATATACACACACACACTGACACACACACACGAGTGAGGAAATGGAGAAGGAAGAAGTTATGGGGTTATAAGGTGTTCTGAACCAAGTGATGTTGTATGTGATCTTTTAGGAATGTTTGGAATTTTGGCAAGCAGATTTGGAGAAATGAGATCGCTAGAGAGGGGCAGGGCAACCAAGTGTGGGGCTGAGAGACAGGAGGCAAGTTTGCAAGTGGGGACAGCAGACATGAGAAAGGAAGACGCCTGTCCCTGCCCAGCTACGAGAGGACTTAAAGGCCAGGCCACACCTACAGGGCCTGCTTTAAATTTTTAATTTAAACTTAAATCCGAGGGGCTGCTTTAAAATTTTATCTAGGCACATCTCATTTATCATGAGAAAGTTCTGGTGTGCATGTTTGTTCTGATGTAAAATGATTTAGATGCATAGTGAAACTGACTTCCAACAAGAAGCCTCAGCGTGAGGATCTTCATATAATTTTCCCTACTCTGTGGTCTACAGAATTTCATATCTACTGTCAGGATGTGCTAAGCCAAGTTGGTCATGGTGGCATCTAAGGCAGGAGAATAGCTATGAGTTCAAGGCCAGCTGTGCTATAGTAGAAAATCCTGTCACAAACAAACAAACAAACTCAACAACAGCAGAAGAAACACAAGCTAAGCCAGGACATGGATGGAATGGGCTTCTTCAGCAGGAACTTAAACTCAAAGCTTTTTATCTTGGTTAATTTGTCATTCATTCATTCATGCATTCATTCATTCACTGTGTATTAACTGAGCACTAGCACTTGTAAGTACTACTTATTCTGGGTGAGTGAAGGGTCCCTTCTCTCTCTGTGCCCCTTATCAGTACTGAGGATTTGGTGATTCTATGGCTTTAGCCAAGGTTAGGAAATGACATTCGAGTGACTGTAAATAATGATCAAGGGAAAGGGCTCTAGGCTTGAGGGACCAGGGGAGAAGACCCACAGAGATTTGGGTCCTGCAAACCAGTCAAGAGCAGTGGCAGGTGAGAGGGGAACAGCTTCCCTGTCCTGGCTTCTGTCCACCTCTCAACGTGGATCTGAATCTCTACGGAAGAGTCCAGACACGGGCGCTTTAAAATGTCTCCAGGTGACTCTCATGTGGCTTCGGGGTTATTCTGATTACACTGAGAAGCTTTTCAGAGGAGAGTGAGACACAGCTTTATTCTCGAAGAACACTTTGAGCCCGAATGTAGTGTGATGCGCAATCAGAGAGAAGGTAGGGTGTCTTCAGGGATGCAGGGTCCTCAAGGCGAGTGCTGTGAGGGCACGGTGAGAAGCGGTGGCGTTGGGGAAGCCGGGAGTGCAGCTCAGAGGCACATTTAAGATGAGTTCTAGTGTGGCAGCCTGCACAATGGAGCAAGTGGTGAGGTCCTCTCCTGAGTCAAGGACAACTGCAGGAAGGGAGGTCTGCTGGCGAGAGAGATGGGCAGGGCATCAGATGTCCTCCAGTGCCACGCCCCTCTGCTGTCCCAGGATGCATCTCTCTAAGTCCCTTGCTCTAGAGCCCTGTCAGGATGCACTGCCCCTCAGGCTCCCCCCACTCCCCATTTTCTTCCCAGCAGCACTCACTGTATCCAAGGGCATTCCGAGTGGTAACTACGTTCTGTTACAAATGGGAATAAAGAGAAAATTTTCAGTAATTTTCCTCATTCTAATTCCCTGCTTTTTCAGTATGCTTCTGGATTCCTTGCTGATTTTTAGGGGGAAAAAATACCCTGCCCAGGCTTTAAAGGAGCGGATGAATACTGCAAATTCAGAAAATTGCTGTCTTTCTGAGGATGAGCGTTTGCTTCTCTGCCATTTTCTGTGCTTTGTGTCTTCCTAACTAGAGGAGACACCACCCAGCCAGTGAAACCTGAAACAGAAACTCAGCTCAGCAGAGAGTCAAACCAATATGCTTAGGAAGGTTCATTACTTACGGACACTTTTAAGCCGGTGGAAACTCAGTCTTTTAAGCAACAGTGGTCTCTTCAGCATCTTGATCCATACTGAATAAGGTATCTGGAGGTTGGTGAGTGTGTGATCTTAGCCATTGCTCTGTCCAGGTGCTTTACCCAGAGTTCATCTTCATTTCTGGGGTGGCTTAGTGAGTGGCACTGAATCCAGAAAGCTTGGTCCTCACCTCTCTTGGTGGTGCGTGCCTGGTTCTCTTGAGTCACTTGGTAATGATGTCAGAGGTAACTGGAAGCTCGGGAGAGGGGATGTCAGTCAGGAAGAGCTCTGAGGTCAGTAGATTGGTTCTACATATTTGGGAGCTGAGCTGGACTCTGAGTGACTTACGGGCCTTTGTGTAGTGGTAGGTGTTAGTATTTAGATTTTACTTATTTAGAACTGCTAACATAGGTGTGTACATGCCACATGTGAAGAGGGTTTCTCTCTTCTGTTCCTAGATCTTTGGTTTCCCTTTCCAGAGGCTGTGCTGTTCACTTCCTGTAAACTTCCCCATAGTTAATGTCAACTTTTCGATAATGCAATTGATGAACATTTTATTAAAAATATATGTCCTGCTCCCAGCAGTAAAACTTCACAGAGCAGGGGGCACTGCTCTTGTCAAACGGAATAAGGCCCAACCTTTCTGGTCTGTCTTCTTGGGCAAGCTCCCTGATTGCTGTTTGCTGCAGAGAAGATATGCTCACACTTCGATTGGAACATAAGTGGCTACAAATCAAGACTGATGCCGAAGACCGCTAACTCTAGTTGTTCAATCTCCATGGCAACTGGGTGGTCTTTCTTCTTTACCACTGAAGAAGCTGAGTCTCAGACTCTGCAAACACACATAGGAGGTGGAGCTGACTTCTGAACAGGATCTTTCCGCACTTACTGGTCATGGAATCTTGGGTGGGTCATGACTGCTAGGACTGTACTTAACACATTTGCCTCTGAGTTTTAAGTGAACCACATGGGCACAGAGCACTTAGAGCCGTGGCTAGTCCAGAGTCAACACACTGGTTGCTGTGATTCGTCTCAGCCTCACATGGTTTTATAGCCCTTCTCCGTTTTCCGTGCCTCGACCATCAGTACTGCAGCTTCTTTCTTGGGATCTTGAAGGAGAGGCTGAGAGCAGTGGGCTGGGCAGCTCTGGAGTGAGTAACATGTTCCCTGTGGTTCCTGCTGCTTATAGGGGAGGGGGGGCAATGGCCTGGAGGGGGGACTGACTACACGCATGGACACGACAGAAGCCAGTCATGCTTCACGCCATCTCTTGATCCCTCTGGGTATCTCTTTATGTTCTTTCAAGATTTCTCTTTTCCCTTTTCTGTCTTTTCTTTTGAATTTTTCATGGGAGGAGGGATATAACAATTTTCTTCCCGATTATAGAACTTTTTGTATGAATTTGTGTGTGTGTATGTGTATGGCCTTTTTGGTTGACAAGAAATGTCTGTCATTAAAATATTTAAAAATTACCTTTATCTGCTAATATTTTTATGTCAGAGACAAATCATCCTATGGAACCTATGAGTCGATAGGAAAGGTAAATGTATAAATAAAAGCTATCCATTTAATCTTTGATTATTTAAGAAATAGTCCCATGGAGAAATTAAAATTTGAAAAAATGTAATTTGAAAAATTTAAAAATCAGAAAAATTTCAGAATTCAGAAATTAATATGTCCATTTAATTCTACCTGAACTTACTAGGGAAAAATGGAATTTTGGGAGAATTCCTGCCTTTTGTTTTGTTTTGTTTTGTGTTTTGTTTTATTTGTTCTGAGACAGAGTCTCACTGTGTAGCTGCCCCAGAACTCACTGTGTAGACCAGGCTGACCTTAGACTCACAGAGGTCTGCCTGCCTCTGCCTCCCCAGTGCTGGGATCAAAGGTATCTGCCAACACACCAGATCCAAGGCGGGTTATTTTTTGAAATTACTGACAATTGATTAATGTTCTTGTTGTACCTGAAGACAAACATTGTTTTAGCACAAATCGCTCACAGCTCAGGAGCTAAAAGAATTGGATCAGTTACTTAGAGAGGTCATGAGGGAACTGCTGGTTTTGTTTCCCAGTAATAGAGATTTTAGTAAATAGTAGCCTTCCATTAGGTTCACGCAGCACTTTACGGCATATATTTTTCCTGCGAATGTGGGATTCATTTAGCCTTCCGGAGCAGGGAGAGCCAAAATTGCTAATCTATTTTACAGATGACAGAACAGCTCCAAGAAGTGTATCTGAGGTCACCTAATTCTGGACGCATCGCTTTCCCCAGTAAACACAGATTTGCTGGGTGCTTCAGTGATGTCCGCTCTGCAGCCCAGTGACGGGGGAGGCAAGCCTTATGGCAGGAGAGAGGGACTCAACAGGCTTGGGATGTGCTGCATAGATTTCAGTTCCAAAATTAAAAGCACAACTCCACTCACACTTGTGACTGCGAACCAAAAGGAGGTTGGTCAGTGTGTATCAGCTCTGTCTGTGACAGAATAGCGGAGACAGTCATAGGGAGGGCGGGGTATCCTGAGGCGGTCATAAGGAGGGCGGGACTTCCGGGCAGTGGTGGCCCACGCCTTTAATCCCAGCACTTGGGAGGCAGAGGCAGGCGGATTTCTGAGTTCGAGGCCAGCCTGGTCTACAGAGTGAGTTCCAGGACAGCCAGGGATACACAGAGAAACCCTGTCTCGAAAAACCTTAAAAAAAAAAAAAAAAAAAAAAAAAAAGGAGGGCGGGGCTATCCTGATATAGTCATAGGGAGGGCAGGGCTATCTTGAGACAGTCATAGGGAGGGCAGGGCCATTTGCCCAGGACTTCAGAGATTCTAGCAGTTGCTTGACCTGTTGCTCTAGGTCCGATGGTGTCACAGTAGCTCCAGGTGAGGAAGTCTGTTCACCTCATGGTTGTCATGGCCAGACTGTCCCATCAGTGCTTGCCCCAGTCCTCCTCCCACTAGAGCTGGGAACACTAAACAGTTAAATTTGCTTATGTTCTTGTCTTCTGTTCGCATTCCTTGAAAAACCATCAACAGAGACAGGTTCAAAAAACGAAGTATGGAGAAAATGCATCTCACTGACTGTTTATCAACTTTTTTTTCCAGTCGTGTATGATTTTGGCAGAAACCCTGGTTTAGGTTGGGAACTAAGCAATCCTTGGAGAGCCACTGACAGAGATCTTGGAAAGTGGTTGAGATTAGGGTGGCTAAAAGGTGCCTGCTGCTTTCTGATGAGTGTTTATATGGGTTCTTAATTCATTTTGAAGGGAAATGTTATACTAGAAACCTGGTGTATAAGAAATGACTGGTAAATATGGAAACTCCAGATCTGTCCTCTGCTCTGCTTGCTGTCTTTTACCTACTGAGTCTCTGGTTCATTCTGAGGTCTTGTCTCCTAAGCCTTCCTTAAATGCACCTAACAGTTTCCTGGTGCTGGGCTGTGTCTTCTGTTCCCCATGCTACACCCAAGACTGATGACAATGTCTTTTGTTCAGATCATGCACAATCTTGTCGTCATGGGGACCTGATGAGCTATCTGGTGACCACTTAAAATGGAGAGAGTCATGAAGCCAGCACAGCTGCTTGACAAAGCTCCAGCAAGGCTGAGCCGAATGCTGCAGTAGCGGCCATTCTGTCTCTCGCTTTTGGGTTTTGGTCTCTGTATCTTTCATTTTGGGAGACTTTCTGCATTATGATTCATTTTATGTCTTTTCCTGAGAAAATTATGTCTGACACTTTTTAGGAAAATTCTAAAATTAACTTTATGTGGTCACTATTTGGAAATCATCTTTACATCCTGGAGATCATTAAACACCAATTAGCATAGCCAGATAAGGTCATTCCTCCAGGAATCTTGGGGTATCTGCTCCTGAGCTAACTCAAACAGTACAGATGGCGCAGGGTAAACAGAGACAATTAACAAACTCTAACTGGACAGGGGAATAGGTTACAGATTCAAGGCATCCCTTTGCAATACACTTAGAACTCTCTGAAAATGTAGTTTAAAGAAGGGGGGTCATACAGAGTACACCCTCTGGAGGAATAGAACTCAGTAAATAATATAGATTGACTAAAAATTTCCCTGCTTTATAGCACAGGTGATGAAACATATCGTAAAAGGAGTTAGGTATTAATATTTGCTAGTCATAAAAAGACCGGTTCAGATATTTTCTGTTTGTCTGGAGTGCTTTCAAACTGCAAACACTGCCAACCTAAAAGCAAGCTGTCATACAATAAATGTGTTTGCTTTGGAAGAGACATTCTTTAGATTCCTTAAATTGGAGTTATAGGGCTGATAATAAAAATAAAATCTGTTCTGTTTGTATTTTCTTCTTGTGACTAAACCTGTAACCCTGGACATGTAATGAAAAAAATCAAACACATAATCCGTACTTTTTGGATTATCATTAGTCTGTCTTTGTTCTGTGAAATAAAGAAGCAATCTGATTGCTGGTCAGTCAGAGCTACAAGATTCTCTGGTCCATCTGCGCCCGACTCCCTCTTCTTGCCAACTTCTCTGTGGTGTCCTGTCAGCATTAAGCTAGGGAAAGCCCCTGGCAATTTGGTATATATACAACTGCTATTCTGATTAAAACAAGCTACAACCTCTCAGTCCATCACCTGTAACTGTGCTGTTTTGGAGTTTCCCACTGGGCTGTCATTTGATGCGGCTCTTTCTCTGGCTGCTGTTTTGTTGTCTCTATTAACTTGGCAAAGTTCCTAGTTCTCTTTAGTTCTTACTTCCCCATTGGCTAGGGTTAAAAATAAGTTCAGGGTGAAGCTTGTTCTGATGAGGATGCCCAGTCTCATTCTTTCCTAATTAACCTCCCCAACCTCTGCCACCCCCAGAAGACAGATGTTTTCAGTGCTAATGACTTAGCTGTCCCTGGTGAGAAAAGTGCCACAAAGACAGGGAACTTGGGTGATTCATCTCCAAGTCCTTGTGTTTGATACCCTGCCTGGAGCGTAAGGAATTGAAACTCCCCGTGGGGACACTGGAGATGTATGTGTCAAAGATCTGTGGGTGCATCTAACTCACCTTAGAGTGCTTCCGGGCTGATTTCCACACTTATCTTCTGCTTGTGTGTTTCTAGACAAGGGACCCAGTCAGAAAGCTCATCACTTAGGCTTTCCAAAATGTAAGCTCTCCTGTCATACATGTAAATGATCCCAGCAAGCTTATCTGTGATTTCCTCATAGGCTTTTCCTTCCAGAGCTTCGGTGAAGTGTTAACTATTGATCCCTTTTCTTTATTTCTGATAAACCTTAGTCTGAGCTGCTTCCTGTCTGCAAAGCCCCTCCCTACCATCAGGGGCACATTTATCCTGCATCCATCCTTCTTGCTCTGTGTCTTCTCAGCATGTTGCCAGCAGGCTGTGCTGTGATGCCTTGTATTTATTTGTACATCATGTATACACATGTTCTCTTTCTCTTGCTGTTCTGACGTTTTCAAGCTGATACTTACTGAAACTGAGTCTGGGTTAAGTCGCTGGCTTTAGAGCCCGGGGGTTTCTCGCTAATCCTCCATGCTGTTGTTTGTGATAGGTGTGAGTATCCTTGGTTCATAGGCTAAAAGCCAGTTTGAGAGAGGAGCCATGCTTAAGTGTGTGTGGCTGGTAACTAGCAGAGCTGAGGGTTGGATCTTCTGCAGAGGAACAGGGTCTCATTCTGGATCCTAGGCTGGTGTCAAGCCCATGACCCTTCTGGGTCAGCCCCATGAGTGCTGGGATTACAGGCACCGCACTACCTGCTTAGCTTGGAGTTTGAATTCTGACCTAGTTAGTTGTGGTGGTTTGAATAGGAATGGCCCCCTCAGGCTTATGTATTTGAATGCTCCATTGGTAATTAGGGAGTGGAGCTACTTGAGTGGGATCAGGGGGCGTGGCCTTGTTAGAGTGGGCGTGGCCTTTTGGAATGGGTGTGGCCTTGTTGGAGGAAATGTTTAACTGGGGGCAGTCTTTGAGGTTTCAAGGGCCCAAACCAGGCCTGCTGTCTTTCTCCTTTCCCGATGCCTAGGGTTAGCTACCATATTTGCCTGTATGACTCCATTCCCCAAGCCATGAGGATAGTCTGATGTGTAAGCAAGCTTCGGTTCAGTGCTTTCTTTTTATAAGAGTTGCTACAGCCATGTTGTCTCTTCATAGCAATAGAACATGAACTAACACATTAGTTTAAATAGATCATCATATTTCACACGTTCTTAGAGGAAAGAAACATTGATGTTTCTGCTTCCAGCAGCCACCACCATACCTTAGGAGTACACCATAGAGAGCCAGGCATTGTGGCACACTCTATTAGTGCCAACACACAGAAGGCAGAGGCAGGGGAATCTGAGTTTGAAGACAATCTATCCTACATAGCAAGTTTCAGGCCAGACATGGCTACACAATGAGACCTCGACAAGAGGGGTTATGAACGGAAGGCCATAGAGAGATCTGTAACAAGCTTTGATAGACTTGAAATGGCGTTTTGTTTTGTTTGTTGTTTTTAGACAGGATTTCACCAGATAATCCTGACTAGCCTCAAAATTCAGAGACCTGCCTGTCTCTGCCTTCCCAGTGCTGGGATTAGCTAATGCCCAGCTTAAAATGATGCACTTTTATATAATACAAGTCTCCTGAAGAAACACATGCACAAAAAAAATCAAATTTAACGTCACCAAAAAACTTTTCAGTCAAAATAAACAATTATTAACATTTGTGTCTAGCATTCAGACACCTATTATCACAGTTTTTTATGTAACTTTGGCATATTTATATGTATGAGGGTACATGTGTGGCATGGTACATATGTGGAGGTCAGAGGTCAACTTGCAGAAGTCCATTCTCTCCTCCTGTCATGTAGGTCTTGAGAAGAAAGGTTGTCAGGGTCAGTGACAAGCACCTCTACCCTTTCCGCCATTTTGCTACCCTCTGTAAGCATATATTTTAGTAAGGGTTCAATCTCCCCTCCCTCCTGCCCACCTCCCACCAGAGACAGTGGAAAAGAAACATTAATAGGAAACAGGGTTTGTGAACCTGTTTAGAAATTGTTCTTTGGGGAGATTCCAATCTCTGTCATCAGTAGTCCAGTCCTCTAGCAAAACACCATCAGGAATCAGCAGCCACAGTCCAGTCCATTCAGCAATCATGCCTTTTCATCGGTTTCTACTTTCAGGTTCCTATCCAGGTTGAGTTCCTGCTCTGACTTCCCCCAGTGTTGGGTGCCGCGTGTCTGTGGGGCGTGGGGGGATGTGCTTGACTACAGGTATCCACAGAGGCCAGAAGAGGGCATTGGATTCCCCTGGAGCTGGAGCTATAGGTTGTCATGGGTTGCCCCATATTGCCACTATCTAATGAGGTCTCTGGAAGATCAGCAAGTGCCCCTGAGAGCTGAGCTGACTGTCCAGCCCCACGTGAGTCTTGTTTGTTCTTAACCTTTCACGTCTCTCAATGAAGTTAATGCACACACAGATACATGCAGAGATTCAGATGAGTTTGTTTTAAACTTGCATCCATTGCTTTGAGGTCAAATCTGTAGGAGAATCAACATCTTTGCAACACCAACCTTTGTAGTACAAGCTCAAGGAATAACTTCCTATTTATTTCAGTCTTCTTTGCTTTTCCTGGTGTATATTAGTCCTTTAGTTTTAATGTAATTCTTTTCAATGGGTCCGGAATATTTTATGAGTAACACGTGACTTTATTTGATCAATCTCCTTTGTTTTATTTCACTAATGTGCAGTGTGTGGTCATATATTCATATTTAAGTAGCATTCTGTCTTTTCAGAAAACACGTATGGCCTTGGACTTGGGAATCACACCCACATGCTGTCCTTCTCTGTGAACTGTGCCCCTTTCCCGATTCCCTGTAATTGAAATAGGGTCCACTCTTGTGACTCTAGAGACTGGAAATCGTATTCAAATTGGAAACCGCTGACCGGCTGGTTTGGTTCTTTCGAGACTTGATACTATGTAGCCCAGACTTACCCTGAGCTCTTGGTCCTTGTGTCTCTGCCTCCCCAGTGCTGGAATTAGAGGTGTGTGCTACTATGCTTGAACTAAGAATTTTTTTATTGAACAAGTTTTCTTTTGGTGAGTAATTTTCATGTGATCAGTATATTTATCCCTTTTTCTTGTTAATAGTGTGTTTTTAATTACCATAGTTAATAATGTATCATATATTTACAGATCATAAATCTGTATAGCAGATTAATTAACCAGTATTTTTTCATTATTGGAATAGGCTTATTTTTTTATGGGAGGTGGAAAAAGGGGGGGGGGATGAACATTGTTCCTAATTCATGTCATGAATCATTTAACAGTATCATATCACTAGCATACTCAGCATGTTAATAATTAGATAAGGTAAAAGGAGGCCATCCAATCTATCCAGAAGATGGCTCTAGGCATGACTCCATCGCTTTTGACCGCTGTGGTACTGAGTATTCTCTTTGAGCCTAATTTCCGCATATAAACCATTTGATGGACTTCAGCCCTCCCTCCAAGGGCTGTGTGAGATCATCTTGTAAAAGATTGCTAGGGCTTGGGGATGTACCTTAATTAGTAAAGTGCTTGCCTGGCATTTATTAGGACCAGGGTTGAATCCTCAGCACTGGATAAAATACCAGGTGTGGTGGTATTCACCTGTAATCCCAGCACTTGGGAAGTAAAGGCAGGAAGATCAGGACTTCAAGGTTATCCTTGGCTACATGAGACCAGCCTGGTCTATATGAGACCCTGCCTCAAAAACAAACAAATAGGAAAAAAGGATTGCAAACAGTAACTGTTACATAATATAAATTATAGTGCTAATCAATATGTCATAAGTCTATCTAGGCGAATGTATATTTTGCTAAAATTATCTTTTCAGGTAATCTCATTTATAAAATAGTCTTAGCAAATATCTTTCTTGTTGTATAGCTTTGGGTTTACATCTATTTGCATGACTCCTTCTGAAAGAAATGGTTTATTGCTTTAAAAAAAAAATCCAAGCTGATGCCCTTCGCCTCCATTCAGAGGGTGTTTGTGGCTTGTTAGCTCTTGGGGCCGTAGGCTCTGTCTGTGCTATTGACAGTCCTTATGAGCTTGTTAGCCACTGTTCTAGCAAAAGCCATCTTGATCTGTGAGGAAGGCTCTGCATTAAAAGAGTATTGAGTTGGAAATCTGTATTTTGGGTCTTTCATTAAAATGCACCCTTCACAAAGGAGGCAGTGTGGATTTGCATTGCAAAGGGTAGCTTATTTCCTTCTGGAGCTCTGGAAGCCAAGTAATTTAATTATGTCTCTGCCACAGCCTTTTATCTTCTGCAGAGGAACTTTCTCTCCTCTGACAGTTCCTATTGGAAGCCACTCTTCTTATCCCTAGAATTAATTAACATGCAAATACTTGTCGAGAGACACGGGAACACCGCTTTTTCAATTAGCTTTTAAATGTCACTCTTAATGGTGGTAGATTGTCTCTTTTAAGGGAAAATTAAACTGCTTTTTGCCTCCTGAATACTATTATTGATGTTTCTGGTGACTGGCACTAGTGGGCTCTTTTAAGTTTGCACCATCAGAGACTGAGTCTGGTTTGATGCAGTAATGCAGGATTCTCTGCTTCCTCCTGAGGGCTGGGATTCCAGGTGTACAGGACCATACCTGGCCTTCAAAGGACATCTTTGAATCAGATGTGAGTGAGTGGGTTGCAGTCGGAAACAGATGTGCTCTGCAACATGGACAGACATGCATGGATGCTTGTACACACATGGACGTAGATTGCCTTGATTTACTGTGGGTGTGCATTGGGGGAAAAACTGGAACAAAACAAAAAACAAACTAACTCTAGCATTTTGTTTTTAAATCAAACCTCTCAGGGCAAATGAACATTTAGCCTTCACAAACTGCTATTCATCTATCATTTTGTCAAGCTTTAGCCAGTAAATAATTACATAAAATGACCTTCGCATACAGCTCAGTCACCATCAAGTATTTATTTATTTATTTGGCAGGTCCATTCATCTAGGCTCAATAATCTTGGGTTTCTAGTTAGGTACAGACCCTTTAAAGAATTTGAAGAGGTAGAAGTAAGAAGCACGGAATACCAGTGAGCTGAGAATTGAGCTGAGCAGCTGTGTATATGCTGAATTTGGGGTCTCTCTTCAGAAAGGTTTCTGTGAGTTGCTATCTTGAGCTTAGTTTTGCAAGGTCAATGGAATATTTGATTGACATCTCCAGTGCAGTGGTGTCTTAGGGTTTCTATTACTATGATCATATACTGTGACCAAAAAGCAAGTTGGGAGGGAAAAGGTTTATTCAGCTTATACTTCCAAATCATAGTCCATCACTGGAGGAAATCAGGATAGGAACTCAAGCAGGGCTGGAACCTGGAGCCAGGAGCTGAGGCAGAGGGCATGGAGGGCTGCTGCTTACTGGCTTGCTTCCCATGGCTTGCTCATGGGACCCAGGACCCATGAACTCAGAACCACCAGCCCAGGGATAGCACCACCCACCATGGGCCCTCCCTCGTTGATCACTAATTGAGAAAATGCTTTCCACCTGGGTCTCAAGGACTAGTTTTCCTCTTTGATGACTCTAGCTTGTGTCAAGTTGACACACCAAAACCAGCCAGTAGGAATTGTTAAATAATATCAATAGAGCATGCGTTGCCTGTAGACTAGCAAACAGGACTTTGGGGACAGAAGCGTTGAATGAGAGTTCTGTAGTAAGCGGCAGCCTGTTATAGAGCTGGCTTCTCTGATGCTTACACTTCTCCCATGATGGCATAGTGCCTTCTGAGAGTATAGGTGGGATTCAGGATTTGGGATTTAGGATCAAGGTTGCTGGGAATCAGTGAAGTACCAGGAATGCTTGCTTAAGCACCCCCAGGTCCTCTTTGGTCCATCCCTTCTGTTCTTGACATTCATTGTCTCAAACCTTCTCATCAGTTATCAACAGTAGGGTACCATGGAATGTTAGAGGGAGTATTCGTATTATTACAAAAAACACATTTTAGATTCTAAACATATCCTCACGGTAATAATTCAAGTTATACAAAAAAGGATAGGAAATTAAAAGCAATTTTCCATTTCCATCACAATGATCTTCTTTTTAAGAAAATGAGTCTTTTTAGATATGGATAATAAAACGCACAGTTGTTTAATGGAAGCAGATTTAATATTAGCCTTTTCTGTAACGTGCCTTCATTAGAATCTGTAGGAGAGTTTTCTTGGTCCCTCCTTCATGTTATTTTTTAACCACTATTATAGTCTATCTTTGTACTGAATGCTGGTTATCACAGACCGTGCTGCAGAGAATATTCTTGGAACCATCTGCAAATGTGTAAACGGGTCATTTGCCGAGGATTTTGAGCGAAATTGTAGGCTTGAGTATACGTGTATTTCTTCTAGGAAAACCCAGTTTCAGCAGTTTTCATCCTATGCCCAGTGCCTGTGAATGGTCGTTTACCATGGATTTCTCTTAAAATAGAGTCCCGAACTCAAGGCTGGAAGAAACAAAGAAGAGAGGAGTTGCTAAAAATAGTGGGTGGCCAAAATGTATGAAAACTCAAAAACCTGTGCATGGTGGCATTGTTCATAGCCATCAAAATGTGAGGACAAGCTCAGTTTCATCAGCTGTTGGATGCATAACCTGGTATGGAAATACAATAGTAATCACGTATATGGATGGATATTATTCAACAATGAAACTACAACGTGCGTGATGCTACATCAAAAAATCGAGTCAGAAGTGAGCATGTATATTTCTCTGTAGTGTCCGGAATGGACAACCCTGAGAAACAGGGAGTAGGTTTGTGGCTGCTTAGAGCAGAGGGGGCCAAGGGTAGGGATTTGGGAATTGGCGGCTAATCGGCACAATTGGCACAGTGTTTTCTTTAGGGTATTGGGAATGTCCTAAAATTAGACTGTGGTGATAGTTGCCCAACTCTGAATATATAAAAACCCACTGACTGGCATATTCTAAATGGGTGAATTTTACGATGTGTGAACTTCAAGACATTGAAGTGATTAAAATAAGTGGCGTCCCATGCGTGGGATGGGACAAAAGAATGAGGATCATGGACTCACTATGGGCTTGTGAGCCAGCAGAAAGGAGGTCATAACCAGCATGGCAGCAGTATGTTGGGAACGTGCATTCATTTGGGCTATTTACAGCCAGCTGCAGGGGAGCATTGTGGCAGACTCAAGGCAATCAATGCCATGCATGTTCTTCAGGGTCAGAAAAGAGGGTAGCGCCTGGTATTAATGCACTGTCTGTGGTCAGGCCTTGACAGACACAGGAAGCACTGTTCTCCAGGAAGACAGTAGTCGTCGGTTCTTCTGCTGACCTAGAAAGAAATGCCCTCTGTGCTCCAGCATTTGGAAAAGTCAGGCCAGAGAGGGGAAGCTGAGCTCAGCTGCTGAGTCAGGAAAACAAGAGAGGAAGATCTAAGGTCACAGACAGAGCCGGTCCTCTTAGTGAACAAGTACAGTCAGTTTGCGATTTAGCAATTAAGCTTCTTCCTACACAGTGGAAGTGACTGTTCTTTTGGAAGCATTTGCTCTTGAATAGTTCGATAAGAATGTTTAGAAGGAAGTTAGCATTTTAAGTGACTCCCTGTTGTGTTGATGGATAACATTTAGCACAAGGAAATAGGATTAACTTAGCACTGCACACCAACAGTTAAAGGAGAAGCAATGGCCGTGTCCTCCAAGTCCACGAGTCCCTATGTCTGGTCTTTAACACTGTCTAGATCTTTTCCCTGACCTGTGCACAGACTGGATTAAACCGCAGCATCCAAATCCTATGTTTAATTATGTTCAAGTCTGAGGTTTTCAACTCAGAAAGAATGGGGTGTGTGGGGTTGTCCCCATGGTCCATATGAAAGCTAATTATTTTTAGGTAGCTGCTGCTGGTCTACCAACTGTTTACCTCAGAAGCTGGGGACAGCACACATGTGGGTCAGTGTTGACCCAATAGCCAAGTGGCTTCAGAACAGGCGGAGAGAAGTCTTTTTCTTTGTCGCTCTTGATTTTCTTTCTTTGTTTTGTTTCTGTTTTCTGTTTTTGCCTTGTAACTTCACTGAAGACTATTCTTTGAGGGCGAAGCCATAACTCAGTGGGTAGAGCGATTGATTGCCTTGCATATACAGTACCCTAGGTCTGATCCCATACACCATCCAAAAGCAAAAAAACAAAACAACAAAAAAAAAAAACAAACAAAACCCCTGGATAATAAAAATGAGACTTTGTGCTTGCTTAGGGGGTACATAGGAACCTCAGCTAGTAGGCATAAAAACTGCCCAATAAGTTTTTTCCATTTTCTTTCTTTCTTTCTTTGTTTCTGGTTTTATTGTAAATTGCTAAAGAAACATTACCAATGAGGAGATTTGGTAAGCCACTCAGGGTGAGGAGGGGAAGACGGCCTTGCTGGGCTGGGCACGTGGCTTGAGTGGCAACTGGTGGATATTTTTGCTTTTAGTGCTATTGTTAGTCTAAGTCCCATGGCTGGCTAGTGAGTAACTAAGCTTGGTTATGCTCATGACACTTAGAGCCTTTCCCTTGAATCTGTGAATTCTGAGTCTTTGGGAAAACCACAGTACGCCTCCCTGATTGCCGAAGCACCTCCCTCTCTGATGTAACTTCTTCATATACAATAAATGAAGAATAGTGGTTTGGGCAGGTAAACTATACAAGATACTATGAATTATTCTTTCTGATTATTAGTCAAACACGAGTCAGTACACACAACCATGCAGGGACTTTGTTTGCTAAATGTATTTTTAAAGACAGCCAGCCATGGCCTGCAGTAGAATTCCTTTTGGCTCCTGTATTAGTTTATTGGAAATGGCTATGAACTCATAGGACTCGTGAACACAAGAGCAAGGTGTCTCCACCGTCATCTGTTGGGGATAACTTTCATCCTTTGCCAGGCTGCTTAGAGACTGGCTGTGAGCAGCCCTGCCTCCTTAGAGACCTAACTTCAAAGCACAGCTTGTCCCTTTGCCTTTGCCACCAAAGCATCTTAATTATGCTTGGACAGCTATTATTAGTATAGACAAGCGAGTAAGAATTTTCCTTTGTTGGTTTATATTGCTGCTTTGTGTGATACTGTATAAGCTTAAACTCACCTAATTATCACAATCACCACATGCCAATGTACAGCCATTGACGGAGACTTTGAGTTCTTTCAGTGTCTGATAGATTGTTTTAGCCCATAGAAACAAATTGTTTCCTGCCATGTTCTCTTCATAAACCACAGATGGGGACACAACTATGCTCTTAATGTGCTTCTGACCAACTCAAGAACTGTTTATTAACTAAATCCTTGGGCCATCGCAAGCATGGTATTGGTTAGTGACTGCCAAAGAAGAAAGTTGGGTATAATCAACTTTGTTAACAGTGATTTCAGGAATGTATACTTCAGAGAAAGGCGGGTATTTTCTTTTTCTTTTTCTTTTTTTTTTTTTCTAGACAGGGTTTCTCTGTATAGCCCTGGCTGTCCTGGAGCTCACTCTGTAGACCAGGCTGGCCTCGAACTCAGAAATCCACCTGCCTCTGCCTCCCAAGTGCTGGGATTAAAGGCATGCGCCACCACGCCCAGCAAAGGCGGGTATTTCAATGTTCACATGCTTTAAAAGGAGGAAAACAAAGGAAGGACAGTCCATACAGCAAAATCATAATATTTTAGATAGGAAAAAAAAAGAGGGTAGGGTGGGGAGAGGGAGCTGTTTTAAGAGCAAGAAACTCTTGATGGGTTTGGATCCCCAGAGAACGCACACAGAAGACTAAAGGGGGAACAATGAGGCACAAAATCAGAAGAGTAATCAAACCAGCAGCGAAGTAGCCACAGAGCTTAAGGTCATACGCAGCTGTGCCTGGAGAGAATGCGGAGCCCACCAGAAGAGCGCCTTTATGACGGAGTCCAGAGTGAGGGCAGGTAGAGACTAACCAAGCTCACGGCCAGAGGCAGACGGAGTAACGCTAACACGTGACAGTGGTTGACAGTAAACCGAGTGTACACGATAGGTAATGATAATAACAGTTACCACAATCTACTGACTGGCTATTCAGGGCTGGACACAATAAAAGAGGAGTTACTTATGCTTTTCTAGTACCCTTGGCAGCTGCGAATGGTAGATATTATTGTTATCAACCCCATTTTACAGAGAGAATACCAGGCCACAGGAGATTTCATAACAAGCCTGAAGTTTGTAAATGAGAGGCCAAGATTCAGATACGGGTCTGACCTGTTTCAGTATCTGGCTCTCTGTGGGGACAATTTCATACATGCATGACATGTACACAATGTATACATGTGTATTGTGTACATGTATACAGTGTATTGTGATCATGTTGGTTGCTTAGTACCCCTTAGTCCTCTCCCTCTCTTGCCGACTGCATCTTCCCAATTAGCCCTCTCCTACTTTCATGTTGCCTCATATTTTTCAGACTCACTGGATTTTATTAGGGTTGCTTGTGTTGGCATTGGATAGGAGTTACTTATTGGTGCCTAGGCAACTTACCAGGGCTACACCACTGAAGGGAGTGAACGTCTGTCTCTTGTGAGTAAGCATCCCAACTCTTACACCTACTAGCACCAAGCTTTTAAACCCGATTGCATGTTTCGGTTTAAATTCTATTGTCAGGCACATAAACAAAGATAAACCCAATAGATGGCATTGAAGAGCCACAGTGTGTAATCGTAGCTGAAAAAAGGAAATGTAATACCAAGATCATAAGGAACGGAGCTGCCGGCTGACTCGCTCGCACAGTGCTTACCTACACTGGCCAGGGCTCTGAGCTTGATCTGCAGCACCGAAAGCAGAACATCCGGATTTCTTCTTACAGGTTCACTTAGACTGTTGATATTGCTTAGAATTTTGATATTGATCCTTGGCAAACTGGACATTGTGTCAGAGAGCTGCTCTGTCAAGTCCTAAGTAAAGGAAGAGACCCGTAGGTGACAGCCTATGCGTTCACAAACACTGCCAACTTGGATTCTCCCAACCCTTGATCCTGTCCCACTCTGTCCCTTCCTGGTATTTCAATGGTGATCCTATTGTTGGAGGATTTCATAGGGGATTATGAGCAAGGGAATTAGCCTGGGCTTCGTAAAGTAGATTCATGTTTGGTTTAGCTTCTTTTGCAGGGTATTGATTTTAAACAAGGTTTTACTGCAACAATATTGTGGTTATGTCATGCCTGTGGACCATCAAAATAGCAACTCTTATCTAAAAAGGAAATACATATTTGGCTGGGTTGTTTGGCATTTCCTGGTATTTATTGGCTCCCACATGCCTGTGAATCTTCTGTGTCAGCATTCCTCACACTTATATTCAGAGGGAGGAGGAAGAGCGAGTCGGTGTCACCTCCTGAAGGCAGCAGTGTGAGCAATGCGACCTCTGTATGACACATCCGTTCATAAACGCTGCTAGGGATAGTCTGTCCCTTACCATAGTGATCCCAGTGGTCTGTGACTTAGGACGCACACGCTTCCCTTTTCAAGATCCAGAGTGATTTGTTTGTCTTCTGTCTGGCTCCTCCGAGTCTCCCATCTTTCTGTGTAGCTGTCGGTTCTTCCAGCATCTTAGAAGATAACTCACCTTGGCTTGGTGACTTCAGTGCAAATAAACTGGTTAAGCTTAACCTTATTTGGGGGCTTTAAGCCCCGTTTGTTTTAGCTTTTGAAGTAGGAGGAATCAGGCGTGGCATGTCCAGTAGCTTAAAGTAGAGGTAGGAATCTGAAGTTATAAACGGAGATACGACACATTGGCATAAGGAAATGCCTCCTTATAGTTTTGGAGATTTGAGAAGAGGTTATAGTACATCTGTTAGTGTGATGAAGATGGCATGCCTACTCTGGAGAGGATGATATGGAAGACCTCTCATTTTAAGATTCTATGAGTATGAATTGTTCTGTTTCAAGTGTACGTCCTTGGGTATTGTCCAAACTGAAATCAGGGTCAGGTAGACTTTTGGGAACTTGGAATGATACACAATTTTCTTGGGTAACAATGGTGCCATAATGCAATGATCTTCCACTCCCAAGGTTTCCCAACTGTTTATTTGGTGGGTGTGAGGGAGCACGCATGCCATCATATGTGCATGCCACAGCACACGTGCAGATCATGGGACTTGCTAGAGTCAGTTCTTGCCTTCCACTTTGTTGATGAGGGGTCGCTCTTGTTTCTGCTGCTGGAATGCACTCTCAGAAGAGCTGGCCTGTGAACCAGTCTCCTGCCTCACCTCCCATCTCATCTCAGGGTGATGGGATTACAGAGGCATGCCACCACGTCTTGTGTGGGGATTAGGACATGTGGTCTTGTTTGAATAAGTGTGGCCCTGTTGAAGAAAGTGTGTCTCTAGGGGTGGGCTTTGGGGTTTCAAAACCCCAGGCAGCCCAGTGTCTTCTTGTTCTTCCTGACGGCTGTGGTCCCAGATGTAGAACTCTTGGCTACTTCTCCAGCACCATGTCTGCCTGGATGCTGCCATGCTTTCCACTATGATAACCATAAACTAAACCTGTGGAACCGTAAGCCATCACCAATTAAATGCTTGTCTAAGAGTTGCTGTGGTCATGGTGTCTCTTCACAGCAGTAAAACACTGATTAAGACAGGATGTGTGTGTGTGTGCATGTGTGTGTTGTGTGTACGTGCAGACATCCAGTTGTGTGTGTGTGTGTGTGTGTGTGTGTGTGTTGTGCAGACATGACAGTCAGACACTGACTACACATAGACAGTGGTATCTGGCTGTGTGTGTAGACATGCCATCCAGCCACTGGCTGCTTTAATATTGCTATTACCACTTGTTTCCTGCTCAGCTTTGATATTATTTCAAGTTCATTCTAATCAGGAGTAGCCTGTTACCCCCCTCCCCAATCTCTCTCTCTTCATTTTTCTCCACTTCCCCTACCTGTCTCCTTCTCCCCTCCCCTTCCTCTTCTTCTTCTTTCCTGTTTCCCATTCCTCCTCCTCCCAGCCTTCTGTCTGCTAGTGTAGTCTATGTGAGCAAACTCATCCTTCACCCGTAGCTCAGACATTATTTCAGACTTCCACCCACCTTCGTTTATAGCCTGGATTGGACTTCTCTGTTCAGGTGAACCTCCCTTGTAGAGCTTCAAAAAATACCCATCAAAGAACATTCAAAAATAATACAGAAACAGAAAAGTAGTTTTAAATAGTACTTTTCCCTTCACGAACCCTTTCTTTCTGTGGGGTAGATGTTGAGACTCTCTTCCTGCTCACATCTTTCAGAGCATACCTCCTCATGTCACCAAAACACTGTGCGTTGCACTGGCGTGTGTGTGTGTGGTGTGTGTTGTGTACGAGACCAATCTCATTATATGTTCCATAGGATTAATTGTCGCCTGGATTCACTTAGAAAAGGGCAGTCTCGCCTGTCTGTCCCTGTTCTCCCCCATCGCTGGGACAGAACAGGAGCTTGGGTTTCACATCTGCCCAGCTCAGGGGAATCTGCCTGTTCATGAGCAGTAAATATTTTTGATGATTCAGAAAAGCTTTGTACATTCAATTATCCAGGAAAATAAAACTGGCCCCTAACAGTATGCTAGAGTAGACTCTTAAAGCTGACCTCTGACAAGGTTGGGTAAAATGTTCTCTTCCTGTGTTGGGGTATTTTAATTCTTCTCTCTTCAGTAAATGGTGACTAAGGATTATTTTCTCCAGCAATGATTCTGAAAAATCCCCCCCCTTCCCACCCATCCAGCTTGCCCTTCTGCTACTGGAAAGTTCCATCTTTACCTCCACGTATTATATAACAAGACTTTGTGCTGTATTGAAGGACTGACTTCCTCAATCAGAGGATACACGAAGTTTTACAGCCAAAATAAATATAGATAGATAGATAGATAGATAGATAGATAGATAGATAGATAGATGATAGATAGATAAAAGTGAAATGAATAGTACATATTTCCTCTACTTTGGAAAAATTACAAAAAAAGAAATTTATAACAGTTCTGTCATTTGAAAAATGAACACACTCCAAACCTATCTGTATCTGTTGGCTTAAGAGAGCCAGACTGAAAGTACACCATGCACCAGATGATGGCAGAACAGATCCTTCTTTAGGACATTTATGACAGGCCAGGCTTTTCATTTCTTTTCTTCCCTTCTGTCTGCCTGTGTCTCATTACTGGCAATGATTTCTGAAGCATCAGGCCTTTTCCACCTTTGCGTAAAGTTAATCAAAGGCAGTCTCTTAGTGGCCTTGAGCTGTTCTCCATGTTGGATCGGATCCTCGTCATGGCTACTCTTTGGCTTCTACACAGAGATGGAGTTCACTGAAAAGCTGTGCATGTGTTGTCAAGAATTCCTTTTGACTGATAGCCAGGTTCTTTTTATAAAAGCCATCAAAGGAATCAGGGAATCAGTAAATGCAGGGATTTGGTTTGGTGTGGGTAGGCATCGTGTTGTGTGTGTGTGTGTGTGTGTGTGTGTGTGTGTATGAATGAGTGTGTGAGTGCATGTATGAGTGTCAGGTGTGTGGTGTCAGTGTGTGAGTATGTGTGTATGACTGTGTATGGTGTGTGTGTGTGATCTATGACTGTGGGTTTGTATGCCATGGTGCACGTGTGGAGGTCAGAGCAGAGGACAACTTTGTGGCTGGGTTTTGGGGACAGAAACCAGGCTGTTGGGTTACATCATTGCGTGACAACTGTCTTTATTCACTGAGATGTCTCCCCAGCCCCTCATTCTTTCCTTTAAGTTCAAATGAAGGAGCAGATGTTGTGATGGAGGAGACGGTTTTTACTTTAGCATGTTGCCCTTTCTGTTGTCAGATGCTGACATTTTAATCTGAGTTGAACTTCACAGAAATCTCATGTCAGGAATGCCCAGTTCCAGAGCAGTAATTGGCTGGGGCTCAGCACCAAATGTGGGTCAGTCAGTGACCCCAGTGGGGGCTTGGCCCCATTGTGAATGCTGACTCGCCTCCTGGAGAGCTGGCTGTTGAGCTGGGTTGTTGGTATACAGTGGTAAAAATTCTTAAACTCATCATATAGTCTAGTAAACAGACACACACACACACATTATGTATTTTCAAAATTGGTTTTACAGTACCTGTATATCCAGCAGCATTTCTGACATTTTTCTTCAGAAAGGAGGAAGAGTACAAGGAATTTCACAGGTCTTGTTACCCCGGAATATTGAATAGCTGAAAAACAGAACAATGAGCTGCTGTTTGCTTTACTGGTAATCAAACACGCTACAGCTGACATCCAAAGGTTTCTCTTGTAATACTTTTCCCCTGGATGTGTCAAGAGTGTTCTTTGCTTGTCAAAGATGAAAACCATTGACGGGAACTTCTCTGTCTTAGTTTGAACTTCCCTGTATAGATCTTCTCCTTTAGGGGAAATTAGGGGCTGGTCATGATCTGTAGGAAGGGAGGGAAGAGTGGAGAGGAAGTTGAAGATCTATCTGTCTATTGTTTTGTAGTTTTGGTCTTGAGCCTATGGAAAAGTTGAATAAAAAGGTAAAAAGAAAGCGAGTCCCTCAGAAAACTGTAAGAATTGAATTTAACTGTACATCACAGAGAGTTTGAAGTATTTTGACTCCTCATCCCTTGTGGAAATCAGCTTAAGGCAAACTGGAAATGATCCCAAGGAATACTTAATCTATGATCAGAATTCTTATTATTAATTTATTGTTAATTAGAAATAAGTAATTAAGTTATACAACTAGGCACTAAATTCTAAGTAAGAAAAAAAGGGCTCAGGTATGAATTCCAAAGAGTAATAGTCCAGTTATCTTTCATTTAAATAGGAGACAGCAGTATAAATGCATGATTTATATTGTTAGACACCTCCACCAAAAAAAAAAAAAAAAGCAGGAAACTCAGAGGGTGTGGTAGCCAGTAGCATTTAGTACCTGTGTCACTTGGATCGGGGTCTCTAAATGGTACTTCTCACTAGTAGGCTTTAGGGCTCCTTGAAGAAATGGCTCACTCTGGGTCTGGAATGCGGAACATGTGAATGGACTTCAGGCATCTCAAAACTGAAAAGTGTGGAAGAGGAATCCAGGATGATGCCAGAGGGACCCAGGAGCCAGCCTGGGATAGTGAACAGTAACAGAATTGAAATACATAAAAATACTCGAGTTTATGATAATGCTTAGAAAACCAGACATGACAAAACCATGCCTATCTGTTGCGTTTAAAGGTGTGAGGTGGCTCGTTATGGTTCTGATTGTGGATTAAGGAGAAACAAGGAAATCTGGCCTCCATCCCCATTTTCCTTGTGATCCTGTACTTTAGGGCAAGTCTACCATACAGGCTCGAGGTTAATAAGTGAAAAGAGATGCTAGGAAAAAAAAGACATGGTTTGGTAATACTCAGTGAAATCAAAGAGGTCGGTGACAACCCTGAACAGCACTGAAGACATGAGTGACAGTGGGGCTTTATAGTGGAAGATGGTGCAACAGTGCTGGAACCCACAGGTCTACTGACAGTACTTCATTCTACAGGTAAATTGACAGTACTTGAACCCACAAATCCAGACATACTTTAAACCACAGATCCTTGAGAGCACTAGAACCACAGATCCATTGACAGACTTGACCGGGTCCAAGATAGTACTTGAACCCAGAGATCCACTGACAGTACTTGAACCAAGTGATCCATTGACAGTACTAGAACCCACAGGTCCATTGACAATATTTGAACCCACAAACCACTGACAGTATACTTGAACCTACAGTTCCATTGACAGTATGCTTGAACCCACAGGAACATTGACAGGACTTGAATCAACAGATCCATTGAGAGCACCTGAAACCACAGGTCCATTGACAGTACTTGAACATATACATCCATTGACAGTATTTATACCCAGAGATCCACTGAAAGTCATTGAACCCACAGGTCCACTGACAGTGCTTAAACCACAGGTCTATTGGCAGTACTTGAGCCCACAGATAGATCCCTTGTCAGGACATGAACCTATAGGTCTATTGACAGTATACTTGAATGCACAGGTATATTGACAGATCATGAACCAACAGATCTATTGAGAACATCAGATCCCATAGATCCATTGACAGTACTTGACCCACTAGTTCATTGACAGTGATTGAACCCACAGATCCTCCATGTCCACTTTTTCAAACATGAAACAGCAGCACCTGTGAAGTGTTCTTACCCACACTCCTGTTTCCTAACAAGGCTGAACTAAATGTCATAAACATCCGTGTCTAATTACAGTAGAGCTCTCCTTAGCCACGGGGATCTATTCCAAGGATCTTGTCTACCCCTGCCCGCCCCCCCCCCCACACACACATCGGCTGTGCTCTGTATGCAGTTCCAATTCACACACATACAGATTTTCCCTCTATATACATGTGATAATGTTAAATTTTTAAATTAAAGGAAGTGCTTAGATATTCAGTAGCAACTAAGAGTGAAGGAGAGCAGTTGACAATAATACACCACAATAAAACTTATGTAATTGTATCTGCCTTGCACATGTCCCATTGTCTCTCCTCTCTCTTCTCCTGTGACATCTTTCTTTCCCCTTCTGTGTTGCTGGAGATCAAACCCGAGGCCCCACCACAGTAGACAAGCGCTTGCTCATCGAGCCACCTCTGTCACTAATTTCTTTTTCTTCCTTCACACTCTCAGAAGTAGAGGCTTCATTGTTATCATGCATCTTAGTGACCATCATACACTTAAAAAATGTAAGTTGAAAATGTTAACTCTTTCACCTGAGGGATGCGTGTATGGCGTCTCTTTTGCATTTTGAAACTTTAGCTTTCCCTAATCTTGCCTTTTGGGCCATTACTAGATTATCAAATAAAAGTTACTGGAACACAACCATGACAGTCAATCAGATGACCAATATGGCTCCAGACGGATGGAGCCATAGCACCTTTGTGATTTGCCCCAGGGGACTGAGCAGAGCATCAGAAAACTTTATCATGCTTCTCACAATAGCAGCAAAACACACAAATTGTTCGTGTCTGGATTTTCCATGTAATATGTTTCAAACCTTAGTTAACTGAGGAAAACTTCTCCTGATAAGAGGAACTACTGTAGCAGTTTATAGGAAATACGTGGACAGAGATTGTGTTTAAGACCACAAGTGTAAAGTCGTCTGTGCTTGAATATAGAAGTTTCTACAAAACAACTGGTTCATCACGTCCACAAGTTAAACATTAAAGAAGATAGAGAAGGGACTAAGCCGGACTAAGAGATTTTTAACTAGTTGCAGGTTAACATAGCCCGTTTGGAACTTAAGTCATACAGTCTAGCTATAAGAATACCTTCTTGAAAACAATAGGAGAAAAAGGAATACAGTCTATGGTGTTACTAGGGATCCTTGATAATTTCTTTGACTGTTGATATTACTGAGATGATTCTTGACAGTTCTTATCTACTAAGACATACTTACAAAGGTATTCAAAGGATGTCTGAGATTTTCTTTAAAATAGTCCATCATGAGGTCCAAGACACATTGGTATATGCATGACATGTCAACCAATAAACAAGAGATAAAGGGAAGGAAGACTTTCCATAAAGGTAAAGAGGCCCACATGAGGCCATAGAAAAAACAGAGATGGTTGATTAGCGGTCCTAGTGTTTGGTGAGGAGGTCGTGAAAATTCTTTACGGTTCTTCTTCACCTTACTGCTTACGAGAATTGTACATGATAAAAACAATTATCTTTTGCTGCGTGAGAGGCAGAATCCTGCAAGAGACCTGGATTTAACTGGAAAGACTTTCTGCTGTTTTCTCACTTTTCTCCTCTCTTTACACCCCTTTCTGTTTCCCTTCAGAAGTCATTGTTGAGCCCCATTTATGCTTTACTCCCGCTTCACCGAGGAAGAGAACAAAGCTTAAAGATCAAGTTTCTGCCCTGTGGAACCACTAAACAAAAGTACTTGACTCTTGGAAACTGTGGTGACACAGTTGATGTGCTCAGATGTATGCGGCCAGAGGAGCTTTCCTTGTCTGCTGTGGTTGGGAAGGGTGGGGAGGGGCCTCCGTACAGCGGCCTTTTCTTCTGCTATGCTTCGCTTCCTGATCCTGAAGTTCCATCTCTCCCTGCAGTGCCTCAGGCGGGGAACTAGGCTTCCCACACTGAAGGCTGACAGATACTGAAGATCAGGCCATATACCCACCTTCCCACTTGCCCAGAATCCGAGCTCATATGCCTTATTTCACACTGGTTTCCAGAAGCATAGACATTTTATCTGCTTAATTGTTTTTTACTCTGTGGGTAAACTTTGTATATCCAAATAAGAGCCAATCAAGTGGGACAGCGTCTGTGTTTCTTGTGAGAGGGTGTAGGTGTCCCTCTTACCATAGAGTTGTGAAGACCTAGCAGGAGGCAAGCTATGATGACAGAGAAATACGTGACAACCCTGCCTCACATTCATAAAATAATAAAACCCTGCAAACCAAAAATAACATTCATTTGTACTCGCTCCTCGGTGAGACATGGTTCAGTAACCTTTCTACTTGAATAAGGCCTGAGGGTAAATAGATGGTTTCAGTTTCTTATGTGCTTGAAAACACTTGTGTGATATTTAAGGACCATTGTGGTGGTGGTGGTGATGATGGTGGTGATGATGATGATAAACCTCTACAAATGTAAAAAACAAACATACAAAGTCTCCAGCTTCCCCTAGGCTGGGATTTGCTTTGCTTCCTGGCAAAATTATTTCGTCTTTTGTAAAACCCAGGGTGCCTGAGGGCACGTACAGATCTTGCTGTCATCTGTCATGTGTCACACGCTAGATGTCAGGAGCAGCAGTCATCCGTCAGGAAAGAGGATTGGCTGCCTTGCCCGGTGCTTGCTGCAGGCTGTGTAAGATCCCTGCCTTCTGCTCCATGAGATTTACTGAGAAGTGGAAAACGCCCAAAGCTCAGAGCAAGATCTCTGCCCTACAGATCTCTGACTAGGTCTGTGGAAACCGTATGGATGTTTTTAACATTGTTGTGTCCTTCAGAAATCAAGGCTTTAGATATAGTCAAGATGAATGAGAAAGTTTTATTCACATTTAGGGACCAGTGAGAATATTAAAAAAACAAATGAAAGAATAAATATCACGCCGAGCATCGAGTCTTACAGCACACCAGATGCAGTTAAGCCTTGTAACGACATAATCACCAGTAGCCGTCCCAGTAATCCCATTTTATAGCTGAGCTGTCCTGTGACTTGCACAGGGCTTTACAGTTAGGAAGAGGAAGAGCTGGGTTCTGGGAGCCCTTTATCTGATACCAGAGCCTTTGCTTTCTTTCTCCCCGTGTAGTTTTAGTGTCAGTAGAAGGTAACAAACTCGTAGTAATCCACCCAGTTCTGGTTTGGTCTCTCACCACCTCTGTTCTGTGTGGGATCTCCACTTCTTCATGTTTATAGCTATCTGGAGGTGAATACAGGGTAGAAGGGGCTAACGGTGCATACGCCGCCTCTCTGCAGAGGCCGTGTAGAACACCAGGTGTCTCGGCTGACTCACTGTCTAGGGCGAAAGCCACATGGCCTGGCTACCACACAAGGCAGGTAAAGCCCATCAGAATGGATATTCACTGTAGCTATGAGGCAGAATGTACATCAGACTTGAGATGTAACCAAATGACAAAGAAAGGCCACATAACCATAAACACCTCATTCAGTCGGGATGTGTATACTCTTTACCAACTCACTAGAAGGGCACAGAGACTATTATGTTGCAGTCCCAGCCTTCCTCAGGCACAGCTCAGCATGACAGACTTTCCTCAAAAGAGTGATACTTTGACAACTATAGTCTCTTCCTGTGGTAATTTCTTACCCCGTTAAGCCTATATAAACACACACACACAGACACAGACACACACACACACACACACACACACACACAAAACCCAGTTATTATAAGCTATATGCCTAGATTGGGCAAATCTATCACTATACTAACTTATTCCCAGCTATGAGACCTGTTGCTACCTGCAGCTTCTCCAAGCCATGTGGTTCTGCTCCATATTAGCTTCTACCTCATCCTCTTCCTCCTTTGTCCTCCTCTGTCCTCTCCCCCTCCCCCAAGACCCCCGTCCCACCTTTCCCTTCTACTGCCCAATCACAAGCTCTAGCCTTTATTTGACCAGTTAGAATGGGGAGAAGGTTCACATGAGATCACCTGAGTATGTGATCTACCCCTCCTCGTGGGCAGCCCCTCCTGAGAAAGCAGAATTAACATCAGAGTCCAAATAGCACCAGGACAACCCCCCTTTTGTTCAATAAAAAGGCTCCCTCTTTTCAGATCTAAATTGAGCATGACCATAACAATCATGTAAATATAATGTATGATACATGCTTACTATCCAGTCCACCATATTTGCCTCTAGCTTCTGTCCCATGCAGAAACACTGGAAGGAGCACAACATACTGCTCTGCTTTAATTTTTAGACAGATGAGACCTCTACTTGAAATTATACATGGTCAGACACCTCTAAAAGTTATTTTCAACTGGCAAATTATTCTTGGTGTCTTGCTCCTTCTCTGTGAGAAGGAGTTTTAAAATGTGTATTTGGTAAGCTTAGCATTGTTAGGAGTAACGGGGCTCCAGCTCATGAGCTTGTATAAGTGGGATGTACTCTGCTACTCCTGCGGATAACTGAGATGACTTGGTTATCTGATTTTCATTTTTTCTAACATTGAATTGAAAGTAAAAACTGTGTCCACGCCAGCAGGTCCTGAATGTGACTCTCCCCTAGTTATGAATGGTCCACAAGTCACTCCATGATCTCCATCTTCCTCAGCTTATTGGTTCTCTGACTAGTGGGCTAGATCTCAAAGAGGTACTGCTTCCTGGGCCCAGGCCGCTCACTGTAGTCACATGACTTATCTGAAACCAATGTTCTCACCTTCCAAGGTGGTTTTGTTGTTGTTGTTATTGTTGTTGTTTTGGTCACTCATTGCAAGTCAGAGTTATCTGGGAAGAAAACCCTTGATTAAGAAAATGCCTCCATCAGATCGGCCCGTGGGAAAGGTCATGGGCCTTGAATAATGATTGATGTGTGAGGGCCCAGGTCACTGTGGGTGGTGACACCCCTGGGCAGGTGGTCCTGGGCTGTATTTAGAAGAGTAGGCTGGGCAATCCAATAAACAAGATTCATTTTGACCTCTGCTTCAGTTCCTGCCTCCAGGCACCTGCCTGGAGTTCCTGCCCTGACTTCCGTCAGTGATGGACTGCATCCTGAGAACGGAAAGATGAAACAGAGCCTTCCCCTGGTCCCCCAAGTTGCTTTGATCACAGTGTCTTGTCACAGTGACAGAAACCTAAGAAACAAATGACATTGTTTTACTCTTGGCATTGTGTATGGAGTCAGAGGAGGCAGGACATTTGTGCACATTGAGAGCCCTGAAAACTGGGCCTTGTCGTTGACCCCACGAGAATGAAGGTTCTCTTTCCCGCAGCCTCCTGCCACAGAGGAGTTCACGGCTCTCCACTCCTTACTTCTGTGGCTTCCTTCTATGTCAGAGACCACGGTGGCCATACCCAGCCCCTGTTGTCCAATCCCTGTGTCAACTGAAAGTCTCCTTTCTTCCCAGCGGTGCCTCAGTATTTTTCCAGGAAGCTACTGTTCCCCTCGAGCTGAAGCTGAGCAATGCCTGCCGCAGTCCTTTGTTTTCAGAGTCGGCGGCGGCTTGTCGCTAGAGTCAGCTAGAAAGTGTGAGGTGGCTGCCAAGGCCAAGGATGGCACTGCTTTCCCCAAACCCACTGGGTGTGCAGCCTCCGTGTACAGCAGGCCCTAAGCTAGTCTGAAAGAATTGGAAGGTGGGTGTGGCCGGTTACTTGCTGGTAATTTGAGACAGAAAGAACAACTGATTGGCTTGGAAAATTACAGAAAATGACTAAGGAAGACGGCCAAAATTAAAATATCAAGTACACATTTTACTTTAAAAAAAAAAAAAAAAAGTTTTAGCCTTTAAGGTAGTTCCTTGGGTTGAGGGTGGAGGTTGGTGGGAGGGGGAGGGGAGACCAAGAGGCCAGCCCATTGGTCAGAGGAGCTCTGTGGATTACCTTGTGTCCTTGCTAGCTCACAGCTGTAAAACAGTGTTGGATTGCCCACATTATGTCAGATGCCTCAGTGAACTTGCCTAAAAATCTGTATCTTCAGCATTCTAGACAGGAAGGAATTTTGTAGAAGAGATGTTTATAGAAAATAGTACTGTAGAAAGACAAAGCAAAGACAGTCCAAGTTGTTTTATGGTTGTTGTTGTTGTTGTTGTTATTATTATTTTCTCCACAAATCCCTTGTGTGGGGCTCTCTAAATAGAGACCTCACAGTACACAAAAGTAGTTTGAACGGTTTAGAAGGAACATCACGAGCCTGAGTTATTTCTGTATGCGAAGTCCACGTCTCTCCCACTACTCTGTGGATCTACCCTCTCCTGGGATTTTCTTTTGAGATATCCGAGTTGGGGTGGAGCAGCGGGTGTCGTGGAAACTGACTCAAGGCCACAGAGTTGTAGCTCATTTGAGGAATGTTTTACAGCTGCAGCTCAGGTAGAGCTTCTCTGGTTAGACACAATGTACAGACTCCCTCCCAGTAACCAATGGAGTGCCTCTCCCTTCTCCTCCTCATCTCCAAGAAGGGAAGAGGTCAGCTCTGCCAGGCCTGGCCTGCATGGGGTTCACTCATCTGGAATTCCTACTTCATTTTACCATTTCCTGACTTTGAGTCTCTGTTTCTTTGTAAATAGTGAGGGCATTAACACCCCCCCAACACACACACACTTCTTTTTCTAGTTATTCAGAAAATGAAATCTGTGGTTTAGTTTACAGACTGTCCTTTAGTCAAGAGACACTTGTGCCAGAAAAAGTCAAAGTATTTGAAATTTGAAAAAGCAGTGTGGTTTGTCAGGCTTAGTCACTATCTTTAACTTTTTCCTGACCGTATTGACTCTTAGGTTCCAAGTTTTGGTTAGAAGTGAATCTCTTATGATAAGAATAATATCCTGAATGGGAAGAGGTCAATTAGCAGTAATTATTGTCAGCAGCAAATCAAATGAAAAGCATTGGATACATTCTATGTAAATTAATGCACACACCCTTACTAGTCCCATAGATAACTAATCATAGCTTTCCTTCTCCTCCTCTTCTTCTCTGTCTTTACTCAAAAATGGAGATTCCAGCTACCATAGGACCTTTACAGAGAGGGCTTATAGACTACAATGTTATATGAATGAATATAGCCGTTACAGAAACTAATACGGAAATCCTCCAAAACCCCAAAACTAAACCTCTGTGGTCCCACATTGGGAAATGAAATAAGGGTGTTGAGCAGATGTCTGTGTTCACAGCGTCATTCAGAATAGCCAAGAGATGAAACCGACTTTCGAGACGGTCACAGATGAATGGATTAAGGATGTGCATATATAGACACTGTTAGGAGAAGAAAGCCCGGCACAGCAAGATGACTGCCTCATGGTCCCACTAATATGTGAAGTCATGGAAGCTGGAGCGGAACAGTGGTTACTGGGGGCTGTGGGAAAAGATGCCACAGTGGAGGAGTCCTGGAGGCTTCCAGGCAGCTGGTCCCACATACAGGAGAAAGTCTAAGGTTCCAGAGGCTGGAAGCTTTGGCGACGGCAGGCCCCAATGATACGGGGAAGTCCTTGGTTCCAAAAGGGTTTATTTTCATGGCGGGTGCTGGATGGATCTGGATGTACACCCCCAAACTCAGGGCAGACCTGAGTTAAATAGGGAGGGAGAAAGGGGGAGGTTCTGGGGAAGGTTTAATTGGCTCCGCCCTCTGGCCTTCATTAGTATGTAAATCTCTCTAGAGCCTGAGGCCTGTAGTCACACCCTCTACCGGTGCACTTTGGGAGGGGCTGTAATGGCCTACGTGACTGAACAATGTAGGTCCATGGAGATTAGACTGCTTGTCAGGACCCTGGGTTCTGGGGATGTGGCCGAACTCCTGCCGGTTCTCCCTTGGAGTCTCGGGGTTCCAGGCCCATGCCCAGTCAAGAACCAAGATACCCTTACACAGTCCCACAGGGGGTCAGGAAGAGGGCTATGCTGGGAAGATACTGGTCAAAGAATATAAAGTTTCAGAGAGACAAGAGGACACAGCATGGTCTCTATAGTTAACAATGCAACATTTATTTTAAAATTGCTGCGAGCAGACTTCACATGTTGACACCACGAAGCTATCCGTTTGTGAAGTGATATTCAATGAATACCTTTAGTAGACTATAATATTTTCTTATAATTATATGGTTATTTTATATTAATAATAAACATAAAGATTATGTTATTTCAAAATAGGCAGAGGGAGGAACGTAATGATGATAGTTTTTTCTGTCTCAAGACTAACTTCCAGAACAGATGAGACTTTCACTCAGACTGGTGGAAGCTTTTCACTTATCTTTGTTTCTCTGCAATAATTTGTAATAGTTTGAGATTCTGATAAGACATTTAATTTAAGATTAGAAATACACATGGGAATCCTAAGAAGCTACTAACCACATGTAAGTTGGCACAGTTTTTTAAAAACATTTCTCACTTTATGCTTCTCTGGAAAAGCTTCGAGAATAATTCGTATTTGAAGAACAGACTGCTGCAGGAGTAGGCTGGTATTACAGTAAAAGACTCAAGATACAAATCCAGAATTCAGGGACCCAGGCCTTAGGAATCATGGGGAGAGAAGGTAAGAGAAAATTGCAGAAAGAAGGTGAGAGGATGCTGGAGGCTCCCAGCTAACTCACACCATTGCCTTGGCTGGACCGCTCTATGGGAAGGATTCACATCTCACTGCTTTCTGCACTAAATCATTTACGCCTGAAAATTCCAGCTAATGCTTGCAGTGAGTAGTTTGATAAGTTAAATAGTGGAAATAGTAGAAATGAGTTAAGTAGTAGAAAGCTGCCCACCACTGATATTTTTAGATCTGTCTCATAGGGAAGTTTAAAGTTACACACTAGCGGATCAATTCCAACACATATATAACCACACAAAACAAGCAGACATTAGTAAGTAAAAGCTAGAGTCAGGTTTGGTGTGATATATTTATAATGTTCACCCTTGAGAGATAGAGACAGAAGGATCAAGGTTCAAGGCCAGCTAGGGCTACAGGAGAGCCTGTCTGGGGCGGGGGCAGGAATAGGAGAGAATTTCCAGCCCTAGCCTACTCAGCACACACATGGGTGATCAGGAGGCCTTCCCCAGTTTCCAGCAGTTCTACCATCTGTGGCCATTGTGGAGCAAGCCAGGCTGTGAGGCTTGAGGCTGACAGACAGCTTAGCACAATTTTGAGTAAGAACCAGCCACACACTCTATGAATGTTCCAATTTTAGCAATCCTAGGTGATTTCTCAGCAAGAATGTCACCTAGTCATCCACAGATATAAAACAAAAGCAAAACAAAACAAAACCAACCTGGCAGGGGTCTAGAGAGTAGGCCTTTGCCTGCTGCTTAGAAACTGTGCTTCATCATCCCTTTGCTTGGAGTCTCTCAGAGCCCGGCAGAGTCTTTGCTTGATTGACAGCGACTCTGGCCCCTTTTCTGGTCTTCAGATAAACAGCCGTGTGCCCTTCTTTGTTCCTCCCAGTCTTTCATGTTTACTAGAAAGCTGCCTTCTTCTCATTCAAGCCTCAGCCAAGTCGCCTGCCCAGAAAGATTTTCCCTGGCCTCTCTGCATGGTTTCTCCAGGCACACTCTAACCTATAGCCTATCTTATTCCAGCTTATATAAGAAAGGCACCAACAAAACAAACAAACAAATACAACCCCAAAACATCAGTAAATAAAGCATGCAAGTTATTTGGTATCTAGGTTTCTGCTCCTTGCCTATAAACCCAGAAGGGCAGGACTTGTTTGGTGCTGTGTCTGTGGTGCCTAGAATAATACATAGCACACTCAGGAGATGAATATTTATTACATACATGAACAAATGAATGAATTCTGTCTATGGTTGAAGGTCTGGAAGGCTGCACCTATGGGCACATCTGTGCAGTTTTACCCCAGCCTGACTCTTTCTTCCTGAAGCCCACACTCATTTGTATATTTGACTCCATGTAGTACAAAGCTCATTCAGCATTTTTTACATTGATGGAAGAAGCACTGTACCTTGGCATTTTATCATTAATATTGGACAGTCACATTTCATCCTGGACACCAACCAGAGGCATCTCATTCAGCTTCTTTGAAGGGTAGCAATACTCCACAGCCGCTAGCATACTTCTCCAATTGCTTTTCCACTCGCAAAGCTCATCCATCAGCACAGAACACACCAGCTCCACTTGTCCTTGAGCTAAGACAGAAGTAAGACAGAACTGTTTCTTCTTACCTTCCCCTGTCCGTATTAGTGGTCAGCCTGCTCCTTCTTTTCCCTTCCCTTCTGGGTCTTTGTTTTGTTTTTTAGCAGCCCATATATTTCTAGTTCAGTACAATCAGTTCTTAGAGAACCAATTTCCCAGGCTTGCACATAAAACCAAAAGCTACGCTCAAACATGGACATTGAGCAGCTTCCTGTGGGATGGCTACAATCAGCCCAAGGATTTAAACCTGACCTCTAGACAGAAGTGGGTTCGAGATGCCTGAGAGGTGTGAGCAGCAATGCCTCACTGCTGTGAACAAATCCTAGTACTATCTCAGTGGGCACGGACGTTCCTAACAGATCAGACCTTTGGCCACATCCCAGGATAGGTCCTACTTCAAGAAGTTTCCGTGTAGATGAAGGATAAAGTAGAAAAGCCAGCTACAACTCTGGATCTGGTGTGTGTGGTCACAGCTGTTCCAGTCTATTTAATAGATTGGATGGGAGGATTTTTCTTTTCTTTCTAGGACTTTTGTCCCCAAAGAATTAAAGAATTACACCTTAAAAACTCTCATAGAAAGCTAAGCTACCGGGAGTATTTGTTTTGGTTTTGTTTTTCTTTGTTTGTTTTATTCTTTTTCTGTCATAGTAAACAGTTTTTGTAAGTAGTATTCTTTTGCAGGGCATAGACAGAATTATGTTCTTGGGCAGCAGCATCTGTGACAAACTACTATTTACACATTTTACGTCTTTACTTTCAGATCAGTAAAATCACATATTGGGACAGCACTTTCCTTGTCAAGGTTATCTTCCTTTGTTTGTTTGTTTGTTTTTATCAGAGGTCCTTATTTACTAAGGCCTAGGACAAAAAGGTCTCTTTCAGGGTCGTAGTCTTCAGTTTTGTGGCTCCATGGCTTCTGCTCTATTAGAGCCCCGCTCCTCACAAATCTCTTTTCTAGACTTGGCCATGTCTCACAGCACATTCAGGTCTGAGATCACCTGATACCTCCCTGTGCTACTTCCCCTGGCTGCTTCCAGCGGGGTGAGCCCTCCACTTACATATAAGCATCAGGGGTCAGGGGAGATGAAGTGGCTGCTGTTGGAACATCTGGCATCAGAGTCTGCTTTATAAAGGAAACGATTTTAGAAGAAACATCTTGATGAGGGAAGATGATGAGGCCCCAAAGGCCCGGACCTTGGCAGAGCTGCACTATGTGAGTCAAGGGGAAACATTTATTGGTTGTTCAGTGAGTGAGGGCGACTTGTGCTTTAATAAAAGGGAAGGGAGGAGGTCGGACTGAGCATCCCTCAACAGGAAGAGCCGTGACACAGCTGGACGATGAGGTCTCCAAGCCTTCTCTGAAGTGTCCTGTGCTAGTACATGCTGACATGGAGAAACTTGTGGGTGGGGTAAATTTAAAAACGTGTGTATGAGCAACTTGATTGATGCAGTGCAAGGTACAGATGGTATTCGTGTTGTAACCAGTCTGGCAGGAGCAAAAAGATGCTAAAAAAACATCTGTACCCTTCCCTCCAGCTATCAGACTATTGGGACAAATGACCCCAAAGAACTAGAACCCCCTGGGAATCTCTTCCTAGATGAGGAAAGGGCTGAGTTCTTGGTGACAGCCAAGACAACTTGATCCACCACCTTGTAAAGGAGACCAGGAGTCAGTGGTGGACAGGACCATACCCTAACCAATGCTGCTCTGTTATTCATGCTTCTTGCTCCTTCTTTACATAAGAAGACCCAGGGATGGCCTGGGGATAGAGGAAGGGACATGGTCATGGGATCTCTTCATTTGTTCTCCCAAGCCTAGTCATCCACACTGAGTAAATCTCTTTCCTTTGCTTTTAAACGATGACTTCTCTAATTGTCATCTCAAGGACGGGGGCCAAGCCTAGCTTCTTAGTACTGCCAAGACCCAGCCTCTGACCTTAACAACTCTAGGGACAACATGACCAGGAGCCCTGGAATAGAAGGGGGCTCTGAACGTGTAACCCCATCAAAATGTTGAGAAGGCTACAGAGTTATAGATTGAGCCAACTTTTTCTACATCTCAAGGGCAATGAGTCTCTGAACTAATATCTGGACTACATCTTGGAATCCTTGGTGGTTCTTATTAATTCATACTGGGCCCCATAAGTATGTGTCAAATTTACAAAATAGTATGTGTTATTCTAAGATTTAAAATTTGGGGCTAGTGAGAAGGCCCAGCAGGTTAAGGTACTTGCTGTGCAGGTCTGACGATCTCAGATTGGTCTTTAGAACTCACACAAAGTGCATAGCTAGGAGAATATCAAAACCCAAGGTAAAAGAACACATTTAGGTCATTCGAATGCAGCTCCTTTGCAGGAGGAGGACCCTGTAGGTGGGTCCTCAGTTGTAGCACTGTGTGAGTCAGCTCTGTTTGCTGCTCTTCTAATCCTTGTACTTGGGAGGCAGAGACAGAAACATCAGAGGTTCCAGATCATCTTCCAGTACGTAATCAATTCAGGCCAGCCTACACTACAAACAGAAGGGACAACAAAACATCTGCACTGGAACAACCAATAGCTTATTTACTTTGTAACTGAGGCCACACATAGCTCACCGTCTTTGAATATGCCAGTTTACAATAGTTCATAGTAGGAAACATGGTAGCAAGTAGACAGTGATAACTTTCCCCCAAATCCAGGACCTTCCACATGCTAACCAAGCACTCTGCCACTGAGTCACATCCCTTGCCTTTGTTATTTTGTGACCAGGTCTCACCATGCAGACAAGCTGTCCTTTAAGTCATTATCTAGCCCAGACTGGCCTAAATCTCAGGATCCTCCAACCTCTACCTCCTGAATGCTAGAATTACAGGTGTGTACAGGGTTTTTCATTAGACATGGGAAAGTTTAAGCCAGGAATGGTAGCACATCTCAAGAGGCCGAGATAGAAGACTCCAAGCTTGAGGCCTTCCTTTCAAACACAAAACCAAACAATGTTTATTTTGGGGTACACTAGGTTAGAGTTTGACAGAGAAACAGAACCAGTGCTTCATAGATATAGATAGATACATAGATAGGCAGATATATATATATATATATATATATATATATATAATGATAGATATAGATAGGTGATAAATAGTAGATTGATATAGATAGATGGTAGATATACTGATGATAGATGACTGATAGATGATAGAGAAATAGATAATAGAGGGGATAGATAGATGATAGATGGATGCACATACACACACATATATGTATATGTATGTGTATATGTATGTTTATGTGTATGTATATGATCTCCAACAACTCATTGTAGGGACTGGTCCAAGTGATTATGGAGGCTCATAACTGTGTTGCCTGGGATCTGGAGAACTAGGAAAGCCAACAGTGTAACTCACTGGAGGAGGAGGATGGAGAGATGGAGCAAATCCCAGTCAGAGTCCAAGAGGAATGCCAGCTCATGTACGAGGACAAGAAGGGTTGGGTGTGGCAGACCAGGAGGAGGGAAACTGCCTCCCCTCACCCTTCCATTCTGCACGAGGCCCTTTCACACTGTGTGAGTCTCACCCACACTGCTAAGGGCGATCTTCACAGTCTTCTGAGTCAGAAGTTACTCTACTAAAACACCCTCACGGACATATCCACAAGTAATGTCATATCTACTGAGTATTCTTCACACCCAGTCCAGTTGACACACAAAATCACCCATCACATAAATTCTTTATTTTTTAAATTATTATTATTATTACTATGTATATGGGTGTTTTGCCAGCATGTATATTTGTGTACCATATGTATGTCAGGTGCCCATGGATCTCCTAGAACTAGAGATGGTTATGAACTACAATATAGAAACTGGGAAGCCACCTCCTCTGGAAGAGCAGCCAGTGCTCATAACTGCTGAGCCATCTCTGTAGCCCCATATATTCTTAAGTGTTCAATTGTGCTGGCCCTGGATTTTAATAGGTTATCTTTGTGATGGCCTTTGGCATACTCTTCGGCTGATTGTATTTCCCGTAAGCTAGTAGTTAGATCTAGAGGGTCGACTCCATTCTGCTTGGGTATTTCAGGCAAAAGCTGTGTACTTTCAATGAACACGTCACTGAAGCATAAACTTGGCAGTCCCATTCGCCTTGCTGATCCTCCATGATAAAGCTCCTGTCAGCCTTGCACACCGCTCAGTGATGACCACCGTGGAGTTCTACTAGTTCACAGATGCAGTTCCACACTCACTAGCTGGCCGTCATCTCTGAAGGCTTTCTCTTTCCAACTGTTTGGTTATCTTGATATGTAGTCACGAGGTTCCAAGTTAGATCACAGCACCCTGAGTGGGGTCTCACATCGGTAGTCAGCACCTCAGTGTGAATGCAGAGTGGTCAGCTGACAACGGTAGGCAGCTAGGAGGCTGCCATGGGCATTCCCTGCCCTATCTGGGAAAGACAAGCTTTGTGACAAGCTGCAAGAGATATGAGGTGCAAAGGTATTTGACTGTCTTGTGGGTAGATTTATCGTTGTCAGGCCTTTGAGCATGCCTCTTTGGTCTTATAGTCTCCTGAGAAGGTGAGAGACAGCATAACTCAGCCTTTTCTCAAAAGGAATTTTTGTTTTGTTGAGGTTTGCGAAGCAAAGACTCCTCATCCCTATTGCACACCCTTTTCCAGATCCCTTTAGCACCAGGACTGACTGCCTCCTTCTGGCAGGAGCAGGCACTTCAGGGAAGGGTGAGGTAACCGCAGCCTTTGTTCCATGTCCTAAGGGCTTCTGAGAGAACTCTAGAAGCTTTCAACAGCCAGCCTCTTTTCCTGTTTGAGAGGTTCCTGGGGAAGCACTGGTGATAGCAAGCCCGGTGACAGTCTGGAACTCTCCACACGAAGGGAGAGAAAAGCTGTGGTTTCAAAGCTATGTCTGTTAGCCCCAAGTACTGGTTTTATTTTACAGATAAAATGCCGTTCCTCAGGTCCTCAGATGGTAATTGTTATGATTATTCACTTCTGGAAGTTTCTATGAGTATTAAGTTCTGAGGAGAGGCTCGAGTAGACCACTATGTCCTCCCTGCACACATGTGCACAGACAAGATCATTTTCTCTCCTCTTCCTCACATGCAGTCTACAGTACCCAGCCTTCATTGCAGTCCAGAGAAACGGAGGTTGCCTCAGTAGGACAGGAGTAGGGGAATAAATTCCCCAAGGTGCATCCCACATGAACCTCCCATGTTCATTCTCTCTTTTGTGTTGTTCTTCCTGTGGACTGGCTGGGCTGGAGGCAACAGCACTCAGGACCACTTTGAGAGCTGGCAGTCTCCATCAGCCCAGGTATCTGGTTACAGGGAGGAGGCCCTGTGTTCCAACCGGCATACCTGCATAGAACTAACTGTTCATGAGTAAGGAAAGAGATATGTTCCGTGTGCCTTGGCAAGTATAGTTCTCTTTAAGAGTCATTCCACACTTCTTTCAGCTAAGTAGCTAAACCCATCCAAAAACACCTCCGTCTTGCCAATAAATAGTAAGTCTTAACTCAGGAGATCTGTCTCCCCTGACATTCTGAGAAGCAGAAGCCCCAAATTACTTCCAGCTGAAATGGAAAACAAACAGAACAAAACAGAAACTCATCTGTGGAGGGCAGAGTAGACCTTGCCTTAAAGATGTTTGTCCCTTAATCAGTAAGACTATGTTAACATAACACACAGATATAAGTTGAGGGTATTGCTATTGATAGGGATGATTGTCCTGGGTCATGTAAATGTACTCAAACGCATCACAAGGAAAAGCTGGAAAGGGAAGCAGAAGGTAGGTCATAGCGATGTGATAGGCTGACTTGGGGGTGGGGGGCGAACCCAGGGACACAGGCAGTCTCCAGAGGCCAGAAAAGGACAAGCCCAGGGGATCACCCTAAAGCCTAAAAGGAACACAATCAGCTGATGACTTAGTTTAACTCCGTGAGTCTCACGTCAGGTGTTTGACCCACAGGACTGTCAAATAATAAAATTGTATTCTTTAAGGCTGTCTGGGATTGTTTGTTATGGCAGCCATAGAAAATAGTATGCCACTCACATAAGATACTAAATAAATTGTTTGAAGTTTATCTATGAAGTAGAGACAACAGCCAGCCTTAACTGGATGATTCCAGATGTCTGGAGGTCAGAATCACACCGTCTCAGGGAGCTGTTTAGTTCCCACCTCAGTGCTCTGGCGAGTGCTCACATATCAGAAGATGTGAGCTCCAGAGCATCCCGCATGTCTCCGGAGGACAGTGCTGTTCAGCCCTGGGTATCTGCCTCGTGCATGGAGTACTCATTAGGACTAGCCGCTAATACTGTGGTCAGGTCCTTGGGCAAGCAACACAATTAAGATTTAGCTTCTTTCTAAATCCTCCTCTTCCTCTACTGTTGAAATGTGGCTAGCTGCTTCATCTCCCAGTTAGAGTGTCACCCTTCTAATTCACACCAAGCAAAACAGTTGGAAAATAAAACCATGTGGCCCGGTCAGAGGGGAGGAGGGGGATGGAAGTAAGAGCCAACAGTTAGGAACCCACTGGGCTGAAGGAAAGGTTCCTAGGTGCTGCTCTCCCCCAGCTTGCCCATGCACTGTGCTTGGCCTTTCATTAGCCTTCCCGACCCTTCTCAGAAAGCGGGGCGGATGCTCTCTGTTTGCTGCACGGAGGTATTAAGAATAATGTTGGATTCTAAGAGCTCCTGCTCTCAAGGGTTCACAGAATGGCTAAGGATTCTGATGAGTTCTAGTCATTTATGAGTGGAGAGCCAGATGTCTCCAAGTACTCATTATTCTCAGGGTAATTAATGGCAATTTCCTTGCTATGGTTATAATACAGTCGGAAAGATCAAATGCGTGTGTCTTTCTATGATTGTTGAGGTTTCTTCCCTTCTGTGCCCAGGAATCCTATAGCAGAGATCAGTCTTACACTGAATTGGGACCAAGAAATATTTCTGGTCATTTGTTTATAGGTGATAAAATTCTTACTGTAACAAGAAATAAGGAAATCATTATAGAAATTACCCTGAGGGAAACATATACGCTCTTACTTATTTTTACTTAAAGTTACTTACTTATTGGACTTTACCTTACTTCACAATCATTTTTCCTTTGTGACATTTTAGCAGCTTCTCAGAGCTTGCTACTTGAACTGCCCATTTCTCCCACCCAGTTCATTGAGTAAGTGGGTAAAAAAAAAAAAAAAAAAAAAGATAGGATTTTATATCAAAATAAATATGTAAATAGAAGCAAAGCAAAAGCTAGCTGATATAAAAGAAAAAAAATTCATAGATTCTCTGGAGAAATATGTATTATTCAGGCCTCTAGAAATCTGAATTTATTTGTTATATGAAACTGGAAAGTGCAACTGTGCCCCCCTGTTTGCTATTCGTATCTTGCACCCCATGGACCTAGCCTGCTTCCTGGCCATGAAACTGTGTAGTGAGTGCCTTGATGATACATCTGTCAGAGGGAAAGGGGGACATGGATTATGACGGTAGTACCGTGTCACAGATCTTGCAGAGACAGTTAGGGTAAAGCACAGCAGGTCCCAGAGGAATGTATGACGTCACAGGCCTGCTGAGGGAAGAACAATTTGTAAGTGACTTTGCTATATCCCTTAATGTTGGCCATGGCAACCGCTGGTCATGAGCTGACTAGGTCAATGTAATTTTCCTGCTTAAAAAGGTTTCCTAGTACACATGGTTTTTACTTCCAGGGGCTGAGTGTGAACGTGTCAGTTCCCAGCAGACAGGTGTATCCCGTCTTTGGAGAGACAAACAGCAGATGTCCATGTGGTCGTTCTGTGTTCCACGAGTCTGCAGCTCAGCAAGCTAGTTGCTTTTCTCTGCTCTGGAGCTTCTTGCTCTTCACGAATGTCTGTTCTAGATGCCTCTGAAAGAATGCCTTAAAAATAGGTACCTCCGCTGGGCAGTGGTGGTGCACGCCTTTAATCCCAGCAGTTGGGAGGCAGAGGCAGGCGGATTTCTGAGTTCGAGGCCAGCCTGGTCTACAGAGTGAGTTCCAGGACAGCCAGGGCTACACAGAGAAACCCTGTCTTCAAAAAACAAAAACAAAACAAAACAAAAAAATAGGTAACTCCTGTCCTTTTAAACCAGATATCTAAACAGTAAGAGAAAACACAGCACACTTCACAAACTGAAATAGGCTGAAAATTGTACGTGGAATAAATCTTCCATGACATGATTTGATAAAATAGGTCTTGATAACCTTATTCAGTATCATGCTAAATCTAAAACACAGCAATAACAACTTACCTGTAATATTTATCCAACTCATCCAAAAGAAAAAAGAAAGTCTGGTGGATCCAGAAAACATGGCAGCTGCCTTAGAATGAATCATACCACACTTTATTATGATCCAGAGTTTCCCGGCTCGCTCCCCTCTTGAGCGTCTTTGCAGGCAGGATTAAAACACACACACACACACACACACACACACACACACACACACACACACACTATATATATGCACCTGTGGCTTCCCCCAAACCAACCCTTTTAGTCATGTAGGGCATCATGCCATAGTAGGGTTTGAGATACATGAGGAAGGACTTTTCTTTTGTGGAATGAGAGAGTGCTTATGCCTAAAGTCCTTGACCTGTTTTGGAAAGAAGTACATACTTAGCTGAGGATATAGCTGACATTTGTGTACTACCCTCCGGATCCTGTCTCTTTGGAAAGTCCATCTGAAGACACCTGTGATTGGTTACAGACCTGACAGATCAGTCAGCTTTGTGGAACTCTAATGAGGGTACCGAATCACAGAAGGAGGCTGTTTGGTCTGGGTGTGGGGAGGACGGCCCAGCAGTGAAGAGCACTTGCTGCTTCCAGACATAATTCAGTTTCCAGCACTTCCTTCCGGGGATGGGGAGGTGAGGGGTGGAGCATAACTGCCAGTAAGTTGAGCTGCAGGGGATCTGATGCCCTCTTCTGGCCTCTGCAGGCATCAGCACACATACACACATGCACACAAATAAAAATAACAAAAATAAATCTTAAAAAATAGTGACTTCGCAGCTTTACAGGTTCAAATTCAAATGGGGTATGAGCTGCTGCCCCACCCCCAGCCGCTGTTGATGGCACAAGAGGAATAGCAATGATAGGTATGCATGCTAGGACCAAAAGGTTACAACTCTCACCAGAAGGAGAGACAGTACCAGGTAGGTCAAAGTTCTGTCCCAAGAACTTTGAAAGGTCACACCCTATTTGAACCAAGAACTTTCCACTGGACCCCAGCTAGAGAAGGAACAGGGACTCTCGACATGGATGCTACAGGTTAAGTGCTTTGAGAGTATGCTGAAGTGCTTATCTGCAACAGAGGAGGAAAAGGTGCTTCCTCCACTGCAGCCGGGTCAGAGCACTTATGGCATCAGTACCCCCACACCCCAATTCCTTAAGATGCTGGATCATGAAACAGGGAACCAATGTTATGATGTAAGACACATGTTGTATGTCTGCTACACGCTAGGCATTGTTCTAGGTACTGAAGGACCTTTATACATGTGATCTAACACAGGGTAGAAACAAAGGCTATGATAAGGACCACCCGAGTGCTGGCACCGAGATGCTGCTCAGCAGGTCAGACAAAGCTTCTTAGAGGAAGTAGCATTTGAACTGAGACTTAAAGTCACACTGAAAACAAATAAAGAAGAGTTGGTGCATTTGTCAGACACAAGTGTTTATTGTGTGCCCATTATGTGCTAGGCACTGCTTAGGTACTCAATCGACTCCGGGAAGGCAGAGAACGAAATCTTTGCATGGGCATTGACTGCCTAATTTGATAGAAGGTACTAGCGCTCAAAGAACATGTGTGTGTGTGTGTGTGTGTGTGGTGATGATGACAGGAATTATGAGATAGTAAGTTATGTAATATGTTCAGCTGAGTAAAGTATTATGTAAAAAAAAAAAGTATACACCAGGGATTGTGTTTTCAGTTAGAGGGGTGCTACCGACCAGATAACCTCTGAGCAGACGCGTGGAGGAGTTAGCTGTGTGCATCAGCTGTGAAAGGCCCTCAGTTAGGACATGGCTGACACGCGTCTAAAGAACAAGAATGTAAGCCCGTGTTTGGACAAGAAGCCAAAAACATCACCGAAGGTCAGACCTCCCGGGCCTCCTAGGCCACTGGGAGCATTGCGTATTTTCTCTCTAAATACAGTGAGTGTGTGTTGGAGGAACTCCTGTGGAGGTTTGAGGCAAGGGGTGACATGATGCAGCTTGGGTATTAATAGGCTCACTCAGCTGCCATGTGGAGAGCAGCTGTCAGGGACTCTGACAATGACAGAGTGACCCAGGTGTGAGACGAGTGAGGCACTCTCCACAGCTCACGAGCTGCCTTCACTTCTCCCAGCCATACCTTTCACCATTGCCTTTCACACAGCCTTTGCTTTTCCAGCGTTGTTCTAGGGACCACTCAGGCACTATCCTCCAGTGTCCATTTGATACCCTGACTTATCGACCACAGCTGCCATGCTCCCTATGACAGTTGATGGGCTGGGTGGTAATGATGCAGTAGAAGCCAGGAAGCATGGCACTGTGGGAAGGTACAGCCTGTGCAATGAACCAAGAAACAAACGTTTCTGTTAAAAGTATCTATGTTGGTGTCGTTTTGATAGAAGAAAACTTAGCAGAGCCCACCCAGGTTTGATGTGGGTTGTGGAAATGTCTGAGGTTCTTGGGTCTCTGAAATCTTACCTTAGGATGCCACTCTCTGCCTCTCTGCCAATGACTCAATCTCAAATGGAATGGAGTTTTCCAACATAAGTGTTAGTCACCACACAGTTTCAAGATATGTTGAAATACAAAGAAAAGAAAAGAGGGATGGAGGAGGAAGGAGGGAGGGAGGGAGGGAGGGAGGGAGGGAGGGAGGGAGGGAGAGAGGGAGGGAGGGAGGGAGAGAGGGAGGTAAAAAGGAAGGAAGGAAGGAAGACAAAAAGGAAGGAAGGAAGGAAGGAAGGAAGGAAGGAAGGAAGGAAGGAAGGAAGGAAGGGTGAAAGACAAAGAATCTTGGGGCCTAGAGAGAGGGCTCAAGGCTTAGCCCTTGTATCTCTTGCTGAGGACAGGTGTTCAGTTCTCTGCACTCCTATGGTGTCTCTCAGCCACCATAGCTCCAGTTCCAAGGAATCCTATGCCCTCTTCTGAACTCCACAAGTACCAAGTACATATGTGTATCTGTGAAATTTCATATGTATGTGTATACATATATGTATGTATGTTTGTATGTATGTATGTATGTATGTATGTAAAAAGACCATTCACATAAAATGAATAAAACAGAAAAAAAAAACAAAACCAATTCCTGGAGGTCCAGAGAACCATAAGTATAAATCACAATTAACAAATAGACAGCTTTGGAAATGCCTTTGGAAAAGCAGATATTTATGTTACAGTGGTCACACTTGCTTTTCTCGTTTAAGTTTAGTGTTGTACAAGAAGTTATTGGTCGAAACCTGTAGGGATACTGGTTCCCTAGTGTTTAGAATGTTAGAAATGTTAATGTTTCTCTGAAGATTTTGAGTTGGAATCAATAAAATTGGATTTTTCAACTTCAAGCTTCACTCCAACCCTTTCGGCATGAATGTGATGCTTTTTATCTTCTAAAAGCATATAGTCACTGATAAAGATAAATTTTATGTAGTGAAGCTCTTTGCTTTGTGGCAATATGTGGTAAGTGTAATAACTAAGGCCTGCATCCTTCCTTCAGAGTAGCCGGAGCATCTTTGTAAAGTAAGACCCAGAATCCAGTGGTGCAACCTGTCCGTAGCAGCCCAGACTCCCAAGAGCTGTATGGTGAACATAGCCAGAGTCTCTGGGGCGTGAGGAAAGGGGGTAGTCAGAACTGTCTAAGGGGCAGGGGAGGGGGTAGTCAGAACTGTGTAAGGGGCAAGGGAGGGGGTAGTCAGAACTGTCTAAGGGGCAGGGGAGGGGGTAGTCAGAACTGTCTAAGGGGCAGGGGAGGGGGTAGTCAGAACTGTCTAAGGGGTGAGGGAGGGGTAGTCAGAACTGTCTAAGAATAAGGAGCCTGCCAGCTGGATTTCAGTCATCAGTAGATCCTGAGTCTGAGAAAGAGAGGCCGTCAGTGCCTGGGGACCACACTGCTGCCTTCTTTACTGACCTTGAGGTTCAGATGCATGGGCTAGAGTACACTGTGGGTCCTTTATTCCCCTCCCGTGTAGGTCAGACACTTTCCGTAGATAGCTCAGTTTTAGTGATAGAACCGGGGGAGGATCTGGGAACTTTTGTAGTCTGTATTATCTATCAAGAATACAGATAAGGAAGTGACTACGTTTCCATAGGGATGGAGACATGTTGAGAGGAAGGGACGAGGATTGGTGAATAAGAAACAGGGCTGCATTGAGGTTGAACGCCCATGTGCCTACCTGCCAATGAAGGTCTGTGTTTAGTTCATTTTTACCCTCAATGAAAGAGGAGGAATGATAGATACAAAGACGATACTGATCCAAACATGCCCATGCCACAAGTTCAAGGCCAGCCTGGGCTACATAGTGATTTCTTGGCTGGCTAGGGCTGCATAATGAGATTCTATCTGAAATCAAACAAATGACAGTAATGATTCAAAAAAAAAAAAAAAATCCTTGCTGTAATTATGTGACAGCAATGAGGGCAAAGACCACATCTTCTCATGGCAGCCAAAGATATACATACTGTCATATAATCTCCTCAGTCAACAGTGGAAAGCTGTCCAAGCTCCTTAAAGCAATGACTGTCAGCAAAGGACTTTGCTGCTAGGCTGTCCAAATTGCTATGTAAAAACGCGCTTCCTAAGTTAATCTCACTCAGCTTGCCATGATGCTAAACATTGCTCCTTTTGGTAAGCTTCTTAAGCTACCTCTCCAGGCCGTACCAAATGCACCTCTTAAAATAGGATGATTCTTTGAAAGCTGGTATGACTAACATAGCAGAAGCACTTCGGGAAGAGAGGGCGGGGGTCGGGGTGGGGTGGTGAATCCATGTGCTTTAAGGATGCAGAATCGTGCTGCTACCTTTGATGAACACATTATAACTGATCCATGTAGACAGGACAGATTTACTCCCTGCCTTAAGACAGCAGAGAGTCTACTTCATGCTCAAAGCCATACGAAGTGGGACTGGCCTTCTTAAACAGTAGCGGACTTAGATTGGCCATCCTCACCCAGTCCAATGGCTGCCCTTGCTTCCTGCCTGACTCCGGACCATGATGTGATGGTTGGTTAAGCAAGGAACAGCTGTGTTGGGTTCAGAATAAGGACAGTCTGAGACCACACCTCAAAGGTACAACGTTGAACTCTGTTGTCTCCAACTAGAATATTTCTAAGTGACTACATTCTATATAGATTTGAATTTTTGATTCTTCTTTTTCTTTTTTCTTTTTTTCCCCTTAGTGCTAAGAATAGAATCCAAGGCCAATAGACTTTTGGTGACCTGATGTGCTGGGAGTGGGAGGAGTGTGTGTGGGGTGATACCTGGGGGGGGGTCCCCTTCTCAAAGAAGAAGGAGAGAGAGGAATGAGGAGGGGAAGGTTCTGCATGAGGGGGTCGTGGGAGGAGAGGGGGAGATGATATTGGCATGTAAAGTGAATAAATAAATAATCCAAAGCCAAGCATAGAGTCCAATTCTACCTTCTAGGCACTGAGGTCCATCCTCACCCCCCAGCCTAGGGAACAAGGGCTCCTCTGTTACTGATGCTAGAATAGATATGCCAATGGCTTTCTTCTTTAATCTCCCATCAGCTGCTACTGACATAGTTTTAAGGAAGCCCTGTATTCATAAGCCTGTTCCAGAGACTTTTACTTAGAGAGACAGTCCTGGTTCACCTTCAGATTCCTTTTCTGATGGTACAAAATGCAATACCCGTTCAGTAGAAACTGTTTACATTTTGAACTCCGTTCTCTCCCTGGGCCAGTGATACTGTTCAAATGGTCTTTTGCAGTTTCTGGCAAGAATGAGCAGCAAGTTGCAGCTCACGGTTAGCCACAGTCACGAGAGGAAACAACTGACCCTCTGCATGTAGCCTGTTGCTGAGCTGGCACGTTCAGTATGTTAGGGGTATTCGATGCCTTCTTTGCTGACGGTGGCTTTGATTTAGGATGTATTTATCAGGATATAGCCCCATTAAGGAGGGCCCATATATATATCAATAAATGTGTCTTATGGAGTGATTAGACAAAATTACATTGACAGCAGGCTGTCTTTGCCTACAGCTATAGTTATGTTGAGGTGTGGCTGCCTCTGATCCCTGTAACCTTCCAGACCCACAGTGCCTTGCAAACCTCACTCTGGGTTTATAACCAGGGGGGAGGAGAAGGGTGACTTCCTGGTTTAGAGAAGGAAGAAAAGTAATGGGATTCAAAATAAGATATTTCCTTGCTACTTTTGTTGACTATGGACAGGAATGTTAATCCATGCAGCAAAGGTTGGCTTTATGCACTCTTGCCCTTGGAGAATCTGCCTGGCTGAGCACGGAGGTGCAGGGTAGTGCAGCTGGAGAACCACCAGCCTTAAAGGCAGATCACAGTACTGTGTGACTCGAGGCTTACACCTTGAGCCACTTGACACCTTAGACCCTCAGATTTCTTTTTCACGGGAGAGGCAAGGATAAAATAGCTCACACCAGAGGACTGCCAAAAGATTCAGCAAAAGGTGGAGGCATGTGAGCCACCTGGGGAGTTCAGCAGTTTCCTACTGAGTTAGACATAGCTTACATCGTGACCGAAAGTGCTCCCTGCTGTTTACTCAAATGTTGAAAGCCTACACAGACACTGATACAAGAATGTTTACAGTAGCTTAATTCACAGTTGCCCAGAAGCAGCTAAGACACTTCAGTAACTGAGTGGAATAAACCATTACACGTCTATATGGTCAACTGTTACTCGGCAACAAAAGAAACAAACTGGCGAGCGATGAAAAGACACGGAAGATATTGACTGCATATTGATTAGTACAAGAAACCAGCCTGAAAGGGCTACCCACTTTGCCCCCCAACTGCATACTTGAGCTGACGTTTCTTTGCTATGACAGTACCAGAAACAAAGGCGAAAGAAAGGGCGGGGGCGGGGGCGGGGGTTCCTTGGATCCCAATTCCAGAAGATTCGTCCCGTAACCATGGGTTGTCCTTATTGCTTTGAGTCTGAGGCGAGGCTGAAGCACTGTGGTATTTCGAGCATGGCATTACTTCATGGCATCCAGGAAGGGATATAATACAAGACACATCCTTCATATACTAGCTCCTTATTTCTTCCTTTCAGTGCACTGAGCCATGAAGTCAGAGCTCAGGGAACCCAATCATTTCCCCCAAACTCTCTACTTCTGAACTCTGCCACATGAAAAGTGAGACACGCAATGAACGAACCTCCTGGACGGGACGCCTCACGTTCAGAACTGTGGCAGTGGCATTCTGGGGAAAGCAAAACAATAGAGATAGTAAAAAGACTAATGGTTGTCCAATGTCCAAGAAGATAGAGGGGTTACCTAGGTGAAACCCTGAATACTTACAGCAGGGAAGCCTTTCTGTGTAACCCTGTAATAGATAGGGAAGCCTTTCTGTGTAACCTTGTAATAGATACACAACACTGTTTGTGTCCGAACCTACATTGCACAGCACAGAGAACGAGCCTTTATGTAATCTGTGGATCTTAATACATAAGTCAGTTCTCTGAAAGATTAAATAGGCTAAGTATAAATAGGACAGACCTGACTCCCTAGCACACAGTGGGGGTAGCTTGGGGACAATGAGCATAGTTTCTATTTGTGTTACCAAAAAATGGCACCACTGCCAAATGAGAGCTAGCCACCCTTTACAGCCATAGGTGGGCTCAAAAGGGTGTAGTGTTCTCTCCCTGGCTCCTATCTTAGACCAAGTTAATGATAATCTGTGGCCAAAACCAAGGATAGCAAACTAGCTTGCGCAGGAATTTTGGATCTGTAGGCACCATGATTTGTAGCTGGTGTGAAGTCTGGGTCTGGACTTGGTTAGTCACCGTGCACTTGCAGTAGATCACATCTTGAGTTGATTTTTCCCAGATTCAGTATTGTTATGTAAAATGCTCACTTTAATCAAGAAACGCTCTGATTTAGTATCCTTATTTGTCTGCTTAAAGTTTCTCCTCTTTTGTTTCAGAAGGCCTTTGTGAATGTTGCCTGGTTTTGGTTTTTTTGTGTGTGTGTTTTTTGTTTGTTTGTGTGTGTGTGTGTGTGTGTGTGTGTGTGTATGTGTGTGTGTATGTGTGTATGGTTTTTTTGTTATTCTAGTTTTTGTTTTGGCATGGCTCAAATTAACGCAGGAAATAAAGGCAGGTACTATGAATTTGAATGAAATGCTAAATTATGGGAGGGTTCTAAACCCTTAAAATGGTACATGGTAAACTTCGCCAGCACCTAATGGATGGAAAGGATTATAGAGTTACATAAAAAGCAACCTATTTTATAACTGGAACCCTTCTGTGCCAGAGTCCCCTTCTTCCTGAGATGCTATAAACCTTCCAAAGTGCCCCATCCAACAAAACCTCCAATCGACTGCAGTAATGTGGACGTTGTCAAGAGCCTACAATAAACTCTGAATTTACAGTATACTTAATATACACATAAAGTAATATAACTGTTACATCCTCTACCTTCTCAGTTGGCAGCTTCTCTTAGCTCATTCCAGAAACTTGGGGTTATAAGCAATCCGAAAAAGTTGGGACAGAAACTTCCTCTTTCTTCTATGATATACACACTGTGTGTGGACGGTGCATGTGGTAGGTCAGGGGACACCCTGGAGGAGTTGGCTCTCTCCTAACGCCACGGGGTTCCTGGGTATTGAACTCAGATCACCCGGTTGGGTGGCAGGCGCCTTTACCTGCTAAGAACCTCCTTTACGCATTAGTGCCTGCTCATACATGCACACTCATCCACATCCTACATGCCTCTGGAAACTCTTAATGCCTGCTTCACTTTCTTTTTTTGTCTGACCTCTGTCACTATTCCGAGTTGAGTTTTCTAGTTCATCTACTGTGTGAGGGATGAAGATCTCAAAGCCAGGAAACCCTCAGTGGTTCAAGTGCCAGCAGAGAGGCTCACGTCATGAGGTGGCATTGGCCTGGGATCCTTGGACGTTAAGGAATTATTGACCTGAGGAGGGTGTGTAGCTGAGCAGTGTAGGGGGAGAAGATGAGCTTAGGGTGACCCAGGCAAAGTAGAGAAGGTGTCAGAATCTGGGAACAGACTGGCGGCCAGGCCAGCCAGAACCTTACTTTTTTCCAGATGCTGTTATCCCAGGAGAGGAACTAACTGGAGACAGAGGATATCGCTCTCCGACAAGATCCAAATTGAGGGGGTGAGGCAGTGAAGGGCAAGCGAGGGCAGCAGAATTGGTTGTCATCCCTGGTGGCCTGAAGAGGTTTCTCCGTGGCCTGCTGAGTCCATGTTGGGGCAGTGCCAGCCATGAAGTACAAGCCAGGCTTGAGCCTGGCTGTAGACATACTGTTTTCCCATAACTACTGTCATTTAAACAGGATCCAATTTCTTGGTCTGAGCAGATTGTTCCTGCTGAGGATACAGACTCTGCTAAGGGGCAAGGCCTCTGTGGAGCTGACCCGACCTCCCATTCTGAATCGAACAATATCGGGGAAGAGTGATGAGTAGACTCTATGTCGTCCCCGAACTACAGAGGGGTCAAATGGATCCATTGTGACTGTAATGTAATGTGAGAATCTGAGCCTTTCCCTGTATCCTCATCAGGAATCCCAGAATCCCGTGGAGGCAGCAAAGGCTCTGAGGGTAAACTCTGTTATCTCTGTCAGAACAGGTTCAACTTCAGCATCTGAGTCACTGTAGACTCTCCCACAGGAATCAGACCCTTAGGTACCTAGCAAAGAGCTGGCGCCAGGAGGCCCGGCAGCTCCCACCTGCCTGCCTCTGGGTCTCAGGTATCAGCTCCAGAGCTTTCTCTTAAAAGATAATTCTTTTGAAAAATTTCTGATCCTCCCTTAACCCCCGCCCCATGCACATGTTGATAACTCAGAAGAGCGTGTATGTCATCTCAAGTCATCTCTAGTCAGTCTCTCTCTCCTTCATTCCCTCCCCACAAGGGGTGTGTGTGTGTGTGTGTGTGTGTGTGTGTGTGTGTGTGTTGTAGTGTAAAAGAAGGGTCTCCTAGTGGGGAGAGTATACAGAGTGTCTGTGTGGTGTAGAAGCCAGAGGAAAACGTTGGGTGCCATTCTTCAAATACATTCACTTTTGACTTTGTTTTTTGTCTCTCACTGGCCTGGAGCTCACCAATTAGGCATGGCTGACTGGCCAGCGAGCCCCAGGGATTCACTGTCCCTGCCTCCCTAGTGGTGAACTACAAGCCTGCCCCATCACAAGGCATTTTTTTTTTTTTTAAATGTGGCTTAACGGACTCACACGCTAATCCTTACGAAGCAGGCCCGTTACCAACCACACTCTCTCCAGCCCAGCATTGCTAGATTTTTCCTCACGTGTTCTCAGTGATGGACTTCCAGTTGGGTCATTTTTATAACTTGAATTGCTAGGGCCAGCTGGTTATTGTTGAAAATTCGAGTTTAGATGCGAGGAAGACATGATGTGTGGTTCAGATTTTGACTTCTGCATGCCCCAGGCATCTCCCACCTAACCCATTCAAACATGTCTCTCTGTCTCACTCCTGCCTGCCACTCCTACATGCAGCCTTCTCTGGGTTATTAGCATATGTATATGGGATGCACGTGTTCATGGTGCATGTGGGTGTGTGCCACCTTGTGCAGGTGGAAGTCGGGGGACAGATTCTGGGGTGGGTTCTGTCCCTCCACTGTGGGTGGGATTGAACTCAGATAATTCAACTTGCCCAGGTAGCATTTTTCACTTGCTGCGTCATCACCCTGGCCCAGCCTTCTCCATTTCCATTCCAGCAGTGACAACAACAGTCACCTAGTTACTCAAACTAGAAGCTGGGCAGCCTGCGACTCCTCCTGTCTTGCTGAGTGTTTAACCCGTCAGCCGACGTCCATTTCCTTTCTGTATCTTCACACCCTGTCTACTCTTCTGTATAGCTTCTGCCCCCATCATGGGTCAACGGTCAATTTTCCCCTGAAGTGACTTTCTAACTATCCCTCTGGCTCTATCCTTGCCTGACTCAAGGCCAGAAAACCCGCAAGGAACTATGGAGTAGGAAACCTACATCCATCCCTTCCAAGGTTTTCAGCCCTGGGTCTGAGCACACCGCTCCACTGTCCTTGTGCAGGCAATCCTTGGGCTTTGCTCAGTCCCATGCACGGGCACCCCCTTTCCAGCTTACCCTTCCAGTTACAGCCAGAATCATTTTGTCAGCCGGAGACTGGGCCATGCCTCTTGTTCCAGTCTGACCCTCATCCCTGCTCTTCCAATATTTTCTGTGCCCTTGAGCTCCAAAGCAGATCCCAGACTCGTCCTGTCTGCAGTCCTACACTGTGTCTTTTCTGGCTCTGTTATCAAACAGACATTAATCAGGGCAGCAGTTTTGCTGTAAAAACATGCTCTGGAGCAAATCACAGAATGTAAGCTCTTAAAGAAAGCTCAGAGACATGGCCTAGTGCTGAGGCCACAGATTGAACCCTTAGCCTGCAGTGAGCCCGCACACAACATTTTGCTTGGCTTACATACCATACTTAAATGTGTGTGAGTTTGTTTGTTTGTTTAATTCATTGACACTATGTAAAATGAAGAAATTTTAGCCAATGATGGGGGTGCATGCCCATTATCCTGGCACTTGGGAAGTTGAGGCAGGAAGATGTGTTTGTGACTAGCTTTGGTACATAGGAAGGTCAAAGCCAGTTTGGGTTATGTGAAGCCCTATCTCAAACAAAACAAAAACCTAAAACATAACCAAAACAAAACAAAACCCAGAGAGATTCCCCCTCCCCCCCCCAAAGTACAAATCTGTAGCTTTCTTCTCAAAGATGCAATGTGGAGGCATTGGGTGCCTCTTGGAGAGCTACAGTTAACTCCTTCCAAGCAGCAACTGACCCTAAGTGAGACATGTCCTTACGGGTTTCTTCAGCCCCTGTAGATCCACGTTTATACTTGTTTATACTCATTACTATTCTCTTGGAGATATTTGCACTTGCAGTTTCTGAGTCTGGTTCAACCCTTTCATTTTACAAATGTGGAAGGAGAGCCCAGATGGTGTCACATCCATCCTTAGGTCATGGACTGGATTGCATGTCTCCTAACCCCTAGATCTCTTATATCTGTATTGAACACACAGTGCAGCTTGTTTCAATAGTCTCCCTACTGTGCCTGGCAGCTAACATGCCCTTCAGTTGTTCTTGTTTATATTTGTGGCCACATGGAAGCTAGGCCATATGCTCTGGAAGGCCAAGATGACATCCTAAGAATGCCCTTACTTTGTAAGAGACTATGGCCTCCTACAAGCAAGGTGACAAAATGGGAGGATTGATTGGGACAGGCAAGGTAAATCTGGACTCCAGACTCCTCTTATACTGTAGGAAGGTGGGGGAGAAAGCTTGGCTGTTCTCTTCCTATTGGCATGCACTTGAATATATAGACAGCTAGGAGTTGGTGGAAGAAGGGTGAAGTTTTGGTGTCTGTACTGATATTGTTACCCCCTGATACAGTTACTGTGTCATTGCTAAGAAAAAGGAAAACTTGAAATTTTCCTTAATGAACAGTGGCCTTGGCCATACAAAAGGAGCAGGAGTGAGCTGTGCCTCAGAGCCCAGAATCTTAGGAAAAACTTCCTCCTGGGTCCTTTAGTGAGGGAGACTATATTCACTGGGGAGGCTAACCTCAAGGACTGTGGGGAGCTCCTAGCTACCGAGTCATCCTTGTGTCCCTTGGGATCGTTGCTGCGCCTCTAGCAGACAGATGCATTAATTACTTTCTTGGCACTTTGATAAAACACACTGATCAAAAACAATTTTAGAAGGAGGAAGGGGTTAATTTTGGTTTGCAGTTTCAGAGGGTTAGAGTCCATCATGGCAGGCCATGCAACAGAAACAGGAAGTTAGCTGATCACAGACTTAGACTTACACAGCAAGGAGAACGTAAGCAAAGTGGGGTATACCCTCAGGGCTCTCCCCCAGTGACACACTTCCTCCAGCAAGGCACCACCTCCTAAATGTTCCATAACCTCCTCCCAAACAGTGTCACCAGCTGGGGACCAACCATTAATCCATATGCCTAAGTGAGATAGCTCATTAAAGCCACCACACAAGGTTACCCCGTGTCATGACTGACTCTAGACCTTATCTACCCTGGCAACCATAAGCTTTTATATAAGCTGCAGAGAGGCGGGACGTTTGTGAGGAAAGGCATGATGGGACAGGTTCTCAAAGAGAAGCAATGGGTGGGTACATGACATGCGTTTGCCCTCTGGGGTCTGTTTCTCTTGGACTGTTCTCCTTTTCCTTGGGCACTGGAAACCTGAAATGCATAGTGATGCTAAATGGTACCTCCTTTCTTTATATTTAAGCATATCCAAGAACTCCTGAGACATAGTCTCTCTAATGGTTAAGTAAATGTCACTAGAATATTGAATCAGTGAGAGAATTGTGGATCAAGGAACAAGTTAGCTGAGAAGGCAAAGCACTTACCAGTGCAACCATGAGGACTTGAGATTCACTCCTAGAACCCGGATTAAAGAGCTGGTTGTGGTGGTGTGTGCTCATAGTCCTTACACAGGGCAGGCGCAGGCAGGCAGATTTCTAGGGCTCACCGGCTACCCAGTCTAACCTAATTGGTGAGTTTCAGGCTACTGAGAAACCTTGTCTCCAAAACAAGGTGAACAGAACCTGAGGAACAGTGCATGAAATTGTCCTTTGGCCTACATACGTACCCACATGCATGCACACACACACACACCACACACACACACACACACGCACACACATGCACACACATGCACTTGTACGAACACACATAAACATCCACGCACTCTTGCATGCATGCACACACACACACATACACACATATATACACACTTGCATGCACACACATGTACACACACACAAACATATGGGACAGGGAAGGAGAGGGGATCGAGAAGAAAGAGAGAAATTTGTTGTCCAGGGCCAAGCATAGATGTACAATCAAATCCTCTTTCAAACTGGTGAGTCATTGCTCAGAAGTGGCAGTCCGATTTATGATGCAGGGATGTCATCTCCTGCAAACAGTGGACTAATGAGGCTGGTGATTTATGCTACGACTTGTGTGAATAGGCTCACATTGTTGCTGTGTATTTGTGGAATCCCAGGGACCTTTATCTGTTTTCCACTTTAAAAAGTATACCAAAAGAGTAAGCAATGGATCAGTAACTCCCACCATCCTCTTCCACTCCTTACCCAGACAGACAGACAATCATAACTTTTTAATTGCTTCTGCTAATGCATTTAACTGGTTGGATCAGTGGAGATATGAAGCACTTTTTTTCTTCTTAGTTCTAAAGAATTCTCTGCCACTGAATTATTTCAACCAAAGTGTGCTGGCTCTTATTAATCCGTCTTCAGTTCAGGCTTTGTTTATTTGCAGTGTGAATCCATTGCTGCTCTGGGCTCTGCCTGTCCTTTTAGAAGTGAGGCCCCTTCCCTTGCAAGGCTATGGTCGAAGTGGCCATAATGACTGAGCTAAGAGTGGAGGAAGACTCCAAGGAGCTCCTGGAGGTGAGGTGGGCAGTAGAGAGTAGCTGGAAGACGGAGAAGAGCTTTCAGAATAGACACTCTTAAGAGCTCACATTGGGAAAAAGCAGCAGCAGGCTCTGGGCTGTTGTCAAGCACCAGAGCGTCCACAGTCAAAGCAGCTTGAGAACGACTGTAGCCACAGCAAAACTGTGGAGGACACTGTGACCCAAGCTGACACAGTAGTGAAATAGGTGGCATTTCCCCACCAAGTGGAAAGTTGCTTTTCACCCTGTTCCAAAACACTGGCTCAATTGTATGCCTGCTTGGTTTGTGTTTGTGATACTCGGCATCACTGTTTCCTGGAAACCCTCCCTTGAATCCATGGTGGCATTCACTCACCTCCCTCTCTCTCTCCCCTCCCCCGACGCAGTTCACCCCCATTTTACCCCCAGGCAGCAGTTACAACATGCCACTTTCTCACGTTCAGTGTCGTAGCACACTCTCAAATGCTTCCAGCAGGTGATTGTGCAAAACATGAAACCGAAAGCAGATGGGACATATGTAGATGGACTGTTAGTCTTCATCCCTGTAATTTCCTAAGTTTGATAGCAATTTAATTTCCTAACCATACAAGCTGCTTCTGTGCTCTCTGAGACATCTACACAGAAATACTGCCAGGAAACAGACTAACAGAACATGACGGGATTTTTCATTTTGTTTTGCCTTCTTCCTCCACTTCCTCCTCCTCCTCTTCATTTTCCACCTCTTTCTCCTTCTCCTCTTCCTCCTCCTCTACCTCCTCTTCCTTCCCCTCCTCTTCATCCTCCTCCTCCTCCTGCTTTTTACCTTCTTCAAGTATTTCTTTGTATTTTTCATAGTTTCTGTTACTGATCTCTGTGGAACTGACTATGCTCCCCAGCTCACAGTGGGGTTACATCTTGGAAAAGCCAGTCTAACCTGAAAATATCCTAGGTCACAAATGCATTTCAACATACCTACCCGTATGTATGAGCACCGTAGCTCAGAAGCACAATAAAAGGATTGGGTATCCCTGGGGTTGGGTAGCCTGGCTGGTAGCTAGCTGGCCAGGAGCTGCAGCCTACAGCTGCTACCCAGCATCTCAAGAGAAAAACATACCACAGATACCAAGAAGAGATCCAATTCCTAAATCTGAAATATTTCTACTGAATAGATCTCATTCTGCTGCATTATAAAGTGAAAAAACTGAGAAGCCAGGGGCCATCTGGTGGCATTAACACCAAAGGATGATGATTTGATGATGTAATAGCTGAATCCAAGATCTGGCCCCTGGCGAACGTTCTTCCTAATAGTAGTCACTCTAGAAATATTGTATTCATTTACCAAACTGAGGTGGTGTTGGCTGTGTCCACATCTTCTGCAGACAGGGAATGCCAGTGACCTGTAGGGGGTAGAAAATGCCATGGAACAAAGTGAAGCATGCTGGGAAGAGGTTATCAAGCATTATAGTGTCTCTGTGGACCCACTCATCTCTTGGTCACAGATATTACCAGACATGTCTTTACAAGGTGCTTATCCTAAATCGATCCTGAAAAAAACATAAGTTTCTGTTGTTATTGGTTAAAGTGTAGCTAGCCCTACACAGTCTCACCGGAGCTGTTTCTCACTAGGATTCTACAGCTGCAGCATGAATTATGGAAGTCTGTAAGAATCATCTTCTCCCTTCAGGACACATAGCGTTCTTCCCGGAGGACGCAGGTTGGCTATTCAGCAGGAGTGTCCGAGAGTCTTAATAATCTTAATTTGGGAATTGCAGTCAGACTAGTCTGAAATGGTCATCTCCCCACCCCCGGATTTGTCAACTACGTTCACATCATCAGCATCTTAGCAGACTGGAAGAACCCAGACCTTCAACCAGACAAAGCTGGATTTAAACCAGTCTCAGACTGTTACTAGTTAGTGTTTGGGGCATGTCATTCAGTGTCCCCTAATACTACCAGCTCGTCTTTTGAGAAAGTTGATGCTACCCGCCTGTGGCAGTGACTCTGAAAGCACAAGTATTTCTTTGTCTCCCCCAATCCTTGTTTTTAAAATGATACGAACAGAGAGCACACTTGTGTCAGAGCTCTCTGGAACCAGAAGGGACTGTACTAGGAAATGTTCCTAAGCCTGGAGCACAGCAGTTGCTTTATTAGTCATAAAGGCATGAAGGAAATTACTTCATCTTGCTTCCTTTCCCTTATCTACCCAGTAGCTAGGAGAGGAATGTGGGGCTGGGTAGCCTAGGCTAAGGGGAGACAGTGCTGGGCTGTAAGGACCTGTCTCACACAGCTCTTTCTCAACCCCATCCTGGGAGCAGAAGGCTATAGTACTAGGAACCTTTCAATGCTAGGATGCCAGGGACCCCAACCACAGAGGACGAGGAGGAGGCATATCAGTACCAAGTTGGGCATATCAGTTCCCTCTGATTTCTCCTGCCGCCCACCTCCTTCATAGTCTTGTTTGTTTGTTTGTTTGTTTGTTTGTTTCCAATTAAGAAAAGCCTGGGCTGCCGGAACTGAGCAAGCATGCCAAGCAGCCCTGGAACCTGACAAGAAGTTACAAAACTCTGTTTTCATTTTATGCTCTGCCTGCAAGATGCCCGGGCTAAAGGCAAAACCTGCAACCAGCAGGACCTGAAGAACTCAGTGGCATGTGGGACACCTGCCTCCTGTGAGGTGACATTCTTTGTACCCGAGGGCCATCTGTGGCTCACATCCTTAATTCACAGTCTTTTTCCTTATGCCAAGGATGAGCCGACAGTCAGTTTTGTGGAAAGATCTCTTTAATAGGAAGTGAATAAAACTCTCAATGCTAAATAAAATAGACCACTGTGAAACTTGGATTAGATCCCACAGGGAAGCGTATGCGATTAACTGCGTTATGTAACAAGGCCGCCTTTAATAGCTGGCCTGCTTCTTTTTGTTGTTCTAAGGGAAAAGTGGCCAAGGCTGAAGCCAGAGCACATGATATTATTTGAAAGTGCTGCAGCCTCTGGAAATGTTCCACCGAGAGATGTCCAGAATCAGAGTTTTCACT